>CAWUFW010012184.1:0-558926 GCA_963921515.1 Calotriton arnoldi
TATTACGTATTGCTACAGAAGTCCAGAAGATGTTGGATTTGGGAGTTATTGAACCCTCAGATAGCCCTTGGGCTAGTCCAGTGGTCCTTGTGCCAAAACCTCACACCAGTGGTGGGAAAAGAGAGATGAGGTTTTGTGTGGACTACAGGGGTCTCAATGCAGTCACTAGGACTGATGCCCATCCAATACCAAGGGCAGATGAGCTAATAGATACTTTGGCCTCAGCCAAGTATCTAAGCACATTTGACCTGACAGTTGGCTACTGGCAGATCAGACTAGCTGATGATGCAAAGCCAAAAACAGCATTCTCAACCCCCTAGTGGGCATTATCAATTTGTGGTAATGCCTTTTGGTTTGAAGAATGCACCTGCCACTTTCCAAAGGTTGGTGAATACAGTTCTCACAGGTCTGGAAGCCTACAGTGCAGCTTATCTTGATGATATTGCTGTCTTTAGCTCCACCTGGGAGGATCACCTGGTCCACCTAAGGAATGTTTTGGAGGCCCTGCAAAAGGCAGGCCTCACTATCAAGGCCACCAAGTGCCAGATAGGGCAGAGTCAGGTTGTGTACCTGGGCCACCTTGTAGGTGGAGGCCAGGTTCAACCACTGCAGAGCAAGATCCAGACCATCATGGACTGGATTGCTCCCACTACCCAGACTCAGGTGAGAGCCTTCTTAGGCCTGACTGGGTACTATAGGAGATTTGTCAAGGGGTATGGATCAATAGTGACACCCCTGAATGACTTAACTTCCAAGAAAATGCCCAAAAAGGTTCAGTGGACAGCTAACTGTCAAAAGGCATTTGATGACCTGAAGCAGGCCATGTGCACTGCTCCCATTCTACAGAGTCCTGATTACTCCAAGAAGTTCATTGTCCAAACAGATGCATCTGAATTGGGGGTAGGGGCTGTACTGTCACAATTGAATGATGAAGGTCAGGATCAGCCAGTAGCTTTCATTAGCAGAAGGCTGACCCCTAGAGAGAAACGTTGGTCAGCCATTGAGAGGGAGGCCTTTGCTGTGGTCTGGACTCTGAAGAAGTTGAGGCCATACTTGTTTGGTACTCACTTCCTTGTTCAAACAGACCATAAGCCCCTCTTATGGCTAAAACAAATGAAGGGTGAAAACCCCAAACTGCTTAGGTGGTCCATTTCCCTACAGGGGATGGGCTTTACAGTGGAACATAGACCTGGGAGTAACCATGCCAATGCAGATGGACTCTCTAGGTATTGCCACTTAAAACATGAAGACTCAACTGGTCAAGGTTAGTTTAATGTCCCTGCGTTTGGGGGGGTTGTGTAGGAGATTAGGATCTGCTTCACATGGGTACCCCCACTTTTTGCTGATGCTTCACTGTTTTTCGACTTTAGTCTGGCTGGGGCCCTGCTAATCAGAACACCAGCCTAGCTGCTTCCTCTCTAAACTGGTTTCCATGTACCGTAGGTACATCTTTGATTGGAATCTGGAGTGCCCTTATAAGTACCTAGTATATGGTATACTATGTACCCAGGGCATAGGTACCTCAGAGGCCTACCAGGGGCTGCAGCATGTATTATGCCACCCCTGGAAGGCCAGCCAAAATGACACCACAGGTCTGCTACTGCAGCCTGGGTAAGGTGGTGCCAGCATCCCTTACTGTGATATAGGCTACTTATATCACTATCATTGCACACACATATAAACCTATAAGTCACTCCTATGGCAGGCCTTACCAATCCTGAAGGCAGAGTGCTTGGTTTTTATGTGAGAGGGTGCCCCTGCATGAGCAGAGCCCCTCTGCAGCGTTCGGAGTCCCTCCTCTGGTGCTGTTTGTGGTACAGCCTGACCATATACTCTTAAGTGCATTATATCCTAGTGGTACAATGCTAACTTTGGACTGGCTGCACCAAAACATGTCGTGTTTGGTGTCAAACATCTTGGAATACTACTCCCCCTGTCAGTCCTGGCAGCGGGGGTAGCATTCCACCCTTCTAGAGGGAGAGACATGTACACACCGGCCTGCCCGGTAACTTCTTTTCAGAGCCCTGGCATCACAAAATAGATGCCGCTGCCACAGACACGGGTCTGGCCTCCTGCTGCTGACTGAAACTCCGGCAGGGACAGCCTGGACAATAGGTTTCCTGTCGCAGGGAGGTGTAACCACCTCCCCAGACAGAATGATGTGTATTGGGACTGGGCGGAAGCACTCTCTGGTGCTTTGAAGTCCTGCACTGGGGGCACACTTGGTGTCCCTGTGCATATGCCAGTTCAAACCGGTTGCAGGGGCTACCTGCCCCTGCTCTGGCACAAAACTGGACAAAGGGAATGGGTGTAACCACCCCTCTTCCCTGACCCTCGCATAGATGGGTCCCCAGAGTATGTCCAACCCCCTAACTTAGTATAAGTATGGGACCCCAGTCCTTAGGACTTTAGATTACCCTGGACGAAACTCTGAAGCCGAATCCTGGACCTTCGGCGCTCTACTTTACGATTAGAGGACTGAAGAATCTCCCTTGGGGTCAAAGAGTGACTCCCCTGCTTGGCAGGCACCAAAGAAGCAATTGTCCGGTCTGCATCGCTGAAGCTCCTGCCGGACGCTGAAGTCTTTGCATCACCAGAGGTGGATTTCCAGACTTCCCCGAGGCTGCCCTGAGTCCCCAGCGAAGCTGAGGCCCATAGCTGTTGTGGGTAATGTGGAACCGTGACCCCTGGGCACTGAGAACTTTTGCAAGTGCATCCTCTTCCTGGACTTCCACGAAGTGGTGCTTTGGACTTCGAGTAGCTCCTGTCTCCAGCACCAACTGCACTAAAGATCACTGGCCTCCACTCCACGAGTGTCCTGTAAGCCAGCTCCAAGTGCGTCCACTTGAGGCTCCTTTGCGTTCACTATTCCGTTGGCTAGTGGGCCCTCCCGAAGGCAACTCTTCTTTTGATAGGGCTTTCCTGGTTGCTCTAGATGTTCCCTGACTTACCCTCACTGGGTGAGTCCCCCAGACCTTTCTGGTCTGCATCAATGTCCTTTCTTTATTTCTACGAGACTTGCCGTTGCCAAGGCTTGTTGGGTCCAATCCGGTCGACGACACTGCAGCAATCGACAGACGTCAAGGTACAGCTCGAATCCAGCTCCTGGTTGTCATCAACACCTCCTGGACCTCGTGGCTGAAGAGTCAAGATGAACGTCAACCTACCTGAAGCGCCCGACATCGGTGGGCATCAGCTCATCGCCTTCCTGGTCACTGGCTAGTGACCCAGACTCTGTCCCCTCTGCTTTCAGGTTCTTCAGATCTTCTATCCACCTTTGGATCCACCCGAACACTTTTGACTTGGTCGCCAGCAGCACTTTGCAGCAGATCGCCATTGAAAACGACAACGAAACCCGACCCCGAAAGACACCTATGCACCCGGCTTCCCTGGGTAAGGTAACTCGAGCACTCCGGTGCTCCCGTGGGTATTGACTCTAGAACAGCCTAGTTCTAAAGGGGTTTGCTCCAAGTCCTCCTCTAAGTGTCCTTTTCTTTAAAACTCCAACCGCGACATTCCCCATAGAAGTCAACGGCGGCTCGCGGCTGTGTTCTCACACTGCACGCGTCCCCAGTGGGTCCCCTCTGTCACTACCTTGGGTGGTTCCTTGAGGGCCAAGCACTTCTACAGGCTCTAGGCCTTGTGTCTAGCTCAGTCGTGGTTCTTATACCACTTTATTGGTATATGGTTTGGTACGCCCCTAGGGCTCAAACGTGTATTTGTGCTATTACTGTTGATATTTGACTTGCAACTTATGTACTTCGAACTCTAGCCTCATAAAGAGACTAGAGTGGTGTGTTTAAGAATAAATACATATATTTTATATATATACCTGGTGTGGTCCTCTTTCATTTGGTCACTCAAGTGATTATAGACTGGTAAAACAAGCTGCTTTACATTCCTTCAAGACTTAGCCTGAAGGCTGCTCTCCATAGCTCCAACTAGGATAGCTTTCAATAAAGGTTGTCTTTAACCTATCTCCAATAAGGGGTTGTTTGGACTGGTACAAGGTGACCACTATAATTAGTGGACAGCATATACCAGGCCAACTTCTCACACTGCCCCTAAGTACTCCACTAGTTTTTTTTTTTTTATGAACCTTCACATGCAACCGCTTCTAAAATCAGGCTTAAAACTATAATTTACAGGCTGTGGATATGGGATACAAGATATTCTGTTTAATCAAGTCTCTGTGGCACTACCCTGGTTGAAATATGTTAAGCAGATTCTGGACTTGCCGGATCTGTGGAAACACCAATCAATCAATCAATCAATCAATTAATCAGGGGTTTGTATTGCCAAGCGACTCACCTGTGAGAGTCTCAAGGCACTGAAGGGGAGGTGGCTCCAAAGGGTGCTGGGGTCATCTGAATAGCCAGGTCTTGAGGTCCTTCCTGAACTGGAGCAGTGTAGGGCTTTGCTGGAGGTACAGGGGGAGGTTGTTCCAGGTCTTGGCAGTGAGGTACGAGAAGGACTTTCCACCCGTTCTAGTCTTGCAGATGTGTGGCATAGTGGCTAGAGGGGGTCGGGTGATCGGAGGTTTCTCTTGGGTACGTGGAAGGAGAGGCAGTTGTTTAGATATTCAGAGAAAAGGGGGGTCCACTTAAGGATATAAAGAAAAACATACAACAAAGCAAAAATGTCAGAACTCACTTGCGGTATGAAAGGCAGTGTCCAGGTACTAAAAGACCAAGCCTCTTACTCGTATAGGTCTAAGAAACATTGTGCATGGTCTGGTGATCTAAGGAATCAAAGGTAAGCGCGGTCCGGATCGGTCCGCGAGAGCAAAAGTGCACCTTATCCCAATATTAGGGACACAACTGATAGTTTTTGATTAGCTTCTCACAAGCCACCCCTTCACTAAGGACCCCCACGACCGACTCAACCTGCTATAAGAAAGGCCTTGACCACAATAGAAATGGAATGATCACACAGGCCACCTATGTACAGAACCTCACGGAAGTCCTTTGATTCCTTAGATCACCAGACCATGCAGAATGATTCTTAGACCTATACGAGTAAGAGGCTTGGTCTTTTAGTACCTGCACACTGCTTTTCATACCACAAGTGAGTTCTGACGTTTTTGCTTTGTTGTATGTTTTTCTTTATATCCCTATATGGAACATTACTTAATGATTTGGACACAACAACTTCATATGTATACCTATGATTTACTCTGATATTTATAAATGATGACTGTAATGTTTCTTATAACTCAATATGACATTTGCCCCATTTATGTTAATCCATTAATCTTTCTTCCTTTTCTCCTCTATCTTTTCATAACTCTTGTCACTACCTAACTGTTCACATCCCCTGGCTTTGTTCCCCACTAATCGCAATACTCCCTGCCTATTGACCACCGCCCTACTCAACCCTCCACCTCTATTTTTCTCTTTTTTCTTACTGCCATTCCCCCTTGCTGAAATTTTCCATTGGTGCACTGTCTCTGTGTTTCCGTGCTTTTTCCTCCCATTTAAATTCTTTTCCCACACTTTTCTTTCCCATATCTTTTTCCACCTGTCTCTGCTACTATCACGGTCTTGCACTTTTCTTCTTCTCTTTCTAATTTTCCCTTCCTATTTAACTCCATTTTACATTTTTGGCACTACACCATCCCTGGTGATGAATGTATAACACATGCTTTATTGTATTTCTGTAAATATGTATATACTATTGGATACCAGGTTATTATGGTTGCTTGTCACGATTGTACAACCCTGAGGAAGCCCCAGGCGAGAAGGCCAATGTGAGGGGGTGAAACATGTGTTGGCTGTTAAATGTTCTTTCTCTTTGTCTTGGGGATCTTTTGATCCGCCTCTGCTTTGCATGACTCAGAATCTTCCAATGAGTCACGTATCATAATACCACTAAGGAAGCAATAAATTGGAATTTTTTCCATAAAACGAGTGAATACATTGACTTGTTCTGGCACATCCTAAAGTTGTTTAGGTATGCTGGTCCAATGTTGTGGAGGGCTTTGTATACGTGCGTGAGGAGCTTGAAGGTTATTCTTCTTTTGATGGGGAGCCAGTGGAGGTCGGGAGGTGTTGGGTGATGAGTTTGTGGCGGGAGATGTCTAGGATCAGTCTGGCTGTGGCGTTCTGGATGGTCTTGAGCTTGTGAAGGAGTTTTCTGTTGATTCCGGCATAGAGGGCGTTGCTGTAGTCCAGTCTGCTAGTGATGAGGACGAGTGTGACAGTTTTTCTGCATTCGGAGGGGATCCATCTGAAAGTGTAGTGTAGCTCCTATTTCCCTAATAGGCTCTGCGCATTGGAATAATATATCCTATAGGTTTGACATAGGACTAAGGTCGATATGTCCCTATCGAGTATATTAAACTTAATTACTTGTGCCAGCTAGCTCAGAGGCCACTAGAAACTTCTTGACAACAAGAAGGGAGTAGTTTCTGGCAGCCGCAAAACATGACCACTGTGTTTCCCTTTTAGAATCAGGACGTGTCCCAGAGTCGTAGAAACAATAGATAACTATTTCACTCAGCTCAGTCGTGCATGGTTCAGTTACTCTCAAAGTTACACAGAAATAACAGACGGGAGTTTCAATAAAAGGGTTTATTGAACAGTCTTGTTTCTGTTGTAAGTTAGATGTGCTGTTACGATCACAAGACAGTATGCGAGATAAATAATGTACAGAGTGAGCAGTAGAAATAAATAATACTGCGTTAGCATTATCTTTTCAGCATATATGCATTTACATAAAATGACATAGCCTAAAAATGCGAGTACTCATACGATGCGTTTCTAGCCTAGTTCTACCCAGTGTACCTAACCTGTCCTAGGTGTAGGGAGAAGTAGAAGTAGGTGCTGTATTCCTGACTAGAGTATACTAAGAGTATGTTACGCCTAGTATGCCAAGAGTCTAGTATGCCAAGAGTCCCTCTAGGTTCTAGTCTGCTCCATACCTGAAGAATGAGAGAGGTAGGAATCTCTTTCCGGACTCGAACTCCAACACCCCGCAAGGGAAGTTAGATCACTGGAAGCTGGACTCTCTGCGTGCAGGAATGACAGCGTCTTCTCAGTGCGTCCGGCCGGGAAACGGGCTCCTCTGAAGTCGAGGTCTCCTCTGATTTACAGGGGTTTGGGAAGGTATATTTATACCTGAAAATGTTAGCATTGACGTGAGTTGGGCAGCGAAAGACGTCATGAATGAACCCCTAAGGAATAATGGTTCATGCATAATATATGAGTCCTTGAAGAAATCAATAGTCCTGGGCAAGGGAAACTCCCGCAGCCTAAGGGTTTTTTTTTTTCATGGACTCGTTGAGACGCTAGGGTGGACGGATGTCGGAATCCATGCCTGTATTGGAGTGCATGGTTTATGCCGAAATAAGGTCTGGGATTTTATGCCTATATAAGGGCAAGGCGAATTGTGCCTATATAAGGACATGATTCTAGAAAGCCCGTTTATGGACACCCTATAAAGTATACAACACCCACTCCTCTTTCGTGTATACGACAATACTAAAATGCTAAAACATTTAAAATGCTAAACATTAAAATGGAGTACCGCATATTAAAACATATCCTAAAAAGCTTTAAAAGACATATTAAAAATGCAAAGGTTTCTGTACATCAGTAAGCAATGCTTATCATTTACTGCATAAAGTTTGAAATAAATGCAATCGGAATGTAATATAAAAAGCAATATTTACATAAGACGAAAATGATTGATAAGCTTGTACAAAATCAAAGTCATTTCCTGTCACGAAATTTAAATGAACTGATTTAGACACACAAGTTGACTTAAATGTCCCTGGAAGTACTGCCAAGTCCATATTATAAGGCTAGTTTTACTTTAAGCAGAGTGAAGTGCCATTTTCGTTCGAAAAATGGGACAAAAAGTTCAAATTTGGTAGAGTTCCAAGTTTTTGAAAAATAAAGGCCACATTGTTGCTGTCTCTCTGGAACATAGTATGCCGAATCAGAGTCAGTTTACGGGTCTGGTGTAAACATGAGATCATCTATTTCAATAGACAAAACATCATCCACTGTCGCTGGTGTAAGTTGGAACACCTCGTGTAAAAGATTGATCGCACAAAGATGGGAAGCATCGCTCTCAGCATAGGTCGCCGCAGCAATGTTCGCATCCGTTGTTACCTGTGTGCCTGGAGTCTTTTCTCGTACCTCAGCAGCAGCAGGAGGAGACTGTGAGATCTCAATGAATGCTGACATCAGGATTGGGAGCCTCTGGGGACAACACAGAGCATGGGCCGTTATCGGGACCAGCAAAGTATCGACGTCCTTTGGCGCAGCTGATGGATATGTTAGACAAGCGTCCAACACGCATTCTTCACCGCATAGCAGGCAGCGTAGAACAGGTAAGATGCAATCTTGCCAGATTGGTCTAAATGACAGGAACCACGTGGTATTAAGGTCCCGTAGACGAGTCATGCCCAATAGCTGTACTATTCGCTCTCGGCACTGTCTTTCAAGGAGAGCTTTCTCCATCTCGCTCGGAGTGATGTCGGCGAATAGGCTGGCCATAGCGCAATAGCAGAAAGATGAAAAAAATTCCGGCAACAAGTGCGAGAATTAATGGTATGCCACCAAACACCAAATGTGCAAAGTTGGGGATAATTCCAAGTATTGCCTGGAACGGTGCTAACAGACCGGAGCAAATGCTCTTAAATACATGTACAATTCCTGTTGTATCTGACATGTTAAAGATACGTGATATCATTTCTACGAAATGTATAGGGCAGTTTGTACGTATTAGAGTCTGTATCTCAGCCGAAGTCCTTGCTACTTGCAGATCATAGGTTTCTTTAGCCGAGGTCAAAGGCACTGTTTGCTGTAAAAGCATGGCTTTCATTCTGCTCAAAGTATCAAATCTTATAAAAGAGACGTTCAGCGAAGGCCATAGACGCGACTCCCTGACTGTGTCTATTGGAGGAAACAATACTTGCATACAGCAAGTGACCCTGGAGTTGACCGTTACTAGATATGGGAAGCCTGGCAACATTCCACAGCAACTCTGATCATTCAACATGAGGTAACTACCGTTAGAAAGTTGTCCAAACGTTGGATTAATCACAGCAGCTGGTGTACCCCGCTGATGGCAAGACAAGTTTGCCACAGAACCATTACAAGCCCCGTGTAAAGAAATGTCCTGACATATGAGTGAACCGGTCAGTGCATGTTTACAGTTGGTACCGCTAAGAAACACTTCACGATCCCCACTCCAACATCTATGTGTATACGGTAAATCCCAAGATGTCTTAATGTATTCCTTACCCAACCTTTCATATCTGCCTGCTTGCATCCGTCTGAGGCAATACTGAAACCGAAAAGTAGTCACAGGCAATGTTATTTTGCCATGAATAAGCCATTCTGTAGCTGGTTTTTCTGCCACAGTAAACGGTAATTTCTCCATTTTTTCAATGCTCAGCACTGTATACCTTGCTCCTCTTTGTGCCAATTCAATCTGTTTATCAGTTAGATTGTATTCTGCAAACAGAGACGACGTGTTGATGAAACGCCAAGGCACATAGCCCGCTCGCAAAGATTGCAGCGTCCATGTCAATAACACTATAGAACGTAATTGGGATTGACCTTGTTGTAACATAGCCAAATCTTGTTCTAGAATGTCGATAGCAGAGGATACAATGCCATCCAATGAATAAATTCTGGAGGACAAAGTTGTTAACCCATTGTCGACCACAGAGAGTGTTTTCTCTAAATTAATACGATCAAGTTCACGTATTCGTTCTGCAGCCTCTATCTGTGACACTTTCCATGCTTCGTTATAAGCAGCATAGATGCCGGCATATATGAAACGTATTTGACGCGGTTTTCTTGGTCCAAGCAAGAATTCCCTAAGATCTGCGTCCTCTTTAAGTAAGGTTAAGTGTTGTTTCACATCCTGTAGTGTGGATTTATGCAGCCAATCGAGGCATAATTTTCCTACACTGTGGGGCCGATTCCAATCTCGGTCGGAGGCGCACCCAATACCATTCGGTCGGGAAAAAAGCCATGCGAAAGCCTGTTTCCCGACCGATCCGTACAGCACACCGAACGAGTAAGTACGATGCGCACAACAGCACAGAAAATGCAGCTCCGTCCGGCCGAACAAGTACGATGCGCTTCCCGTATGCGCCGAACCCGTCGCTACGCACGGCACGTCAAAGCATCCGGGAGAGGCGCACATAAGCTCCGATTCGCGCCACAACACGATCCACGGCTACGAGACGAACACGCCAGCGACGAGGACGACGCGAAGCGACGAGGACGACGCGAAGCAACGAGAAGGACGAACGACACGAACCAACCATGAATCCCTTCGTCCCGATCATACCAATATTCTACATTTACTACCGGAACAGGCACGGACGCGTACGGCGCAGAAGGTAAGTCAGACACCAACCACAAAACACATACAACACGTACACGACACATCACACACACACAGAGGGATGCAGAATATACTTACACCAGCAACAGCAGCACCATAGGGGCGGGATGCCCATCACCAATGCCACATATGCACACAGGGGCCTGAATGCGCACCACCACCCCTACCCAGGGGGCAGGATGCCTACCACTACTACCACCCTTAGCCAGGGGTGCTGGATGCCTACCACTACTACCACCCTGAGCCAGGGGGGCTGGATGCCTACCACAACTACCACCCTTAGCCAGGGGGCTGGATGCCTACCACTACTACCACCCTTAGCCAGGGGGGCTGGATGCCTACCACTACTACCACCCTGAGCCAGGGGGGCTGGATGCCTACCACTACTACCACCCTGAGCCAGGGGGTCTGGATGCCTACCACTACTACCACCCTTAGCCAGGGGGGCTGGATGCCTACCACTACTACCACCCTTAGCCAGGGGGCTGGATGCCCACCACCACCCTTAGCCAGGGGGCTGGATGCCTACCACTACTACCACCCTTAGCCAGGGGGGCTGGATGCCTACCACCACACTGAGCCAGGGGGGGGCTGGATGCCTACCACTACTACCACCCTGAGCCAGGGGGGGCTGGATGCCCACCACCACCCTTAGCCAGGGGGGGCTGGATGCCCACCACCACCCTTAGCCAGGGGGGGCTGGATGCCTACCACTACTACCACCCTTAGCCAGGGGGGGCTGGATGCCCACCACCTCCCTTAGCCAGGGGGCTGGATGCCTACCACTACTACCACCCTTAGCCAGGGGGCTGGATGCCTACCACCACCCTTAGTCAGGGGGGCTGGATGCCTACCACTACTACCACCCTGAGCCAGGGGTGCTGGATGCCTACCACTACTACCACCCTGAGCCAGGGGGGCTGGATGCCTACCACTACTACCACCCTTAGCCAGGGGGGCTGGATGCCTACCACTACTACCACCCTGAGCCAGGGGGGCTGGATGCCTACCACTACTACCACCCTGAGCCAGGGGGGCTGGATGCCTACCACTACTACCACCCTTAGCCAGGGGGGCTGGATGCCTACCACTACTACCACCCTTAGCCAGGGGGGCTGGATGCCTACCACTAATACCACCCTTAGCCAGGGGGTGGATGCCTACCACTACTACCACCCTTAGCCAGGGGGGTCTGGATGCCCACCACCACCCTTAGCCAGGGGGGGCTGGATGCCTACCACTACTACCACCCTTAGCCAGGGGGGGCTGGATGCCTACCACCACCCTTAGCCAGGGGGGGCTGGATGCCTACCACTACTACCACCCTGAGCCAGGGGGGGCTGGATGCCTACCCTTACTACCACCCTGAGCCAGGGGGGGCTGGATGCCCACCACCACCCTTAGCCTGGGGGGGCTGGATGCCCACCACCACCCTTAGCCAGGGGGGGCTGGATGCCTACCACTACTACCATCCTTAGCCAGGGGGGCTGGATGCCTACCACTACTACCACCCTTAGCCAGGGGGCTGGATGCCTACCACCACCCTTAGCCAGGGGGGCTGGATGCCTACCACTACTACCACCCTGAGCCAGGGGGCTGGATGCCTACCACTACTACCACCCTGAGCCAGGGGGGCTGGATGCCCACCACCACCCTTAGCCAGGGGGCTGGATGCCCACCACCACCCTTAGCCAGGGGGGCTGGATGCCTACCACTACTACCACCCTTAGCCAGGGGGGCTGGATGCCTACCACTACTACCACCCTTAGCCAGGGGGGCTGGATGCCTACCACCACCCTTAGCCAGGGGGGGCTGGATGCCTACCACTACTACCACCCTGAGCCAGGGAGGGCTGGATGCCTACCACTACTACCACCCTTAGCCAGGGGGGGCTGGATGCCTACCACTACTACCACCCTTAGCCAGGGGGGGCTGGATGACTACCACCACCCTGAGCCAGGGGGGGCTGGATGCCTACCACTACTACCACCCTGAGCCAGGGGGGGCTGGATGCCCACCACCACCCTTAGCCAGGGGGGGCTGGATGCCCACCACCACCCTTAGCCAGGGGGGGATGGATGCCTACCACTACTACCACCCTTAGCCAGGGGGGGCTGGATGCCTACCACCACCCTTAGCCAGGGGGAGCTGGATGCCTACCACTACTACCACCCTGAGCCGGGGGGGCTGGATGCCTACCACTACTACCACCCTTAGCCAGGGGGGGCTGGATGCCTACCACTACTACCACCCCCACTCATAGGATGGACAATGCATGATACAACCAGCACACCACAACCTAGGGAATGCAAGAAAAAGACATCCCCCCAACACCATGACAAGCGTGTGTAGACTGTGTCAAATGCCTACAACACCGAACATGACTTTGAACATACAATGTGACCCCTAGCACATGTGCCACACATATATGTGTGTGGCACCCACAATGCAAGCAGGCCATGACCATTGTGGCAATGGGGTCCAAACCCCCATCATCACAGTTACCAAAATGTAAGTGTGGGGTCCATAGCTGAAGCACATTTTGAACATTGTGGCAATGGGGTCTAAACCCCCATCATCACAGTGAGCAAAATGTAAGTGTGGGGTCCATAGCTGAAGCACATTTTGAACATTGTGGCAATGGGGTCCAAACCCCCATCATCACAGTGAGCAAAATGTAAGTGTGGGGTCCATAGCTGAAGCACATTTTGAACATTGTGGCAATGGGGTCTAAACCCCCATCATCACAGTGACCAAAAGGTAAGTGTTGACAAAGAAAGAGGTGCAACTGCCAAACTGCATGGATGATTCCTGGTCACAGAACAAAAAACACATCAGTGGCAAAGTAGTGTATGTGTCCCATTGCAACATAAATTGGGTGAGCCAAATACTGCAGTGCAAATAAGACATACCTTTGGCCATGTGCAGACAAACAACACCCATGGGGGCTGACACCGTCAACATTCATCAATGACACAATGACAGAAGTGACCATCAGAATGCAGACCAACATATTTGCACCAATGGGCACACAAATGCAGATACCCTGTGGAGACTGCAGATGTGAGGTGAACAGATACCATACCATGGCAGCAATGGGACACACAAACCATGATCATTGTGCTGACCGATGACCTAGGAGTCCCAGGGACAGCAGGGGAAACCCACCAAACTACATACAGCCAATGGCACACCCAAGATATGCCAATGCAGTGGTGCAGATGCACAAACACAAACAGGCAGACCCACACTGCACATCATACACAACAGGTGAGGGGGGTGCCAGTGTCCCCAGGCAACCACACAACACATGAGGAGACCTGAATACCAATCATACAGATGTGCATACAGTGCCACACAAAGGTAACTCATGGATCCAAATCCCCTATGTGGGCAAGCAGGCATTGTCAGATGAGAGGGAGCACAAATCACACATGTCACACAGGCTCGTAGGAACAGCAACTGACACAGCAAGACACAGACACACCACAGCACCACCCCCAGGGCCCCCACAATGTGGTGACCCTGGGCTGCATTACAATCCCACTGTGATGACAAAGCTAAATGTGGTTCACACTGTGAACCACAGTCATGTGTCCTGAGCAACAAACTACCATCACACCTACACAAGCACAAATCAATCAGCATGGCCAGTAAGCCAAGGCCAACATGGAGGCAGGGGCCTAGCCGGGCAACAACTCTCATCTGCACACACTCAACACCACACCCTCGACCTCCAACAATGTGCAGCAGTGAAGTACACATGCAGTGGTGACATTGCACATGCACCCATGACTATTCCAGGGTGGTGGGTGGGAACCAAGGTGCAGAAACACATGACACATGGCCACTCAACAAGACTCCTGAATGTCTGACACACTGCACACTATGCTGTACATGGACATGACGGCAATACCACACCAACCAATGGGATCCCAGCCACAGTCATACACCAATGAAGAAGCCAAGGTCACCCACAAAGAACACACATAGACAACAACCAACATTGCAGCCCGGACCCTGAGGAGTGCCAGCAGTCACACACACAACGTGTCACAATCACTGAAAGATAACACAAACTGGAAATCACATGACAGGGGCAAACAACAAGTGCCAAGGGGAAACCTGACTGTGACCCAGCTGCGTCTGCACACAAACTCAGCCCTGACAGCAAGCACACCTATGGGTGACACCCTGATGACCAGTAATGTGCCATGCACCCACATCACAGAGAACCCAGGGAGAAGACTTTGGGGGAACATAGGTCAACTCAGCTAGCATCACAAACAGGTACAACACCAGGGATCACAGCATGCACAGCTAAACGGAAGTGAACACACAGACATGCACATACAACACACACCTTGGGCGCAGGCAATGTCACAGGAGTACACACTGCCATGAGGGGACTCCACTCCTGTGTGAGGAAAGCTGTGCCATATGTTGCCTCAGTAGGGCCCCATCATGTCAGCTGAGCACTTGGTCACACAATCAACAATTAGCACCAAATGAGGGCTCCCGTCACATCAGCCTGGTCATGGAAGTGCCAACGGAATCATCAGCACAGATCCAACACACTTGTATAGCAATGTTGCAATGACAACACAGATGAGTCCTTCCCCATTGATGCCCAAACCTGCATGTCCAGTGGAGATGGCCACACGGTCAGGGAAGTAGATGAATTGAACAATGGCAGGCACAACAGATGTGCAGGGGTGGAAGCCACAGATGTGAAATAGCTAATCTAAGTAGGAAATCCCATTGCCAAATACTGAACACATGACACCCTCAGATGCTGCTATGGATGACATGGATACACCACAGGATAGGACACATTCCCCTGGACCACATTGGTTCCTGCACAGTAACACTTCATTATCATGAGACCAAATATCACCATCACTGCAGCAAGGGCATGGTTAGCATCATCAACAACATGTACATCAGAAGCATAAGCACTAGAGAACAGAAAGTTGCTTTATTCAGCATATGTGTGGAATGAAAACAAAGTCCAGAAAAACACAAAGGCCAATGGCCAGTCCATTGTAAAAGTCCAAACAGGGTGACAGTGGCAGATGTCACCCTACGCATGCCTGCACAAAACCAGGGACAATCCACTAGGAGGGGCAACCGGGGGGGCAGGCCAGGCACAGCAGGCACAGGATCGGGGCTCACCAGGAGGAAGCAGGGAAGGGGTGGTGGGTGCTGGAGAGCCACTGACAACTGCAGTGGAGGTGTCTGACATGGTGTGTGCCGGCACAACTGGGGGCATGACTCAGATGTTGTGGGTGCCGGCACGACTGCAGTGGACCCTGCAGATGGAGTGGACAGGTCCGCCACTGCAGTGCCCAAGTCAGACAGGGTGGTAGTGGACTCCACTGCAGTGCCTACCACCAGGGGAGGAGAATGGGGAACAGGCAAGGTGGGCTGGACAGAGGGGGAGGACACCCTCACCACATCAGTGGCACAGACAAGCGCAGCGGGGGGGTGGTGCCGGGAGAGCAAGTGCCAGGGGGAGAAGGCTGGATCCTCTTGGGGATGGTATATCTGTGGGTGGGGGAACCTGGGGCAGGGTGTGGTGGGGGCACCTGTGGAGTGGGGGCCTGAGGGATGGAGGAAGGAGACCTGGTGCCTGAGCTGCAGGGCGGCAGCGGGGTCTTGCTCTTACGACTCCAGGGGGACTTGCGGGTGGGGGCCTCAGTCTGTCTGCGCCTGGGGGAGGGTGTCCGGGGGCGAGGGGCACTCTGCTCCGTGTGGGTGGGCTTCCTCTTCCCCTGGATGCTGGAGCAGCTGGATCGGAGGGGAAGAGGCCGAGGTCACTGAGGAAGAGGCGCTGGGTCTTTGGGGTTGTAGGTGAGGCAAGGGAGGGTGTTTTGGAGGGAGAGGCAACTGAGGACTGCGCAGTGCTCGTGGATGCGTGTGTGTGTTCCAGGGCCCCATCCCCTGTGAGTCTGGTTTCAGTCCCCTGACTGTGCGTGCGTGTGCGTTTTGTTTGTGGCGTGTGTGTCTGTGTGCTGGATGTGTGTGTGCTGGTGTGTGCCTGTGCCGGTGTGTGTGTGCTTGGGACGGGTAAGGTGCTGGGGAGTGTGGATGGAGCAGAGGCAGGAGGGGTGAGGGACTGTCTGAGGAGGGACACTGCTGCCGTCAGGGAGGAGTCCATGGACCTATTGCCCCTCTGTAGGTCAGACATGCCCGATGAGATGCCCTCCATGAACAACACCAGCTGAGTCAACAGAGCGGTGTGCGCATGGAGGACACTCAGCATGGCTGTCTGCCCTACATGGAGCTGGCAAAGGAGGTACACAGACTCCTCACTCAGGGCAGCAGGGGACACAGGGGCAGGGGTGCGGTGCCTGGCCCAAAGGAGACACGCTCCCGAACATGGGAGCCTCCACGGACCTGGGGAATGGGAGCTGATGGGAGGGCGGTGGTGGTGCTGGTGGTGGCGGGGACAGCAACACTAGCTGGGGTGTGGTGGCTGCTGACACCCGCCTCCATAAGGGAGTCATCCTCCGAGTTGCTCTGGTCCTCAGCTGAGGTGGATGGTGCTGAGGACTCCTCGGTGTGGCTCCCCTCGCCCTCCGTGCCACTGGGTCCCTCCGACCACTCCTCGGCTGCTGACCCAGTCTGGCTCTCCGGCTCCTCCTGGTCCGTGGAGCTGTCCCCTTCCGTGGCCGTGGATGTATCTGCAAACAATGGGGAAACAGACAGACATCAGTCACCTGCACCAAACGCACACACCACTGTGAGCACAGCACATTACAGAGCAAGCCCTGGCATCATTAGTTGTACATTGCTAAAAGTGCCCTAACTGAACAGGAGCAGCCAATTGTCAGTCTGATGCCAACCATGGCACTCACATCCCACATGGCCTTGCACCCATCTGTCTGGTGTCTGTTGGATTGCAACACCCCAGTGTGGACACATGCACCAAGTACACAGTAGTTGGACAGTGCAGAGGACACGGTGTGGACACATCATAGCTCTTGCCACTGAGTGAGTACAGGTTTCCGGATGAAAGGGATGCCCAGAGTCAAATAGGAAATGCATGTGATGCATACCAGCGACAGACACCATGATGCACCCATGTCCTGATAGCCAGCGCCACTATGGTGTGCATGTAGCACATGTCACTCCCCTTCAGGACCACAAATAAGTTGACACATGCCATGGCAGAGGCATGACTGCTAAGTCATACATCACTGTCTCAGTGATGTATGACTTGGCAGCCAGACAACAACACTATGCACTGTGTCACAATAGTAGGTCATGGGGAATGCAAGTCCTGGAGCTGCACAAGTGCACATGTACATCCCCACACAACACATCATCTCAACCCTCATCTGTCCAGGTCACACCTATTGGACATATGGGAGACCTGTGACACTACCCTCTGAACCTGAGCCCCTCACAATTTGCTGTGAATGGGGAACAGCTGCCTGAACATAACATTCGCATACCCCAGTCTGCACGGGCAGCTGATCAAACACCTATGTGACACACAAGTATCGTCTCCTATGGTCACATCTCCAGGGGCATGCTGAGCCCCTACCAAGAAACACCCCAGCAGTCCTGGCAACTAATCCACAGCACACTGACACAGAGGCAGACACCTGAGGGGTCAAATCACTGCGCACAATGTGTCAGCTGATACACGGGAGTGGGAGTACAGAGTGCATTGCATGGCCTGGAGTAGGCATGACTGTCCTGCCCCACATGAATGAGGGATGAGCCCTGGACAGTGGATAGCTGGCTATGTATGTGTGACACACGTAATCTGCACACTCCTGGGGCCCAAACATTGTTCCCACCCGCTGCATGGGCGTGTGCCACATACCCCAGGCACATGTGGTGGCTCAGCTCAGCAAGTGGACCGCATATCAAAGCAACACGCAGATTACATGTCCGAACACAGGCGTTGTGTGAACAATGGACCCACCCATGATGCCCACAACCGAGTTAGGGAAACAGATGCTGTCCCCCACCTTTAGTGAAGCAAACTGCAAGGACACAGTCCCAAGTGACACAATTCCCTGAATGTAAGGGCCACACCTGGGTATCAGATGAGCAGTGGGCAGTGCACAATAGAGGGACATGGCTCCTGGACAACATGACTGCTGCACTGTGGCAGTTGAACCAGGCCAGAGGAGGGCACAAAGCATGTAATACAGAGTTCACAGTGCAGTCTTTGACTCACCCCCTCCTTGCTGCTGTCTGGCCTTCAGCTGCCCATCCAGGTCTGGAAACACCACCGCCAGGATCTGGAGCATGTGGGGGTCAGGGTCCGTGTTCCGCCCTCCTGCGAGGAGGCGACAGCTTCAGCTGGACCCATGCAATCCTCCGGGTCCAGCCCCGAAGGTCCTGCCACCTCTTCTGGCAGTTGCGGATCCGGCGCTTGTAGACCCCCACGGACCGGACAGCCCGGACGATGTCCTTCCAGATCTCCTGCTTCCGATGGGCATTAACCTGTCAGGATGACAAAGTGAAAAGGCCATTACTACACATGCAACATATCCGTGCATGACACAGTTGTATATACATGTCTCAATCACAGGGGCACATGATGTACACAGGCAGTGCAAAGCTGCCCATGAACAGTTTGCCAGACGTCACTACATGGTATCATTGCATGGGAAGTAAAACCTTGTTCAAATGCACTGTCACTGCACCATACCTGTCCAGTGCATGTCACTACACACTATGGGGGGTGACAACTACTCAGTGAGCCTGCTAGCCAGTGGCGTGCAGACTTTCAGCCTTGCTAGTCAGACAATATGCACATTCAGAAAGGCAGTGCACAGAACACTCACCTGCTCCCCTGGTGTCCCATACAGCTTGCTGTACTGTGGAAGTAGGCTGTCCAGCAGGGCCTGGTTCTCCTCAAGGCTGAAGGCTGGGGCTCTCTCCACAGTACGTGCCATTGCAGGGTCCAGAGGGGCAGAGACAGCAGCAGTGCAGTGGCAGATGTCGTCCTGGAGCATGTAGTGCAGGCAAGTGAGCTCTCAGGGGAACAGCCAGCAATATATATGTACTGGAGAGGCAGATACTGTCCCTTGTGTCCAAAGTGATAGGTCCAAGTCGTTTGCATCTTCTGAATCTGGCCAATCCATGGAATAGCAGCACCAATAAACGCCCACAGCATCCTTCAAATCTTCAACTTCATGACATACATGATTTTGCAACATTGTTGTGGGTGACCAACTGAATTTCCAGCAACCGACTCGTTCGAATTTCGAAAACGCGTCCGTTGCCAGGCAAGGCCATTGTCGATGGGTGCGCACCGATCGGTCCATTGCGGTACAACGCGTACAGGGGTACAACGCGTACCCGCACACATTGAATGCAATGGGCCGGCCGTGGACACCGATCGTTCCATTGCGGTACAACGCGTACAGGGGTACAACGCGTACCCGCACACATTGAATGCAATGGGCCGGCCGGGGCACCGATCGGTCCATTGCAGTACAACGCGTACAGGGGTACAACGCTGTACCCGCACACATTGAATGCAATGGGCCGGCCGGGGCACCGATCGGTCCATTGCTGATCAACGCGTACAGGGGTACAACGCGCACTCGCACACATTGAATGCAATGGGCCGGCCGGGGCACCGATCGGTCCATTGCTGATCAACGCCGCACAGGGGTACAACGCTGCACCGCGACACATTGAATGCAATGGGCCGGCCGGGGCACCGATCGGTCCATTGCTGATCAACGCCGTATAGGGGTACAACGCTGCACCGCGACACATTGAATGCAATGGGCCGGCCGGGGCACCGATCGGTCCATTGCTGATCAACGCATACAGGGGTACAACGCTGCACTCACACACATTGAATGCAATGGGCCAGCCGGGGCACCGATCGGTCCATTGCAGTACAACGCGTACAGGGGTACAACGCTGCACTCGCGACACATTGAATGCAATGGGCGGCCGAGGCACCGATCGGTCCATTGCAGTACAACGCGCACAGGGGTACAACGCGTACTCGACACATTGAATGCAATGGGTCGGCCGGGGCACCGATCGGTCCATTGCAGTACAACGCGCATAGGGGTACAACGCTGCACTCGACACATTGAATGCAATGGGCCGGCCGGGGCACCGATCGGTCCATTGCAGTACAACGCCGCGACAGGGGTACAACGCGTACCCGCGCACATTGAATGCAATGGGCCGGCCGGGGCACCGATCGGTCCATTGCAGTACAACGCTGCATAGGGGTACAACGTGTACCCGCACACATTGAATGCAATGGGCCGGCCGGGGCAGCGATCGGTCCATTGCAGTACAACGCGTACAGGCGTACAACGCGCACTCCGCAAACATTGAATGCAATGGGCCGGCCGGGGCACCGATCGGTCCATTGCAGTACTAACGCTGCATAGGGTACAACGCGTACCCGCACACATTGAATGCAATGGGCCGGCCGGGGCACCGATCGGTCCATTGCAGTACAACGTGTACAGGGGTACAACGCTGCACTCGCACACATTGAATGCAATGGGCCGGCCGGGGCACCGATCGTCCATTGCAGTACAACGCGTACAGGGGTACAACGCGTACCAGCACACATTGAATGCAATGGGCCGGCCGGGGCACCGATCGGTCCATTGCTGATCAACGCGTACAGGGGTACAACGCTGCACCGCACACATTGAATGCAATGGGCCGGCCGGGGCACCGATCGGTCCATTGCAGTATAACGCTGCATAGGTACAACGTGTACCCGCGACACATTGAATGCAATGGGCCGGCCGGGGCACCGATCGGTCCATTGCAGTACAACGCGTACAGGGGTACAACGCGGCACCGCACACATTGAATGCAATGGGCCGGCCGGGGCACCGATCGGTCCATTGCAGTACAACGCTGCACAGGGGTACAACATGTACCCGCACCATTGAATGCAATGGGTCGGCCGGGGCACCGATCGGTCCATTGCAGTACAACGCGCATAGGGTACAACGCTGCACTGCACACATTGAATGCAATGGGCCGGCCGGGGCACCGATCGGTCCATTGCAGTACAACGCGCATAGGGGTACAACGCGCACTCGCACACATTGAATGCAATGGGCCGGCCGGGGCACCGATCGGTCCATTGCAGTACAACGCGCATAGGGGTACAACGCGCATCCGCACACATTGAATGCAATGGGCTGGCCGGGGCACCGATCGGTCCATTGCAGTACAACGCGTACAGGGGTACAACGCGTACCCGCACACATTGAATGCAATGGGCCGGCCGGGGCACCGATCGGTCCATTGCAGTACAACGCCGTACAGGGGTACAACGCTGCACTGCACACATTGAATGCAATGGGCCGGCCGGGGCACCGATCGGTCCATTGCAGTACAACGCGTACAGGGGTACAACGCATACCCGCACACATTGAATGCAATGGGCCGGCCGGGGCACCGATCGGTCCATTGCAGTACAACGCGTACAGGGGTACAACGCGTACCCGCACACATTGAATGCAATGGGCTGGCCGGGGCACCGATCGGTCCATTGCAGTACAACGCGTATAGGGGTACAACGCGTACCCGCACACATTGAATGCAATGGGCCGGCCGGGGCACCGATCGGTCCATTGCAGTACAACGCTGCATAGGGGTACAACGCGTACCCGCACACATTGAATGCAATGGGCCGGCCGGGGGCACCGATCGGTCCATTGCTGATCAACACGTACAGGGGTACAACGCATACCCGCACACATTGAATGCAATGGGCCGGCCGGGGGCACCGATCGGTCCATTGCTGATCAACGCGTACAGGGGTACAACGCGTACCCGCACACATTGAATGCAATGGGCTGGCCGGGGGCACCGATCGGTCCATTGCTGATCAACGCGTACAGGGGTACAACGCGTACCCGCACACATTGAATGCAATGGGCCGGCCGGGGGCACCGATCGGTCCATTGCTGATCAACACATCACTGTACATGTGACTGGAAAATGTCACCATGCCTGTCTCAGATGGACATATGCCAGCCACAGATAGCTCCCAGGGAGTGAGGGGCACACCTACATCACGACAGCCTGTCCAAACTTTATCATAAGGCATGTAAGGCTGCATTTCCTATTGTGTGTATGTTGGTGTACATGTTGTCCTGTGGGTGTCACCTGTGGGCAGCCACCCCCAGGCTGTGCACGTGTTCATGGGGACACGATCCTGGGTGTTACGTGTACATGACCACTGTGATGTGCAACTGTTCATATCTGTGCATGTGCCATGGTCACATTTCACGGTGGTGTATGTGTATGTCATGTCACATACCCCGTGAGTCCCATGTGGGACGGTATGTTTGAGCCAGGGTGTCCCAGTGGCACAATAGTGATGGTCCTCCACAGTCTGTGTGCATGTAGTGTTTACAATGTCTCTGATTTCATGTGCACAATGGGAGACAGTCTCCACATCCACGTTGTGTGTGCATGGACTTTGATGTTGTGCGTGTGTGTGTCACAGACGTCCATGTCTGTCCTGCCGTGGCAAGTGGGACCACTACCTGTGGGGGTCATGGTTGTTTTGCTGTGGTGTATACATGATACTCCATGTAATGCCAGTGTCCATGTGGCAATACAGGGTCCCTGGGAATGTACCTGTCGTTGAGCTGTGGTGCCTGGGGCACATCTGTCCTCACATGTCACTGTGGGGGGTGATTGTGACATGGCAGCAGGAGATGGGAACTGTGACACGGCCTCATGATATCCAATGGGCCAACCTGGGACTAATTGATGCCACTTGTTGGACCGTGTTGACAGATGTTGGCCATGTATGTACCATACATGTCCTTACGGAACTGCACACTTCATGTAGTTGTGCCTCATAATGATGTATGTTGGGATATTGAGTGTGTTCAATGCCGCATATGTGGGGTGACTGACAATCTTGCTTACTTCTCCTCTGCACTGCAGGGCTCCTGATGTCCATCGACCATTCCCAGACCTGGCAACGATGGTGGAACGGGACAGCATCCGACGGTACCGCTTCACCAGGCAGCTGATTGAGGATTTGGCAGTGCAGTTGTCCCCACATTTGCAGCCTGGCCGGCTGTATCCTACAGCGCTGACCCCCAAGGTGAAGGTGATGGCAGCCCTACACTTCTTTGCCACCGGTACCTTCCAACATACTGTGGCGACTGCTGGTGGGATGTCACAGACCATGTTGAGCCGTGTGCTCCACGATGTTTTGGCGGCAATGTTGCTATTCCTGAACCGGTACATCTATTTCCCTAGACTGCGACGACTCACTGACGTGAAGAGTGACTTTTATGCCCTGGGGAGGATGCTGCATGTCATTGGCTCCATTGATGGGACACATGTGGCTTTGGTACCACCACAGGCCCAGGAGCAGGCCTACAGGAACCGCAAGCACTACCACTCGGTCAATGCACTGGTGGTGTGTCTTGCAGACATGACCATCACACACGTGTGTGCCCGTTTCCCTGGTTCAGCACACAATGCCTTTGTGATGAGGAGTAGTCGCATCCCCAGGATGATGGCACAGATGCAGAACCAGCGTGCCTGGCTTGTCGGTGTGTACTGACTTTGTGCCATTGTGTGTGATCTGATCTGTAGTATTCCGCCCACTTTTCCAAGTCAGCTAATGTGCACTTGTCTGTCCGTAGGTGACTCGGGATACCCCAACATGCCGTGGTTGCTGACACCCCTCAGGAACCCTGTGACACCAGCCCAGATGCGCTACAATGAGGCACATGGTCGGACCAGGAGAGTTATTGAGCGTACATTTGGTCTCCTGAAGAGCCGCTTCCGCTGCCTGGACAAGACCGGAGGGTCCCTCCCATATGCCCCTGCGAAAGTGTGCAAGATTATCATCGTCTGCTGCATGCTCCACAACCTGGCAGTGCGGAAGGAGTTGCCTCTCATCCAGGATGACAATGACCAACATCCGCCACCTGTGGAGGATCCTGGCCTGGACCACGATGCCAGTGACGATGATGATGATGATGATGAGGGTGATGTCCGCACACAGCTCATCACCAACTTCTTTAGCTGAATGTGAGTATCCTGAGGTGTCATGTCAATGATGTGAGTTGGCATGATATGTGTAGGTGGTGCTCTGGTGCTGTTGGAGTGTGTCCATGGGCTACTTGACTGGATGTGTGTTGCGATGTGTGCTTACAGGTGGGCTGTACTCCCCAACAGTGTTGACATGCTAACTTGGTTCTGGGTGGGTATCTTGTAACATGTATTGTGCATGAGTTTTGCTGTTCTGTCCTGTACTCCATTGCTTTTGACTGTGTGTCATTTCTGTCCTTCACAGGGTACTTTCAGATTCGTTTGGTCAACTGTGTCCACCGACGACGTGATTGCACTTCCAGGGTGGTAGCTGTTGTGTCCCTACAGGTGATGTGCGCCACACCCATGGACTTCCTTCCGTCTACAGTTGTTGACTGTGTGCCCGCTGCCAGGTGGGATTACCTTGCATCTGTAGTGGTTACGACATGTTGCAACTGTGTAATAAACCTGTGCTTCACTTTGTGATGTGCGTTGTCTGTGGTCACACATTTGACTGCCATTTGCTTACTGCACCTGTGGGCTACTTGACTACAACTGGGAATGGGTGTGGTGTCTGTGCATTGCACCGTCTTCCCTGGCAACATCAGTGTAGGCAATGAGTCAGATGGCCTAGGTGTGTATGTGTTGTGTAGCCCTGGTGGTGTGTCTCCCTCATATGTGTCACGTTGCCTTTACTCACATGCCTGTGTTGTACTTGCTGTTGCAGTTTGCATACACAGTGTAATTTTGCAGTTCATCATCCCCATAACAGCACCCACGTTGGAATCACAACAGAGGCAAGTATGGTGTATTAGTGTGTTTATTGTGATACATTTGTGTGAATAGTGCATAGGATGGGTAGTGCTGTACATAAATCTTGCAATCAGAAGTTCCTAGGTGAATTGAAAGTCCTGGTAGACAGAATCCCCAGTATCGGGGCCACAGTTGTCTGACACATTGGTCCAACTTGTACTCCCCATGCAATGTGTGGGAGTAGTGTTGCTGTCAACAGGGTGAACAGTCTGTGCACAAAGGTGAACATCCAGAACAGGTTCAGGCTTCCTGGGAGTTGCGCTTGGCCATCGAACTCTCACTTGCCCCTCTTCGGACGACCCCTCTTCTTGGGGGGGGGCCCTCAAGTACAGGCTGCTGCGGTGCAGGGGACTCTCCGCCAGAGTCATCCTCCCTCCCTGTGGCAGTTGCAGTTTGGGCAGCACCAGATGTTGTTGGCACACAGGGAGGTGTGGACTCGTTGCTGTTCATCTGGCGGAGGCATTGTAAAATGTCCCTGTGTACTGCCGTCATCTCATGCAGTGCATCCCACTTGGACTCCACGCGGGACATGTGTGAGCCCACGGGACATGTGTGACTCCACGTGGGACATGTGAGAGTCCAAGCGGGCATGATGGGCAGCTTGCTGCTGTTTCATGTCTCTGAGGAGCCCCACTACCTGGCTGAGGTCTCCGGTGCTGGACTGGTACGCATCAGCTATGCGTACCAGTTGTGGGTCATCATGCACACCAGCAACCTCTGCAAGCAGCGACCTCTGTCTCCCACCCCTCCCACCACCCCTGCTGACATGTGCAGTGCGTGTAGTGGCACGCACAGATGACCCTGGTCCACCTTGGAGGTTGGTGGTGGTGGTGGTGTCCATGGCCCTAGGTTGGTCCAGGGTCCCTGTGCTGGTGTTGCTCCTTGTTCTGTCCATGTCGGCAGGGATGGTATTTGTGTTGACAGTCGTTGGAGGGGTGGGTGCAGGGGGTGCAGCTGGTGGTCCTGCTGGTGCTGCAGCTGGTGGTCCTGCTGGTGCTGCATGTAGACTTGCACCGGATGTGCCAGGTTGGTCTTCTTCGTCCGAGGAGGGCAGAGGCTGTACGACACCAGTGAGCTCCGCATCCTCTTGAGCCTGGGACTGGGACTCCTCAGCGTCTGCTGCTGTGTCCCCATCATCACCTGTTTTTGGGAGACACACACAATGTATGTTATGTTTCTGCAGGCATCAATGGTTGACACACATGACAGTTGTGACTGTGCCTCTGGGTGCAGGCCTGTACATTGCATTGTCCTAAGTCGTCACAGTCAGGGGTTGATATTGTTGTGGCACATTGTCCTGCATTATTTGGGCATTTCTATGTATTTGTTGGGGTGTGAACATGGTCTGCATTGGTTGTGTTTGGTTGACAGCCGGCCCTCCTTCCCACCCACCCAGCCAGTCAGTTATCCCACCATGGACTGTGCTTGCATTGCAGGGAGTGGAAGTTGTCTCTCAGGATGTCAGTCAGTGGTGTCCTGCTGTTTGTTGGTGCACAGTTGCCAGAAGGGCCTTGTGCTCCCCACAGCATTAGCCAGTGTCAGCCATCTTGTGAGTCCTTCTCCACTCCCTGTGATGTGTGCATGGTTCAGGGTGGTGTTGATGGGACAGTTGTGGGGGTGACCAATATCAGTGACTGCCACTCCCATCATGCTATTGCCTCCACCCCACTTGCCAGCATTCCCATACTTACTTGCTTTTGTGGGGAGTTCAGTGTGTGTGGGTGTGAGGGAAATGGCAAGATGGCTGACAGTGGTGTCCTGCTGTTGGTTGGTGTGCAGTTCCCAGCAGGGCCTTGTGCTCCCCACGACACAGCAACAGTGTCAGACATCTTTGATGGGCCTTTCCACTCTCTGTGGGATGTGCATGCGTGAGTGTGAGCTTGCTGGGCCATGTGGTGGGGGATGTAGAGCTGTGCCTACGACTCCCATCATGCTATTGCCTCCACCCCCCTTCCCAGCATGCCCATGCTTCCTTCCTTTTGACTCTGCTTCCCTGTGGGGTGGGCTACCTGTGCTGACAGGATGGCTGGGAGTGTTGTCCTGGCAGTTGTTTTGCTAAAAGTCCCAAGAGTGTCCCTGTGCTTCACACAACATAACCCAGGGTGGTGGTTCTTTGTGGGATCTTGAGTTAGGATGGGAGGCATTGCATTCTACCAAGTGGGTTCTGTGGAGTTTGTGTTGAGGGGGGGTGTGAGGGGAGGTGCTTGTGACTATGGTCAGTGCTGCAAGTCCTCCTTCCCACCCAGCCAGCCAGATATCCCACCATGGAACGTGCTTGCATTGCAGGGAGTGGAAGTTGTCTCTCAGGATGTCAGTCAGTGGTGTCCTGCTGTTTGTTGGTGCACAGTTGCCAGCAGGGCCTTATGCTCCCCACAGCAGTAGCCAGTGTCAGCCATCTTGTGAGTCCTTCTCCACTCCCTGTGATGTGAGCATGGTTCAGGGTGGTGTTGATGGGCCAGTTGTGAGGGTGACCAATATCTGTGACTGCCACTCCCTTCATGCTATTGCCTCCACCCCACTTGCCAACATTCCCAAACTTACTTGCTTTTGTGGGGAGTTCAGTATGTGTGGGTGTGTGAGCAATGGCAAGATGGCTGACAGTGGTGTCCTGCTGTTGGTTGGTGTGCAGTTCCCAGCAGGGCCTTGTGCTCCCCACAGCAGTAGCCAGTGTCAGCCATCTTGTGAGTCCTTCTCCACTCCCTGTGATGTGTGCATGGTTCAGGGTGGTGTTGATGGGACAGTTGTGGGGGTGACCAATATCAGTGACTGCCACTCCCATTATACTATTGCCTCCACCCCACTTGCCAGCATTCCCATACTTACTTGCTTTTGTGGGGAGTTCAGTGTGTGTGGGTGTGAGGGCAATGGCAAGATGGCTGACAGTGGTGTCCTGCTGTTGGTTGGTGTGCAGTTCCCAGCAGGGCCTTGTGCTCCCCACAGCAGTAGCCAGTGTCAGCCATCTTGTGAGTCCTTCTCCACTCCCTGTGATGTGAGCATGGTTCAGGGTGGTGTTGATGGGACAGTTGTGGGGGTGACCAATATCAGTGACTGCCACTCCCATCATGCTATTGCCTCCACCCCACTTGCCAGCATTCCCATACTTACTTGCTTTTGTGGGGAGTTCAGTGTGTGTGGGTGTGAGGGCAATGGCAAGATGGCTGACAGTGGTGTCCTGCTGTTGGTTGGTGTGCAGTTCCCAGCATGCCCTTGTGCTCCCCACGACACAGCAACAGTGTCAGACATCTTTCATGGGCCTTTAGTTTCCACTCTCTGTGGGATGTGCATGCGTGAGTGTGAGCTTGCTGGGCCATGTGGTGGGGGATGTAGAGCTGTGCCTACGACTCCCATCATGCTATTGCCTCCACCCCCCTTCCCAGCATGCCCATGCTTCCTTCCTTTTGACTCTGCTTCCCTGTGGGGTGGGCTGCCTGTGCTGACAAGATGGCTGGGAGTGTTGTCCTGGCAGTTGTTTGGCTAAAAGTCCCAAGAGTGTCCCTGTGCTTCACACAACATAACCCAGGGTGGTGGTTCTTTGTGGGATCTTGAGTTAGGATGGGAGGCATTGCATTCTACCAGGTGGGTTCTGTGGAGTTTGTGTTGAGGGGGTGTGAGGGGAGGTGCTTGTGACTATGGTCAGTGCTGCAAGTCCTCCTTCCCACCCAGCCAGCCAGATATCCCACCATGGAACGTGCTTGCATTGCAGGGAGTGGAAGTTGTCTCTCAGGATGTCAGTCAGTGGTGTCCTGCTGTTTGTTGGTGCACAGTTGCCAGCAGGGCCTTGTGCTCCCCAAAGCAGTAGCCAGTGTCAACCATCTTGTGAGTCCTTCTCCACTCCCTGTGATGTGAGCATGGTTCAGGGTGGTGTTGATGGGCCAGTTGTGAGGGTGACCAATATCTGTGACTGCCACTCCCTTCATGCTATTGCCTCCACCCCACTTGCCAACATTCCCAAACTTACTTGCTTTTGTGGGGAGTTGAGTATGTGTGGGTGTGTGAGCAATGGCAAGATGGCTGACAGTGGTGTCCTGCTGTTGGTTGGTGTGCAGTTCCCAGCAGGGCCTTGTGCTCCCCACAGCAGTAGCCAGTGTCAGCCATCTTGTGAGTCCTTCTCCACTCCCTGTGATGTGTGCATGGTTCAGGGTGGTGTTGATGGGACAGTTGTGGGGGTGACCAATATCAGTGACTGCCACTCCCATCATACTATTGCCTCCACCCCACTTGCCAGCATTCCCATACTTACTTGCTTTTGTGGGGAGTTCAGTGTGTGTGGGTGTGAGGGCAATGGCAAGATGGCTGACAGTGGTGTCCTGCTGTTGGTTGGTGTGCAGTTCCCAGCAGGGCCTTGTGCTCCCCACAGCAGTAGGCAGTGTCAGCCATCTTGTGAGTCCTTCTCCACTCCCTGTGATGTGAGCATGGTTCAGGGTGGTGTTGATGGGACAGTTGTGGGGGTGACCAATATCAGTGACTGCCACTCCCATCATGCTATTGCCTCCACCCCACTTGCCAGCATTCCCATACTTACTTGCTTTTGTGGGGAGTTCAGTGTGTGTGGGTGTGAGGGCAATGGCAAGATGGCTGACAGTGGTGTCCTGCTGTTGGTTGGTGTGCAGTTCCCAGCATGCCCTTGTGCTCCCCACGACACAGCAACAGTGTCAGACATCTTTCATGGGCCTTTAGTTTCCACTCTCTGTGGGATGTGCATGCGTGAGTGTGAGCTTGCTGGGCCATGTGGTGGGGGATGTAGAGCTGTGCCTACGACTCCCATCATGCTATTGCCTCCACCCCCTTCCCAGCATGCCCATGCTTCCTTCCTTTTGACTCTGCTTCCCTGTGGGGTGGGCTGCCTGTGCTGACAGGATGGCTGGGAGTGTTGTCCTGGCAGTTGTTTGGCTAAAAGTCCCAAGAGTGTCCCTGTGCTTCACACAACATAACCCAGGGTGGTGGTTCTTTGTGGGATCTTGAGTTAGGATGGGAGGCATTGCATTCTACCAGGTGGGTTCTGTGGAGTTTGTGTTGAGGGGGTGTGAGGGGAGGTGCTTGTGACTATGGTCAGTGCTGCAAGTCCTCCTTCCCACCCAGCCAGCCAGATATCCCACCATGGAACGTGCTTGCATTGCAGGGAGTGGAAGTTGTCTCTCAGGATGTCAGTCAGTGGTGTCCTGCTGTTTGTTGGTGCACAGTTGCCAGCAGGGCCTTGTGCTCCCCAAAGCAGTAGCCAGTGTCAACCATCTTGTGAGTCCTTCTCCACTCCCTGTGATGTGAGCATGGTTCAGGGTGGTGTTGATGGGCCAGTTGTGAGGGTGACCAATATCTGTGACTGCCACTCCCTTCATGCTATTGCCTCCACCCCACTTGCCAACATTCCCAAACTTACTTGCTTTTGTGGGGAGTTCAGTATGTGTGGGTGTGTGAGCAATGGCAAGATGGCTGACAGTGGTGTCCTGCTGTTGGTTGGTGTGCAGTTCCCAGCAGGGCCTTGTGCTCCCCACAGCAGTAGCCAGTGTCAGCCATCTTGTGAGTCCTTCTCCACTCCCTGTGATGTGTGCATGGTTCAGGGTGGTGTTGATGGGACAGTTGTGGGGGTGACCAATATCAGTGACTGCCACTCCCATTATACTATTGCCTCCACCCCACTTGCCAGCATTCCCATACTTACTTGCTTTTGTGGGGAGTTCAGTGTGTGTGGGTGTGAGGGCAATGGCAAGATGGCTGACAGTGGTGTCCTGCTGTTGGTTGGTGTGCAGTTCCCAGCAGGGCCTTGTGCTCCCCACAGCAGTAGCCAGTGTCAGCCATCTTGTGAGTCCTTCTCCACTCCCTGTGATGTGAGCATGGTTCAGGGTGGTGTTGATGGGACAGTTGTGGGGGTGACCAATATCAGTGACTGCCACTCCCATCATGCTATTGCCTCCACCCCACTTGCCAGCATTCCCATACTTACTTGCTTTTGTGGGGAGTTCAGTGTGTGTGGGTGTGAGGGCAATGGCAAGATGGCTGACAGTGGTGTCCTGCTGTTGGTTGGTGTGCAGTTCCCAGCAGGGCCTTGTGCTCCCCAAAGCAGTAGCCAGTGTCAGCCATCTTGTGAGTCCTTCTCCACTCCCTGTGATGTGAGCATGGTTCAGGGTGGTGTTGATGGGCCAGTTGTGAGGGTGACCAATATCTGTGACTGCCACTCCCTTCATGCTATTGCCTCCACCCCACTTGCCAGCATTCCCAAACTTACTTGCTTTTGTGGGGAGTTCAGTATGTGTGGGTGTGTGAGCAATGGCAAGATGGCTGACAGTGGTGTCCTGCTGTTGGTTGGTGTGCAGTTCCCAGCATGCCCTTGTGCTCCCCACGACACAGCAACAGTGTCAGACATCTTTGATGGGCCTTTCCACTCTCTGTGGGATGTGCATGCGTGAGTGTGAGCTTGCTGGGCCATGTGGTGGGTGATGTAGAGCTGTGACTACGACTCCCATCATGCTATTGCCTCCACCCCCTTCCCAGCATGCCCATGCTTCCTTCCTTTGACTCTGCTTCCCTGTGGGGTGGGCTGCCTGTGCTGACAGGATGGCTGGGAGTGTTGTCCTGGCAGTTGTTTGGCTAAAAGTCCCAAGAGTGTCCCTGTGCTTCACACAACATAACCCAGGGTGGTGGTTCTTTGTGGGATCTTGAGTTAGGATGGGAGGCATTGCATTCTACCAGGTGGGTTCTGTGGAGTTTGTGTTGAGGGGGTGTGTGAGGGGAGGTGCTTGTGACTATGGTCAGTGCTGCAAGTCCTCCTTCCCACCCAGCCAGCCAGATATCCCACCATGGAACGTGCTTGCATTGCAGGGAGTGGAAGTTGTCTCTCAGGATGTCAGTCAGTGGTGTCCTGCTGTTTGTTGGTGCACAGTTCCCAGCAGGGCCTTGTGCTCCCCACAGCAGTTGCCAGTGTCAGCCATCTTGTGAGTCCTTCTCCACTCCCTGTGATGTGCGCATGGTTCATGGTGGTGTTGATGGGACAGTTGTGGGGGGCAATATGTGTGACTGCGACTCCCATGATGCTATTGGCTACACTGACTTGGCCAGCATACACAGAATTCCTTCCTTTGAGTGGTGTTCTCTGTGTGTTGGTGTTGTTGTGGTGGCTACATGTCTGGATGTGTTTGTTAGTTCTATTTGTGCCACTGCCTAGCTGTAGTTGTAGTTGTGTTTGTACATGTGATGGCACAGTTGGATGTAACTTTTTTGATGGCATGTGTTGTGTTTATCTGACTGACATACACATTTTGGGATGATTCTGTTCTGGTTGCTGTGTATTGCATGGTTTGACTCTCCCCTTGACAGTGATGTGTGTGTGTTTTGTGGCAGAATATTGTGTACATTTGTTGTGTACTCACCAGGCTCTGGGATGTTCTCTAGTCCATATACGCTCACTGGCGGAAGGATGGCCCGCACCTTCTCCTCCCAGGGCCTGAGGTATATTGGCTTGGCAGGAGGGCCACTGCCGGTGTATTGGCTGATGATGTAGTCTTTCTTGAGCAGGTCCCGTACCCTCCTGCGCACGTCATACCACCTGTTCTGGATGTCGCTCTTTGTGCGCAGACATGGTGATTGTGCGTTCACCCTGTTGATGATCCTCTCCCACATCTTGGTTTTCTGGGAGATGGGGGTCTGTTGGACCAGTGTGCCAAAAGCTGTGGCTCTACCCTGAGGATCTCGTCTACCATGACTTCCAATTCACAATCTAGGAACTTGTGATTCTTCTTGGGGGGCATGGTGATGGGTGGTGATGGTGAGTGATGTGTGTGTTGGTGTGCAGGTGAGGGTGTGTGAGTGTGTGTTTTGCTGGGTGTATGTGAGGTAGGTATTTGTTGGTGTGCTGATGGTGTGTGGCTTGTGTGAGGGATGAGCTGTGGGTGTGTGGTTGCTGTCTCTTGGGTGCTGGCAGTGGAATGGCATTTGCAAAGGATCATGGTTGTGATTTGTGTCCTTTATATGGGTGGAGTTGTGGGTGTGTCTTTGTTCTCTGTCCCCACCCCCCCAGTATTTATTGGCTTTGTAATTGCTTGTTTGGCCTTTTTTTGTGCGATTTTTCCTTTGTACTGTCTGTGCATTTTGGAAACGTTCTTGTGACCGAGTCGGACCCTGCATTTGTCTCGTATGGTGTTCTCCGTTTCGTTCACGCTGTGTTTGTGCAGTTTTCTATGCTGCGTACGCGTCGGTCGCGGTGTTTTGTGTTGCTTCGGCTCGGTTTTCTATGCGTGTTGGTCGTACGGCTTGTCCTCCGTCCGACTCGGTCGTGGTTTTCGCGCCTTGCATCGTACTTTGCGGTTTGGAGTTCGCGTGTACGTTTCGGTCGGATTTGTTCCGGGTGCGTGTCGGTCGGTTGGATTCGCATGTTTTTCCGGCCGGATTGCTGTTTTCCGTGCGGCTCGGTCGTTCGGCTTGGGTTCGGTACGTGTCGGTCGGATTTTGCACGCCTTGCATCGTACTTGGCGTGTCGGGCGCCACAGGTACGTGTCAGTCGGTATAATTTCCGGCTCCGAGTCGGTCGGTGCTTTTTCCGGCCCGAATCGGAATCGACCCCTGTTTGTTGTTACTACCCCCGGATGTTGTCTTTGGACATATCTTGGGTCTGGCCTATGAATAGTAAAGCCCTGAGTTTTATTCAAGAACCTTTCCTGACAGTTGTTTGTGTCTGTGGCCCAGATCAACCATTTTTTCCAATTTAGATGAGTTCTGTTGAGTTGTAGTATATTGTCAACTGTCACCACTGCCTTTGTATAATTATCACTGGCAGGTGTTGGCACAGAAGGTGTTTTCATCTCTTTGATCTTGGCTAATCCAAGACAAGAAGTTTGTTGGACGGTGTCATTCAAAAACAGTATTTGTTCAGGGATGATACAGGCTCTAAATAAAGCTTCTATACCCTGTACTTGCCAATCTTTACTACCCCAGACAGTTTTTGTCTCAATTGTGTCTTTCCATAAGTCGAAACCCTGTGTAGACAGTTGGGCAATAAATGCTTCAGAATAAATCTGTTTCGTATTTGTTAACATAATTTTCAGTCCTGTTTTGTTTACATTTTTATAGTAAAACGTTTCTGGGTCAGATGTATTGTAACCTGAAAAATATGGAAACTTACTAGCAAAAGTTTTTGAACTACCTTGTGGCGGTGTAGGACAATGTTCCCATTGGTTAAACATAAACACATTTCTTGGATATGCAGTTTTGTGCAAATAATGATGACCATAGTGGTTATAACAATACAGTTGTCCATAGTCTGATGAACCTTCTAAAAATTCATTTTTAGAAAATGCAGCAGATTTTTCTAGATCAAACATTATATCGGTCACAGTCTCAAAATCCCAATCATCGGAATAGGTACTGGACGTAATTAAATCACTTAGTGAAATTTTAAACAAATGTGGAATGTTCAATTGTTCACTCGGGCCAAAGATTTCATAATCTGTTTTGTCCCACACTATACCATCCTGTATAGGAACAGCTGTGATGTTCACTGATGACAAGTCTCTTGCTTCACGATGGGAAGATTTATGTGGTTTCAAAAGTACATTCACGTCTTTTCCTTCACTGTTCACATGGATGTATCTGCCACTTATAATCATGCTTACAGTTGTTACCAAAGCTAGCCAGAGCAGGAAAACAAAAAGTCCAGATGTAATCCAGAGTTCAATCCATGGAGAAACCAGATAAGTCTTTTTCAGAAAGTGAATAAAGTCTTGTACTTGCTGCTTGAGTTTTGATGATGCTGGCGTCGTTTCAGGTTCACTTGGATCTTCTGAGAACGTATCAAAGTCAATGAAATTGCCAGAAGCAGTTCTGTCAATTGTTGGAATTGCATCAGGATTTGTTGAAATCACAGGAACCAGTTCTTCACGTGTCACGTTAGTGTAGACAGGTGTATTTGGACGAACTGTTACTTGGTTGTCAAGAGGGATGAGTTCCATAGCCTGGTTGCTTAGTCCTTCATTTGTCACAGCTGAATTCTCGATCGTGATCAGTCTTTCAGTCTGAACCTCTTGAATAGTAGCGAGAGGAGTGTGTCTGCTACTAGGTCGGAGTCCACGAGGCCCACTGCTTAGTATTGGCCACATGTTGTGGTTTGATGAGGTCGATGGACACAAATCTTTTCTCCTTTCTTCCAGCAAGGGGCGGCAGAAGTACTGTTCTTGTTCCTTGAACTGCTAGAACAGGTACCGGTTGTCTGTAAGAAGGTCCAAATTCCTTCTTGTCCGCGATTTTTTCTCTGACTAGATCCCCCACTTTTGGAATCCAGACAGGCCTTGCTGGTGTTTCCCCAGTGGTGGTTGGCTGTAGGGATACGTTGCTTTGTTTCGTTCTTAATTTGTTAAGATCCTGTAAAACAGCCAAACGATCTTTGATATCAAATGGTTTCATTTCCACCACTGTGCCTACGTGTTCTAAGTCTGGAACCCACATTCATGTCCCAAATAGGACCTCATATGGAGTGACCCCCCCTAGAGAACTTCTTGGCAGGTTATTAAGAGCACGCTGCACGCTATTGAGGTGTTTGACCCACCCATCACCCGAGCCTAATACCCTAGCTGTTATAGACTGCTTTATGTCCCGGTTTTTCCTTTCCACAACAGAATTTCCCTCAGGATGGAATGGAGAGGAGTACCACAATGCAACGCCCAGACTGGCCATGGCCTCCTTGTAAGCCCTAGAGCTAAACGCAGGACCCTGGTCAGAATGTAGCGTGCCTATTGCGTATGTGCCGATAAAGACTCGCAAATCTTTTATAACAGTTCGAGCATCAGCCGAGCGCTGAGGCCATAACCATAGGAACCTAGATTCAGTATTTGCGGGAATGCCTTTGTCCAGTGGGACGCTGGCGAGTAGATATCTTAATGCTATCTAACAGTGGTGTCTGTACTGGGCTGCCGCATTCGCAGCATGGTGTCTGGTGGCTCTCTCGCTGTAATTTACAGTCTAAGCAGTTGTTGATAAATATATGAATTTCTGTATTCATTCCAGGCCACCAGTACATCTCTTTTAATGTCAAAATTGTTTTAGAGATCCCTTGATGTGACAGACTCTCCCCAAATGTGTTTCATAAATCAAGACTGCTCTTCGTTCCATGTTTGGAATTACCCTTTCCCCCACTCCAGGAATTCGAGCAAAAGGAACGTTGTTCGCATCAATTACATAAGAGTACTTGAGTGGAAACTTTTTTGGTAACGCTGCACTGCTGCCTTTGCTTGAAGCATTGACAGCTAACATTATCTCACCGTCTATTTTTGTTTTGGAACGAGTGATCGCAGCTACGGAAGCCGTCTGAACAGCCCCTTTGCGGCTTCGTCAGCCAATGAATTCCCTGCAACGTGAACGCCATCACGCTGATGACTCAGTGTGTGAATCACGTGAGCCTTTGGTAGTTCGTTTTTCAACTGAACTACTTGTTCCCAAAGCAATTTGTGCTTTATTGTGCCACCCTTCGCATCTTTCAAACCATTTTCAAGCCAGGTTCGTATATAGTCATTATACGACTGAACACAGTAATAGGAATCGCACACTATCAGTGTGAGGAATTCTCGATACGTACTCTCAAGTGCCAGTTTGAATGCCTGTAGTTCAGCTCGCTGAGCTGTACAATCACCTAGTGACTGAGTTTTTGTGACCATAGGTCATGCCATTTCGCATGCGACCTTTAACGATAGCACACGCTGCACTGTAAGCTTGCTTACTCCCTGTTGCGGGCTGTGCGGATCCGTCAGTGTAAATTACGAATTCATACTGATCGAGAGGCAGAATCTCAGTGGGCAGAGGACATTCTTGTTCATATTGGAGAAATGCCTGTGTTTTTAAATCTGGATCAAAAACATATTCAACATCAGTTGCAGCAAGAGAATTAACCCATTGTATCCATCTCGGATGTAAAGCTTTAGCATTTGGAATGCTTGCTTTTGTGACCGCTTCTAAAGCTGGTACCGGGGTAACGACAATTATGCGTTTCCCTTGGGCTAAGGCTCTTTCTTTTGCTACAGATGTTTGAACTGCTGTCAGAATTTTTTTCAGTTGAACTGAAGCGCATTTCCGCTTGTGTGTACAAATGTGATTTGTATGCGATTGGTACTTTCTCACCCTCATTGAAGGTTAATTAGGTGAATCCACATTGACCCGAAATTATTCGAATCACCAAATTTCTTTGACTTACGCGTGTTTGTAAGTGATTTGTTGCTAACATGTTAGCCTGGAGTGAACGCAAAATTTCTGTGTGTTCCTGTGTCCAGTTTTTAATTGAAAAATCAGGTTTGATTAATGCGTAGAGAGGTTTAACCCTTTCTGCGTAGTTTAGAATGTATGTTCTTCCAAAATTTAGGAATCCCAGTATTGAATGTAAGTTTTTTAGCGTCTTTGGAGGTTGGAGCAGCGCACATTTCTCTAGAAGGTTAGCTGCCAAGCTCTTGCCTTCACTTGAAAGCTCATATCCCAAAAATAGGACATTGAGATGGGCAATTCGGGACTTTTTAAAGTTGAACTTGTAGCCCTCAGAGGCGAATCCCAGTATAATGGTGCTCACCCTGTTCAAGTGTTTTTCTGTCAGATAGATGTCATCGACATAGGACAATGCCTCGTTATCATAAATTTGTAGTAACTCCGTTACCCTCGTTGAGAATAAACCTGGGCTGTTCTTGAACCCTTGTGGGAGTCGACAAAAGTGACGCTGGGACCCCATTATGGAGAATGCCGTTAAGTACCTACTTTCCGGTGCTATGTTTTGACAAAAGAAACCATTTGAGATGTCTAATGTTGTTTTGTATTTTTTACGCACAATGTTATTCATTAATGCTGTGCTATGTGCATTTTGCACTGCAAAAGTTTTAGAACAAGTGTTTAAATGTCTGTAGTCCAAAACTAGACGATATGTATTGTCTGGTTTGGAGACAGGAAACAAAGGATTGTTCATTGAGGAGGTGCATGTTTCAATCATCCCTTGATATTCAAGTTGATTTAAAATCTCCCTGACCTGTTTTTTAGCTTCTTGCTTAATAGGATACTGCCTCTGTGCAGTAGGTTCATGCTTCAGATGTATTTTATGGTGAGGGGAGTCCTCATCCCATCCTACATGATTTTTATATACTGCTGGAGCCTGGGCCACTGCCCATTTTCTGGCATATGTATATTTTAAGTGAATTGGAATGTGATTGGAGAAGGCAGGCATAATCATGTCCTCGCCGTGTGGGCACTCCCTGACAAATTGTGGTGGCCAGTCTTTTTCTGCTAGAAGTATGTCATAACCCTTTGATAGTTTTTCCCAAAAAAGTGCTTTAACCTGTCTAGGTTTGTCTCCCTCCATCCGGAGTGTTATGTCATATAACTTTTGTGGAGCACTAACCCTGGTGTCTACAGTCTCTACTGTAATGTACTCATTCAAGTCCACTATCTCCAGAAGTTCCATCAGGTTCTGGTGAGCTATTGTGACTTCTGCTGCACTGTCCAGCATTGTCTGAACCCATTCTCCGTTCTTGAGTTGCGTTCTCAGAATTCTCGGCATGTCTTACTATTAGACCTGCAACTTTCTTTTTGGAGAATTGAGGTTTTGCTTTAGTTTTTGAAGCGTGCTTGTCGTCTTTCGATTTCACGCGTTCTTCTCTATGTTCTGTTCGTCCTCTTCTTTCCGAAGTCTGTGATGAGACCTGAAAGGGACGAGAGGAACGTGTATCAGTATCTTGATACCTATCAGGTTTTCTCAAATTATCCCTATTCCTGAGGTTATACCTCCTTTCAGAGGGCTCCTTTTGAGGAGACCTACCTCGGGATCGAGATCGTTTCTCATTTGAATTTTGTTTATTAGTCTCCCACTTCTTTTTAGAAGATGTAGGAGTTTGTTTAATTGAGTCCTTCTCAGGACTTTCAGATAGTTTTGGTTTAACTGGTCTCCCACCCAAACTATCTCTGCCTAATTCTGCATATGATTGTTCTATAATTCTGGGTAGCTCTGTTTGATGTTCTGTAACATCAAATTCCCTTAATTTTTGTCGGATCGCCACTGCTGCTGCCTCCCCTTTAATATTTGATAATATTATTGTTGAGACCTGGTCGAAATTTTTCAGTAATTTCATACCTAAATTTAAAGCAGGCTCTGCCCCGTATTCATTTTGAATTAGTTTTAGGACATCAGGTATTACCGCAATTGACGGAATGCCGTGTGTTTTAGTGTAGATGGCAGCAAAGACTGAGCCCCAAGTGGTGCAGTCTTCCAGTTGTGGTGTGATCCCCATTGGTAAACTAATGGTTAGGATTCTGTGTTTCTCATGCGGGCTAGTATTTGGAAATACTGCTTCGATTTGAGTAATTTTTTGAGCTATCCAAAATGGAATTTGCTCACGCTTAGTGGGCAATTTACCCATGACTGTGTATAGAGTCTGTGGTGTAATTTTTAGAGTGTTCCCCTGGTGAGGGGTTTGATTTGGAAGTGTCAATGGTTGTTGGACTGTGAAAGTCCGCATGACATATTGAACCAATTGTCTGTAGATTTTTATTAATTCTTGTATTTGAACAAGTAAGTCCTCATCTGACATTATGTCAAGTTCAGGATGAGGTGTGTAGCCGGCTAGAATCGGCCAAGTTGCTCCTGGTCTACCTAGTGGACCGAGCCTGGTTATATTTCTGTGATGTTTTAGGGCGCCTTTAAACCAGAGCTGATGCTCCTGGTATGTTAATGGAATCTCAATATCCTCGAAAGGAATGTATTCCTCTGGTGGTTCATCTTCTTTGTAGAAGTGAAACATGTGTGTTACTGAATTGGATTCAGGAAATATTACCCATGAATAGAATACCTCTGTCTGAAAGGATTCATGTGCCTCAATCACGAAAACTGCTCTACCTCCTCTCGGTGGTAGGCCATGTTTTATAAGTTTTAGAGTAATGGCTCTTCTTAAGTTTGGAGCGATGTCGATGACACCCTCCTCGGTTTCATTTAAACCGGTGAAGTTAAAAAGTGCTGGTTGGGCTGGATCAGCCGCAGCTACACCGTTTCCGGCGTCATTGTCGGTGCCTGACATTTTTCTGCTTGAAAATATGTAAAACAAATTTCAAGGAAACAAAGATAAGGTGCACAATGTTGTGGAACACTGTATCCTTCAACGTTGAGCAAACCAAACAGCTAATATATAGGGTACTGCCCTATGTAGCCATGGTGGATACTAACCCTGCCCGCTTCAGACGTCTTTTGGAGTATATGGGTAGGGGTCTCTGAGAGAAAAAAGAAGAAATGCACAGCTGAGTTACTCAGTATCTAACGTTGAATTACTGCCTTACCAAACCGTTGGGTGCCATGTAGTGTAGCTCCTATTTCCCTAATAGGCTCTGCGCATTGGAATAATATATCCTATAGGTTTGACATAGGACTAAGGTCGGTATGTCCCTATCGAGTATATTAAACTTAATTACTTGTGCCAGCTAGCTCAGAGGCCACTAGAAACTTCTTGACAACAAGAAGGGAGTAGTTTCTGGCAGCCGCAAAACATGACCACTGTGTTTCCCTTTTAGAATCAGGACGTGTCCCAGAGTCGTAGAAACAATAGATAACTATTTCACTCAGCTCAGTCGTGCATGGTTCAGTTACTCTCAAAGTTACATAGAAATAACAGACGGGCGTTTCAATAAAAGGGTTTATTGAACAGTCTTGTTTCTGTTGTAAGTTAGATGTGCTGTTACGATCACAAGACAGTATGCAAGATAAATAATGTACAGAGTGAGCAGTAGAAATAAATAATACTGCGTTAGCATTATCTTTTCAGCATATATGCATTTACATAAAATGACATAGCCTAAAAATGCGAGTACTCATACGATGCGTTTCTAGCCTAGTTCTACCCAGTGTACCTAACCTGTCCTAGGTGTAGGGAGAAGTAGAAGTAGGTGCTGTATTCCTGACTAGAGTATACTAAGAGTATGTTACACCTAGTATGCCAAGAGTCTAGTATGCCAAGAGTCCCTCTAGGTTCTAGTCTGCTCCATACCTGAAGAATGAGAGAAGTAGGAATCTCTTTCCGGACTCGAACTCCAACACCCCGCAAGGGAAGTTAGATCACTGGAAGCTGGACTCTCTGCGAGCAGGAATGACAGCGTCTTCTCAGTGCGTCCGGCCGGGAAACGGGCTCCTCTGAAGTCGAGGTCTCCTCTGATTTACAGGGGTTTGGGAAGGTATATTTATACCTGAAAATGTTAGCATTGACGTGAGTTGGGCAGCGAAAGACGTCATGAATGAACCCCTAAGGAATAATGGTTCATGCATAATATATGAGTCCTAGAAGAAATCAATAGTCCTGGGCAAGGGAAACTCCCGCAGCCTAAGGGTCTGTTTTTTTCATGGACTCGTTGAGACGCTAGGGTGGATGGATGCCGGAATCCATGCCTGTATTTGGAGTGCATGGTTTATGCCTAAATAAGGTCTGGGATTTTATGCCTATATAAGGGCAAGGCGAATTGTGCCTATATAAGGACATGATTCTAGAAAGCCCGTTTATGGACACCCTATAAAGTATACAACAAAAGTTTTCTGGAGTATGCGAATGGTGTTGAAGCAGGCAGAGGATACAGTGCTGATCTGGTGTTTCATAGTGCGTGATGAGTCCAGTATGATGCTAAGGTTTCGTGATTGGTCTTCCAGGGTGGGGGGGTTTCTGAGAGCAGGGGGCCACCAGGTGTTGTCCCATGCTAAGCGGGTGGAGCCATCCCTTCATGGAAGTTGTACCTGGTGATGTTGGGTTGCTTGATGGAGGAGAGGATGAGCTGGGTGTCGTCGGCGTAGGAGACGATGGTGAGCCCGTGGTTTATGACAATGGTTGTGAGGGGGGCCATGTAGATGTTGAAGAAGGTGGGGTTGAGGGAGGATTGCTGGGTACTCCACATCTGGTATTTGTTGACTCTGAGAGGTAGGGCAGGAGTCTGACTCACTGAGTTCTGCCCGTGAGAAATGAACATATCCAGTCAAGTGCCTTTCCTCAGATGCCGGCATCGTGGAGTATGGTGGCTAGTGCACGGTGGGAGATGGTGTCGAAGGCAGCTGAGATGTTGAGGGCTGCTGTTTAGCCCTGGTCTAGGAGGGTGCGGAGATCATCGGTGGCAGTGAGTAGGGCAGGCTTGTGCTGTGGTTGCTGCGGAATCCGGATTGGGAGATGTCCAGGACATTGTTGGCTTCAGTGAGGTTTGCTAGCTGGGTGTTGACGCCTTTTTCGATGAACTTGGCTGCAAATGGAAGCAGTGAGATGTGCCTTAAATTCTTGAGGTCCGTCGGGTCTGCGGAGGGTTTCTTCAGGAGGCAGTTGACTTCGGCCTGTTTCCAGTCATCATGGAATGGGGCTGTCTCGAGGGAGCAGTTGCTCATCTGGCATAGTTCAGGTGCGATGGCCGTGCCAGCTCTGAGGCAGATGTGGGGTCACAGGGGTCTGAGGGTGCTCCGGAGTAGATGCTCTTTATGGTCTTTAAGGTGTCTTCTGTCATGAGTGGGGTCGAAGTGTTAAGGGTCTGTTGGGTGGCATCACTGGGGGTGGGGGCTGAAGCGATGCAGAAGTCCTGGTTGTCAAAGTTGTCATAGTGTGTCTTGATCTTGAGGTAAAAAAAGGTTCTGAGTCTGTTGCAGAGGTCTCAGGAGGGAGGGACGTCTGTTGTTTTGCTGAAGGGTTTGGCAAATTCCTGGATGATGGAGAAGAGTTCTCAGGAGTTGTGGGAGATGGTGAGGATTCTGTCTTGGAGGAAGTTCTTCTTTGTGGATTTGATGAGTTGGTGGTGTGCTGTGGAGGCTGTTATGTAGGTGGTGGGTGTTCCTGGGGTTTTGCTGTTTCTCCATGTCTTTTCGATTCGCCAGCAGAATCACTTTGATTCTTGGAGTGCAGGGGTAAACTAGCTTGCTTTCTTGTTGTGTCGTCCTGTAGCTTTCTTGAGGGGAGTGAGTTTGTCTGTGCAGTTATTGATCCAGTGGTGAAGGTTGCGTGCCGCAGTGTTAGCATCTGGTGTAGTTGGAAGTGGGGTGCTGGTGAGGGCAGAGGTGATCTGTTCTTCTGGGACTTTGTTTCAGCTTCTCCAGGGGAGGCGGTGCGTGTGCTTGTGTATTGTGGGTTTTCTGAAGGAGAAATGGATGCATGGGTGGTCCGTCCAAAGAAGTTCCGTGGTGTGGCTATAGGAGACGCTGTTTCCTCCTGCAATGATGGGGTGGAGCGTGTGTCCCGCTGTGTGCATTGCTTCAGTCCTATGTTGGCAAGGTTCTCTTGGAGTGCGGCGGTGTGGGGGTCGTCGTGTCCAGGTGAAAGTTTAGGTTGCCAAGTAGGTATGTAGTCTGTGGAGCCGAGTGTGTGGGGTGCGATGAGGTCAGCGATGGTGTTGGTGAAGGGAGCACGGGGGCCAGGTGGCCTATAGACGACGGTTCCGTGGAGAGTTGTTTTGGGGTTGGTCTGGATCTGGAAGTGGAGATGTTCCAGGGGTGTTGTAAAATCATCTGGACCAGTGGTTGTCATGCGCAGGGAGCTTTTGTGGATGATGGCGATGCCTCCTCCTGGTGGATGGGGTGGTCTTTTTGCCCTGCATCTACTACTAATTACTCCATCGAATTGGTGAAGTTGACCTTTTGGGAAAATAAAAGGGGGGAAATAATCCAATCAATACACCATAGAAGATTGAATGGTCGGTTTCTTGAAGCCAAGTCAACACTAATGCTTGAGATGTTTCTTGATTAAATTGATCCTCCCTTTACTAGATCCCTTTACATAAGACTCATGCTAGGGACATTACCACTAGCAAACTTTACCAATAAATGGAGGCGTTTCCCAGAGGGTTGTGCCCTGTGCCTCGTGTGCAGGGAGGCCGATGAAACAGAGGAACATAATTTGTCTTTTTGCCCCCGCGTACATCAGGCAATGCAGGATTGGATTGTCATGCTTTGATGATTCCTGGGAGTTCCTCAGCACAAGACAGCCCCGAGAATTTGCAGATTTGATACAAAATCATGCATAGACTTCTCTATTGTGAAATATCTCGAGTCCATATGGCCTATTAGAACCAAAAGCATGACCATAAACGTATCATTGGTTAATAGATTGCTTTTGGGTAATCTGACAAGCATTTCATCAATAGAGATGGTGAAAGCCATAGAATCTGTTGGAAGGCGCTACCGCACTATATTACTGTGGTATAGCACCAGCTATCTATTTTGTGGGGGATGTTAGTTCTACTGTTCCCAAATTTCTATAACTACGCAGTATTGATTCTTAACTGGTAACATTTTTCATCTATTTTTACATTGCGTTATATACATGGTTTTAACATAACACATATTAATAGCGCTATTAGAACTGTCGCTGACCACACATGAGCCGCGCGACACATCTCAAATTGCATTGCTATGCAAGAAAGAATAAATGTTGTACTATTGACTATTGACTTTTATGGACTTTGATTGAAATACATTATTCTGATTGATTGACTGTGTGCATCCTGTGCACACCTTGGGATACAGATACAAACAGGTTGCCTGGGCTGTGTACATCAGGTGCACACAGTGTACATACAGATCAACCCCTTGTATCCACCTGCCTTCCAGTGGCGGCTCGCTGAGGGAGTGCCGCGGGGTGGTGGGGTGGGGCGGGGGAGAGTAAGGGAGCAGGGGTAGTGGACTCGGACATACGTCGGACAGAACTCAGAGGGAGTTCTGTCCGACGTAAGCCCAAGTCCACTACCCCCCTACCCTGCCCATCCCCCGTCCGCCTCACCGCTCCGCGGCACTCCCTCGGTGATCCGCCACTGCTGTCTTCACTTGTCCTTAATTGAACCCCTCCCATGCCTTCTACTTCACCATTGACCCCTGGTATGAGGTAGGACAGACAGAATTTGAGTCTAATAGCGGCACAAATTTGGCATGTTTAAAAGCATTGGTTTGGCAGACACAGGATGTCTGGGTTTTGTAGAGTGTCCCTGCTTCAGCCTCGCATGTTAATATAGATGGAACCTAGTGGTTCATAAAAGACTAAAGAAACTTTAGTCACATATTTTTCATCAAAGATCATAATTAAGATATACATCTCACCATTTACAGAGGCCAGGATTAAAAACCCTAAGTGTAAAAGCAGTATAAGAACATACTACAAAATAGGCATTGGCTGGGAATATAATGCATGGTTAAGGACATAATCTATTTAGAAAAATACAATTTTTGTTGGCACTACTGGCGTGGTACAATAAGAAAATGAATGTACTGAGGAATTCCTGAAATCCAGGTAATTAACAAACATTAGCATGATTCACCTAAAGGAAGCACACTGAAATGTCCACATAAGGAATATGGCAGAGCAGTATCCTTGGGTGGGATATTGCTCCAACATAAAGTAAGTGACCCGGTGTTCCAGACAAAAAATTAAAGGGTCTAAAAATATTGTACCTGGTTGTACCTGGTATGGACAGCAGTTGGAGAAGGACAAGGGAGGTGAACAGATGCACAGTCTGGTCCCTGTCTGCCCCTTTCAGCACTACTAGGTTACAGATATACCTAGTCCTTGTCACAACCTTCTATAACACACAACACCCTCCATGCCATCCCTCATCACCCCACTGAGATTTAGGTTTTGTTTGAAATACCTTTACTTACTGTACACTTTTGGATCTGCACTCAAATGTCACCCTAAACCAAATATATGCGGCACATCTGTTGATCAAATATGAATTCACTTTGAAAAAACTAAAGATAAAAGTTGTTTGGCACAACTAGAAGAGTTGGTTTAATTGAACACTTAGGTCAAGAACACAGTTACAGAAGTGGGTTTGAGGGCTGTCTCTAAGTACAGTCAATCTGAACGAGTCTTTATACAGTTTTCGAGTATCAAAAAAGTACTTCCACTGATCCTTGTTTGGTAAATGAATGCAGGTCTTGTATGTGGAGTCATAACTAAAGCCCCTGATACAAATGCAGGTGGAGTTCAACCGTGCATTGACACAATGTGGGCCAGTGGATAACATGTCCAGATGTCCTGAATGAGGGGCTTGTGATCACAGCGTGTACTGTATGTGCTGTGTCCTGATTGGCTATTAGTTCCTAACTTCATGTGGCATCTGATTTCATGGTGTTTTGGGAATGCACGCACCCCTCTGGCCATGTGTTGTTTATTGGGGCCAAACTCCCTGGACCATTGTGGTATTGCTTTGCTTATCTGGGGCATGTACTTGAGTTTCATGTTTGAGCATTTGTCTGCCAGCTATGTGCCACCCCACCTATGACCTGTCAATTAGTAACCTCAGCCCTAGGTTGCAGAGCCTGCCTGACCAGGTATTTCTGAGTCAGGGTTGATGGAGAGTTTATGACGGGCAAATTTGATAATAGTGATACGATTTCATTTGTATATGCAAATATATAATATATAATTATAGGCATTATAGGCATTGGCATAGATTTTATCTATATCAATACCTCAAAGTCATAGGATTAGCTTACTGTTTACTCATCATGTTCAAACACTATGGGTTTCAAGCAAAGTCCTTGTTTGCCCTCTCATATCCAGACCAGTTACAAGGGGGGGGTAGTATGTTGGTAAAGGAAAGGAATTGTTTGAATGCTTTGATACTCAATCTAAGATATGAATTATCATATATTAGATTCAAATGTTTTGTGCTACATTTTGGTCCAGTTATTTGTGTAAACAACAGAATGAAGAGCACTAAGAGAGTCTGTCACACAAAAAAACTACATTGTCTTCTTCATCATGCTGAACACCTTGGCGGTAGATGGACTGACATAACAGCTGACAACCAAAGAGAATATATAAGTAGTAGGGCCAGGTCATGGATAAGAGGATAAGGGGACAAAGCAATAAGTGCTATTGTCAATTCTGTTGTGAGCCCAAGACCAACGTGGAAGAAAAGTCTCATGAGGCAACTTATGTTGCTTTTGAATTTGAGGAAGGAAGAGCAGATCTCATTCAAGGCTCCTGAATTTCAGGCAGGCTGGCACTATCTATGTCTTTAAGAATCAGTATCAGGTTGTGCACAAGAATGTGTGGGCACTCTTCTGGATTGCATCATTAATCTATTCCTCTTTGATCAGGCACTCAACACAGTTACAGGTGTTTAGGGTTGGGCTAGCCTATAGCGCTATCTGTACCTGCCAGAGGGCTGGTCTGGCAGGTCAGTGTGTGGACTGGTTTTTGGCTGTTTGTGAGCTTGTTTTATGTTCTGGTGGGTCAGTGTTAATGTTGAATTTCCTGATAACACCAAAAGTTTGCCTGCTTTGAACACAAACACATGCAGTCTACCATAACTTTCAAAACCCCTAGATAGGTGTCTTTACAAGTTTAAAACCAACACAATTTGCAACCAAGGTCCACTTTTTTTGTCTATCTTGTTCACTTGTAAGTCTGATCAAGGGTATATTGAACTATATTGAGGCATCTTAGATGACTCTACTCAGCAACCATCACACATCCACATATTACACATGTATGCTTGTCTCAAACAGCAGATGTGTAAAGCTGATAATTTGCTAAACCTATGAGTTTTGCTATGCAGATTGGGAATTTCAGTCATATATCACTCTAACGGTTGTAGTGCACCATTTATTGAAAATAAAAATATATTTTGAACCATGCAGGATTTATCTACAAGTCATGTATTGAATAACATTATTATTAGGCTTTCCTGTTTTCAGTCTCTATTTTTGGTAAATTCTGCTGTGGTTTTTCAGTGTTTTCCAGGGATTTCAATACTTTAAAAAAACAGTGGTTACACATTTTTGTGCCATTCAAAACAACAGATACAATGTTTTTCTGGTGTTTATGGACCGTTTTGCTTTTATTATTGCTAGCTTTCTGCGTTGATAGTGCATGGCATATAGACAGTTTATGTACGTACAGTGTATATGAGGTCCAAATAAATTTTTACAAATCAGACTTACTGTAGTACACCATGCAATACTTTTTCAATGAGTCTTTGGTAATGCGTGCTCGCTCTTTCCTTCCAAAGTAAACTTTTAATTACGTTGCCGAACACGCTGCGGAATTGCCATTATTACGGAAAAAGGTTTATCGTCACAACAAATATGAGTGAGGGACCCATTTGTTCTTGGGAACACAATCATTTCTAAATAGGATAGATATCTGCCATCATTATTGCCCTGAGGAAGATCCGTGAGGGTCGAAACGCGTTGGCTACGCTTGCTTTTAAGAAGATGATTTCAATAAAGAATAAGGAAACTATGAATCTGCTGGAGTGATGGGCTTTTTTCTTTTCTTGCTACGTTTATACTTATAGGATACATTAAATCCTTATACATCACGGAGTGCGGAATCAGTATTCAATGTGTGCATATGTGGGATTTGTATCCTTGGAGTCTTAAGGGGTATTGAGCCTCCGATTCCTTGCACCCGTAATATTCTGTATATTGTTCTATATAAATTGCCTTTTGTATTGTAAGATAGGTGCATTAGAAATCACCCCATACCCCTTGCTTTGTGTGTTTTCTAAACTTTTAATTATGAAAAGGCCCTCTCAACATTGGCACTTGAGACGGGCAACGCCAAAACAGCCAGTACACAAACTGCTAACTTTGGCCTCTGACATAGATTTTCATGTTAATACTGGTGCACCAGAAGATTGTGATTCTTTGGGCGCAAAAGCCCAAAGAAGCAGTTATTGAAGCGGTCAAAAATTAAGTAGTACTTTCCAAAAGTCTGGTGTTATGTTTTCAGCACTAACCCAGATGTTTGGTGACAGCACTCTTTTCACATATACCTGTCCCTACAGCTTGCATCGAATGTTTAAAGCCTGGGGTGTTTGGCAATTCATCTACTATCAATACTGACTCGCTAGAAATGGGGGCTAATGAATCAAAGGGTTTCACCCATTGTATGTGGGTTAATGTGATGTGACATATTGGGAAAGATTCTTATGAAACCAGCCATTTTACTTATCAGTGAAAGAAACAAAAATAGCCAAAATATCAAATATAATGTTGATATTTCCTGATTCTCTACAGTTTACAAAACAATTAAATATGACCCAAAACATGCTTTTAAACCCTGCATCTTTAGGCCAAAGACCACAACACTGAAAAAAGCAAAAGGAAGAAGAAACAATATTTTAGTGACATCCCTAAACAACAAAACTCAAGCAGAATAATGTTAGCCCATTCTTTCTTGCTGCTACTTTGTATAACTAAGTTACATTGTATTGGCCCCTTCAGAAAGAAATAAAAATAACTATTTCACTCTCCTTTTCCTTTCTATGAATGGCATTTAGTTTGTGGCTGTTCAGATGTTTATCAGTGGTTATATGTTTACACTGGTGAGGGCTATTTCCCTTTCAGTGGGGGTTTATCAGTTATTATAGGTTTAAACCTAAAACAGGATAGCCTAATTATTATTAATAAATTGGAAAATAATTATTCTGTGAGAAAATGTTCAAACAAAGAATTCCTACATCCTTGCCCTTCCACATTCTATACAACGTTCTCATTGTCCATATCTTCTTCCTCCTTAGTTGTTTGTGGACCCTGAGAGTTCTATTCAAAATGTGTTCTGACACATATATTGTGGAGGATGGTACAAACTAGTATTATTTTGCACACCACATGGGTAGTGTGCAGAACCTCTTTTACCAGACAGGTAAAAGCATCTGAATCTAGATTTCCAAACCCCAAATGCCCGTTCAACTACATTCCTCGTTTCAGTAATGCAATATTATATTTTCTTTGAGGCTCGATGTGTGCTTGGCTGAACTGAATTATCATCTATGCTTGGATGCCATACCCTTAATCACCTGATAGTAATAACAATTTGTAGTAGTTCATAACTTACATATGCATGCTGCATTATGATAGATCAGGAAAAATATACTAAATTAGATTCACTTGTACTTAGGGTTTGCTATAGTAGTATGATTGTACCATGGATGAATGGAATCTAGCCACATATGGCTGTGTGGGATTATATATTTCTCTGTATACTCCATATATCTTGACCTTCCATAGCTCAATGTCAAAATGCTCCTAGACTGTGTTGTCTATCTCTACAAATGGATGTCATATTCACCCTGTCTTAGACACAGTTTTTGCTTAGTGTTCTGGCATTTTCATAAACATACATGACATATACTAGTATGTGTGCTTTGGTTACAGTGACTTACACCTATGCAGTAGTTGCTTGCATGCTACAAATCACTTGAAACAATCCTTTGGCATTACAGGTCATTGATAAGTATATGGACAGGCTTTTTATCCCTGACTCATGGAGTCTAATAATCCATGCAACACATTCCTTAAGTTAGCTATCTTCATACTGGAGCACTACTGTGTCTTCAGATATAGTTGTTATGTGACGCATGCACAATACAGGACTTGAGGCAACAAATGTAGACACCATTTTAAGTGATCTTTTTGGTGGATGATTAAGTTCTAGCCATGTACGGACATTTGTGTCTTCTATTTTGTATTGCTTGTGTGTAGACATTACTTAAATCAGTAGTAACATGGTTTGGCATTATACACAAGAAATTGTATATGTGTGGGAGTTAGTATTACACACCAACAAGTGTGTGGCCCTACTATTTGACTATGTTGTATGCATTATTTCAAATGATTGTACAAATAACTTATTTGGGTGTTCCATTCCATTGCGTCATTTTTACAGTAATCAGTTATGTTGGATTAACATACACTATACACAGAATGGTACGCAATTGGATATTTCATTTCTTTAGTACCACCCATTGCAGGAAAATGCAACACTTTAATATTACTATAATTGGACATTAGTAATTGTATTTCACATCCACACACAAATTTTGTTAGATGTGACATTAGACTTACCACTCTGAAGTCCATTTCCATATGTTCCATTCTGGAAGCACTCATTTATAGTGCAGTGCCTAAACATGTATGTATCGTGGGCAATTCCTGGGAACTTGGCTGCCACATTGGTGAATATGCCTTTATGGTTGACAATTGCCTGCACCTTGATTGAATAGTAATGCTTCCGATGTCTATATGCAAGAAAGTTGCTACAGGTGGCATCAATTGCTCATATTTGCACATCAATTGTTACATAAAAGCCTTGCTTGGTGTTGAAGTTTCTTGTCTTGTTTTGGGAAATGAAGGCATTGTGGATTTATCTGGATAAATGCATCCAGTACAGATGTCTGAAATGTGGAAAAGGCAGCCTGAGATATACCAGCCAACATGGTAGAAGTTGTCTGAAAGGATCCAGAGCCCAACACATGGAGTACTGCCATCAGTTTCATATGCAGTGGTATGACCTTGGACTGTCCTATTGCTGGTTGTAGACTTGAGGCAATCTTCTCCAACAACTTCAGAATACTCTCCTTCTGGAGTCTGTATAACGGAATCATCTCCAACTCCCTGAGATACATGAAGGTAATTCTTTCTCTCTATACCTGCTCCTTAATCCCCCCTTTGTAGCTATCATTGACGCAGACCAGCACCCATTTGTAGTGTAACTACCTCCATGGCTGAAAATAGTTTGCCTGAGTGTACTGGCTGGTTGGTATATCTAATTTTATTAATGCCATTGTGTCATTGCTCGCACCTGCATTGACCCCTGCAAAGGATTCTGATGCATTGACATTGCTGTGTTACACTGTGTGATGCTGCGTCAAACTGGGATATCTTTGCAAAGTTCACTGCATTCATTTTGCATTGGAATTGCGTGGCAACACCCACCTTGAATACATTACTTGCTGTGTCACCCAGGCCAATGCAGCGCAACACTTGAATCATGCAAGTGGCGAAAAATGACTCAAGCTGCCTACTGCATCACTTTACAAATTGTACTTAAGCCCTTGTGTTGCCTTGCATCACCTTGCATGAAGTAGGGGCAGCAAAAGGGCTTAGCATATTTGGACCAGTGTGTGCATTGTGCACAAAGTGTATATAGAGTCACTCCTTCCCTAAACACAAATCTCATTAGGTAGGCAAGCCCCTACTATGGTAAGTCTGTGCTCTGTGTAAATAGTGTGCTTGTGAGCCACTACCTCCAGATATTGATGTTTTAGTTGGGCAAGACCCTACTATTAATCAATCAATCAGGGAATTTTGAAGTGCGCTACTCACCCGAGAGGGTCTCAAGGCGCTGGGGGGGTGCAGCTCTAGTCAGTCGAAAGGGCCGGTCAGTCGAAGAGCTAGGTCTTGAGGGTCTTCCTGAAGATGTGTAGAGTGGGGGCACGTCTGATGTTCATTGGGAGCTCGTTCCAGGTCTTTGCCGCGATGTAGGAGAAGGCTCTTCCACCCGTTCTGGGTCTGCGGATGCGTTGGGTTTCGGCGAGGGCGAGGTTGGCGGAATGGAGGTTTCTCTTGGATACGTGAAAGGAGATTCTTTCGTTGAGATATTGGGGTCCGGTGTTGTGGAGGCATTTTTAGGCATGGGTGAGTATCTTAAAGGTTATTCTCTTCTCGACGGGGAGCCAGTGGAGGTCTTGCAGGTGTTGGGTGATGTGTCCATGACAGGAGATGCCGAGGACGAGTCTGGCTGCAGTGTTCTGTATGGTCTGGAGTTTGCGGAGTGGAGATTTGTTGATCCCGGCGTAGAGGGTGTTTGCATAGGCCAATCTTCTGGTTATGAGTGCGTGGGTGACGGTCTTTCTTGATTCGGGGGGATCCATTTGAAGGTCTTGCAAAGGATGCTGAGGGTGTTGAAGCAGGTGGAGGAGATGGTGTTGATCTGTCGGTCATGGTGAGGGAGGAGTCAAGTATGATGCTGAGGTTCCGGGCGTGGTCCACAGGGGTAGGGGTGCTTCTGAGTGCGAATGCCCACTAGGTGTTCTCCCAAGCAGAGGGAGAGGGTCTGAGGACTTCTGTCTTCTCTACAGGCAGCTGCTGCTCATCCAGGATGCAACGTCTTTCATTCCTTCCTGGAAAGTGAGTCTGGTGGTGAGGTGGTCCTTGGTGAGGGAGAGGATAAGCTCGGTGTCGTCGGCATAAGATACAATACTGATTCCATGCTGTCTGACGATGGCGGCGAGGGGGGCCATGTAGATGTTGAAGAGCTTGGGGCTGAGCGACGATCCATGGGGTACTCAACAGTTGATCTTTGTGGGTTCGGAGAAGAAGGGTAGAAGTCTGACTCGTTGGGTTCTGCCAGTGAGGAAGGAGTGGATCCAGTCAAGGGCGGTTTTATGAATGCCGACGTCGTGGAGTCTGGTGGTGAGAGTGCGGTGGGAGACGGTGTTGAAGGTGGCAGAGAGGTAAAGTAGGATCAGGGCAGGGGTGTGGCCTTGCTCGAGGAGGGTGTGGATGTTGTCTGTGGTGTTCTCGATGCTGTGGTTGCTGCAGGATCCTGATTGGGAGGGGTCGAGGATGGAGTTCCCTTCAATGAATTTCGTTAGCTGGACGTTGACGATCTTCTCGGTGACTTTGGCCGCGAAAGGGAGGAGAGAGATGGGTCGGTAGTTCTTGACGTCTTTCGGATCTGCTGAGGGCTTCTTCAGGAGGGGCTTGACTTCTGTGTGTTTCCAGTCATCGGGGAATGTGCCGGCTTCGAAGGTGGCGCTGATGGAGCGTCATAGTTCAGGTGCAATGTAGGCAGTGGCTCTGTGGAAGATGTGCGGCGGGCAGGGGTCCAATGGGACTCCTGAGTGGATGCCTTTCTTGATTATTTTGGTGTCTTCGGTGGTGACTGGGGTCCAGGAGAGGATGGTGGGCTGGTTGTCCTTGCTGGGGGGAGGAGTGGGGTTAGTGTCGGGATTCTGTTTGTTGAAGTTGTCATAGAGGGATCTTATTTTTAGGTGGAAGTAGGAGCCTAGTTTGTTACAGAGGTCCTGTGAGGGTATGATGTCCGTGGCTTCGCTGGGGGGCTTGGTGACTTCCTGAATGATGCTGAAGAGTTCCTTGGAGTTGCTGGCATTGGCGTGGATTTTGTTTCGGATGAAGGTCCTTTTGGTGGATCTGATGAGTTGGTGGTATTATGTCATGGCGTTCTGGTAAGTGGTGCGATCTTTCAAATCTTTGCTGTTTCTCCCGTTCTTCTCGAGGCGTCTGCAGGTGCATCTGGATTCTTGGAGGTTGGCGGTGAACCAGGTGGCCTTCCTGGGGCACTGCCTGTCGGGGTTGTGGAGGGGGGTGAGCTTGTCTGCACAGTTGGCGATCCAAATGTGGAGTCTTTGGCTGCGGTGTTGGCGTCGGTCGAGGAGGGGGGCATCGCTGTTGAGGGTGGAGTTGAGGTGCTCCTCTGTGACCTTGCTCCAGTTCCTTTGTGGAGGGTGGGGTGCAGTTTTGGGAGCAGTGGGTCTGTTGATGTAGAAGTTTATGCCTTAGTGGTCCGTCCAGGGGCGTTGCATGGTGTGGTTGAAGTGGATGATGTTACCTCCTGCGAAGATGGGGTCGAGGGTGTATCCTGCCTTGTGGGTGGGGGTGGTGATAAGTTGTTTCAGTCCGAGGTTGGCGAGGTTGTCCAGGAGGGTGGCAGAGTTGGGGTCGCTGAGGTTGTCGAGGTGGAAGTTGAGGTCTCCGATGAGTAGGTAGTCTGTGGAGGCGATGGAGTGGGGCACAATAAGGTCGGCAATGGTGGTGATGAGGGGGTCTGTAGGCGAGGGTGCCACATAGGGTAGTTCTGGGGCTGGTCTGGAAATGGAAGTGTTCGGTGGTGGGCGGGGAGTCACTTGCGCTGGAGGTCGTGAGTTGGAGGGAGCTCTTGTGTGCGATGGTGAGTCCTCCTCCTGGGCAGTTGGGGTGGTCCTTCCTCTGGCTCTTGTATCCGTCAGAGATGGCGATGGTGATGTCGGGGCGGAGGTGGGGTTGGTCCATGTTTCCGTGAGGAAGGTGACATTGGTGAGAAGGTGTCGAGGAGGTCCCAGATCTCTACAGCATGTCTGTGTAGTTGAGGAGGATGCACCTCAGGGTTTCGGGGGTGCTGGCATCCGGCACTAGAACTGGCCATGGGTGGTGTTCAGCGTAGATAGCTGGCAGTTGTTGTTCCTTCCGGAGATGAGTGCGAGGAGGGAAGCTGAGTCGTAGCGGTGGGTAAATAGTGAAGGGGGAGGGAAGTGCAGCTGGGAGACTGGGTGGGAGCCGAAACTAGCGGGAGGGAGAGGCCGCAGGGGCAGCAGCAGCAGGAAAAAGTGTGGCAAAAAATGGGCACGGAGGACACAACAAGGGCACAGGAACAGAGACAGGAAAATAAAGAAAGAGGGCAGAATAAAATTAAAAGCAGAAATTAAAGGCACAAAAAGACAAAAGACAGACAAAGACAGAAAATGGGCACAACATGAAGACAGACAATAGCGGACCAGCAGAAGAGCAAGGCTCTCCCACTGGACCACCAGGGATGAGGCGCAGGCAGGAGCCTGCGGGTGGAGGAGGGCCTCAAACACCTACCTACAGAGGGGAAAGGGGCAGCGGCAGTGGTACAACAGTGGAGCTGCTAGGGTGGAGAGATAGGTCTCTATCCAGGAGGTCAGAGATCTTGCCTAATGTGCACATTCTGCACTCTGTATGCAGTCCCCATACATATATAAACCACATTAGTTGGGAAGTCCCTAGAATACAGCCCTTGTGCTCTCTGTGAAAATGTTCACGTAGAGTCTACTTTCACCAAATAGCCATCCTACTTTATGTAAGCAAGGTCCTAACACAGACAGTTAGATATGGTAGTGAAAGTAATGTCTTACTTCACATTTAAAAAAATAAACCTAGAAATTTACTGAAAAAACAAATATTACAGTAACTTTATGAAGAGGGGCGTGGTTTGGCCATGGATGAGGATGGCCGCTAACTGAAGGGCTCCCTGCTCCGGGGCATTCTCGGAGATGGCGGTAGGATCTTAACCACCTTGGGAGCCTAATCTGTGCCAGCTCCCACTGCCTCCTTTCTCCTTTCTCTTAAAACCCCACTGCGGGGTCTTGTCTGTTTCAGGGCCTCGTGTCTGCGGACCGCTGGCCATCTGCTCTGCTGCACAGGAGGGCCTTCAGTTTCTTCGTGATAAGCGTTTAACTGCACACGTCCAATGCTGCCTGGGACTGGAAGAATGACCATGCTCTAAAAGGAATGGAAAGAAAGCAGTTCAGTGACAGAGGAGTTATTGAGGTCACAGGTTCATCTGAACCCTTTTATTTCTGTTGGTGTGATTTGGCAGATGCTCTGACAGAGCTGTGATCTGTAACATGGCCTAGGTCCTCATTGACAGATTACATTGACTCAAAGACAAAGGTGTAGTGTCTTTTTTTTTAGCAGTCTCTACAGTTCATTTGCTACTAGATTGATTTCTGACTTGAGGGTTGGGTCTAAGTCTGACACTTCAGATCGTGATTCAGCCATGATGTCAGCTGGTGGAGAATTGTGCATAAACTTGCTGCTGATTTCTTGGAAGGAGGTCTTCTTGAGAGGCGCACTATTTGGTCCTCATTTGTGACCCCACTGGGGGGCCTGGGCCACCTTACAGCACACCGGCTGTCCGCTTCATGACTGCTGCAGCACACAGCACTGTTGAACTTGGGCAGGCTGCACAACTTCCTTGTCACCCATCTGGTTACTTCGGATGCAGCTTGACCGCATGGTGTAGGTGGAGCTGCTGACCCCATCCCCCTCAGCTGTACTCAGGAGCTCGCTTCATCCTTCAATCTCTAGGGCCCATTGAGTATTCTGCAATCCTACACCCAGGTTGGTCCATAAGGCCTTACCGTTTGCTCCCTCCATTGGCAGCATTACGTGTGCAGGCCCCCCATACTACTTCTACTACTACAATTGGGTCCACACATTCACTGTTGGGCTTCCTTCTCATAGGCAAAGAGACCTTTACCCATGGGAGATTGGCTCTGAGGACATTCAATGACACCGTGGTCCCCGGTGCACCCACAGACCTGCACCACTGCTTCTACTCAGGCTGTGCAGCCACATCATGGCATGCTTCACTTCCTTTGACCTCTCCAACCCAGTTGGGGACTGCTGATCCCCCCACCCACAGCCTCTTAGGGGCCCCCAGGCCTCATCCCTGCTTCATCGGACTGCGAGCCCACAGAGAATTTGGGACTGTGCCCACAGGTTTACAACAGCCATGCCGGCCACACTGGTCTAATAATGGGGACTTAAACTTCAAGTCTTCTACCCCCTCTGCATCATCCATTGGGGCAGTCTGTGGAGCCTCTTGTGCTCAGACCTTCAGTGCTATGTTCCCTCCACCTCTTTCACTGTTCCCTCTCACCTTTTTAACCTTGGTGTCAGAGCATAACCTGTGGAGGGGCTGACCCCTCTCCCTTCAAAAGAACCTGACAGATTTTGGGGTGCGCTGCATATCTTGAGGTCTGTGACCTGGATGCTTCACCCTCCAGGCATTGTTTGTCCCCTGGACATCTTAGCCACACCGAGTGGCACCACAGTGTACTGTATACCAATTGACCACATTTTGTCTCATCCCTCTGGGTGACCAAACATTTTTCCACACCGGCCCAATGGATGTAGGCAATAACATTGATTGAGCCATCCTAGGGAATGTTGCTTCTGACCATAGACTTGTGGATCTCTGGCAACTCTCGCACCCAGAGGACCGGGAGTATACTTTTTTATAGCTGGTCCATGGTGTTGTATTCCGCTTTAGGGGTCAGTATATAGGCTTTACTGAATCATGTCCTTATATAGGCACAATTCGCCTTGCCCTTATATAGGCATAGAATCCCTGTCCTTATTTAGGCATTAACCGTGCACTCCAAATACAGGCATGGTCACCGACATCCGTCCACCCTAACGTCACAACGAGATCTTAGAAACCAGACCCTTAAGCTTCAGGAGTTTCCCTAGCACAGGACTATTGATTTCTCCAAGAACTCATCTATTATGTATGAACCGTTATACCTTAAGGGTTCATTCCTGATGTCTTCCTCTGTCTGACTTCACGTCAATGCTAACATTCCAAGACACCGACCAGGTATAAATATACCTTCCCTTGCCCAAGCAAGTTAGAGGAGACCTCGACTTCAGAGGAGCCCGTATATCGGCCTGAAGCACTGAGAAGACGCTGTCATTCCTGCACGCAGACAAATCCAGCTTCCAGTGTTCTGACTCCCTTCGCTGGGTGTTAGAGTTCCATATCCGGCAGGAGATTCCCACCTCTCTCATTCTCAAGGTATGGAGCAGACTAGAACCTAGAGGGACTCTTGGCATACCATACTTGGCATACTAGACTTAACATACTCTTAGTATACCATACTAGAGAAAACTCCACCTACTTCTACCTTTCCCTACACCTAGACTAGGTTAGGTACATTGGGGTAGAACTAGCTTAGAGACGCATCTATGAGTACTCGCATTTTTAGCTCATGTTATTTATGTACGTGAATATATGCTAAAAGATAATGCTAGCGCAGTATTATTTATTTCTACTGCTTACGCTGTACATTATTTATCTTGCATACTGTCTTCTGATCATAACAGCACATATCTGTTACACGAGAAACAAGACTGTTCAATAAAACCCTTTTTATTGAAACGCCCGTCTTTCCTTTCTGTGTAACTCTGTAGAAACGAAGCATGCACGATTGACTGAGTGAAACTGTTATCTATTGTTTCCACGATTCTGAGACGTGTTCCGATTCTAAAGGGAAACAAAGTAGTCATGTTTTTCGGTTGCTAGAAACTACTCCCTTCTTGTTCTCAAGAAGTTTCTAGTGGCCTCTGAGCTAGCTGGCACAAGTAATTAAGTTTAATATACTCGATAGGGACATACCGACCTTAGTCCTATGTCAAACCTATAGGTTATATTATTCCAATGCACAGAGCCTATTAGGGAAATAGGAACTACACTACATGGAGCCCAACGGTTTGGTAAGGCAGTAATTTAACGTTAGATACTGAGTAACTCAGTTGTGCTTTTCTCAGAGACCCCTACTCACATACTCCATAAGACGTCTGGAGTGGGTAGGGTTAAATATCCGCCATAACTAAATAGCGAAGCACCCTATATATTAGTTGTTTGGTTTGTTCAACGTTGAAGGATACAGTCTTCCAAAATATTGTGCACCTTATCTTTTTGTTTCCTTGAAACTTGTTCTACATTTTTCAAAAAACAAAATGACCGAAACCGGTGGAGATGCGGCTGACCCAGCCATAGCAGTTTTTAACTTTACAGGTTTAAATGAACCTGTGGAGGGTGTTATAGACATCGCTCCAAACTTAAGAAGAGCCATCACTCTAAAACTTATAAAACATGGCCTACCACCAAGAGGCGGTAGAGCAGTTTTCGTGATAGAGGCACACGAATCCTTTCAGACAGAGGTATTCTATTCATGGGTAATATTTCCTGAATCAAATTCAGTAACAAGACTGTTTCACTTCTACAAAGAAGATGAACCACCAGAGGAATATATTCCTTTCGAGGATATTGAAATTCCACTAACATACCAGGAGCATCAGCTCTGGTTTAAAGGCGCCCTAAAACATCACAAAAACATTACCAGGTTCGGTCCACTAGGTAGACCAGGAGCAACATGGCCGATTCTAGCCAGCTACACTCCTCATCCTGACATCGAAATAATGTCAGACGAGGAACTACTTACTCAACTTACAGAGTTAATAAAAATCTACAGACAATTAGTCCAATACGTCATGCAGACTTTCACAGTCCAACCACCATTGACACTTCCAAATCAAACTCCTCAACAGGGGAATGCACTACAAATTACACCACAGACTCTATACGCAGTCATGGGAAAAATGCCCACAAAACAAGAGCAAATTCCATTCTGGATAGCTCAAAAAATTACTCAAATCGAAGCAGTATTTCCAAATACTAGCCCTCATGAGAAACACAGAATCCTAACAATCTGTTTACCAATGGGGATCACACCACAACTGGAAGACTACACCACTTGGGGCTCAGTCTTTGCTGCCATCTATACAAAAACACATGGTATTCCGTCAATTGCGGTAATACCTGATGTCCTGAAACAAATTCAAAACGAATACGGGGCAGAGCCTGCTCTGAATTTAGGTATGAAATTACTGAAAAATTTCGACCAGGTCTCAACAATAATATTATCTAATATTAAAGGGGATGCAGCAGCAGTGTCAATCCGCCAACGATTAAGGGAATTCGATGTTACAGAACATCAAACAGAACTACCCAGAATAACAGAACAATCTTATGCAGAATTAGGCAGAGATAGTTTGGGTGGAAGACCAGTGAAGCTGAAACTATCTGAAAGTCCTGAGAAGGACTCTATTAAACAAACTCCTACATCTTCTAAAAAGAAGTGGGAGACTAATAAACAAAATTCAAACGAAAAACGTTCTCAATCCCGAGGTAGGTCTCCTCAAAAGGAGCCCTCTGAAAGGAGGTATAACCTCAGGAATAGGGATAATTTGAGAAAACCTGATAGGTATCAAGATACTGATACACGTTCCTCTCGTCCCTTTCAGGTCTCATCACAGACTTCGGAAAGAAGAGGACGAACAGAACATAGAGAAGAACGCGTGAAATCGAAAGACGACAAACACGTTCAGAAAAGTAAATCCAAACCTCAATTCTCAAAAAAGAAGGTAGCAGGTCTGAAGATCAGACATGCCGAGGATACTGAGAACACAACTCAAGAACGGAGAATGGGCTCAGACAATGCTGGACATTGCAGCAGAAGTCACAATAGCTCGCCAGAACCTGAAGGAACTTCTGGAGATAGTGGACTTGAATTAGTACATCACAGTCGAGACTGTAGACACCAGGGTTAGTACTCCACAAAAAATATATGAAATAACACTCCGGATGGAGGGAGACATACCTAGACAGGTGAAAGCACTCTTTTGGGAAAAACTTTCAAGGGGTTATTACAAACTTCTAGCAGAAAAAGACTGGCCACCACAATTTGTCAGGGAGTGCCCACATGGCAAGGACATTGTTATGCCTGCCTTCTCCAACCATATTCCAATTCATCTAAAATATACTTATGCCAGGAAATGGGCAGTTGCCCATGCCCCAGCATTATACAAAAATCATGTAGGATGGGATGAGGACTCACCTCACCACAAAATACATTTAAAAAATGAACCTACTGCACAAAGGCAGTACCCAATAAAGCAAGAAGCTAAAAAACAGGTCAGGGAGATCTTAGATCAACTTAAATACCAAGGGGTGATTGAAACATGCACCTCTTCAATGAAGAATCCTTTGTTTCCTGTCTCCAATCCAGACAATACATATCGTCTAGTTTTGGATTACAGACACTTAAACACTTGTTCTAAAACTTTTGCAGTACAAAATGCACATAGTACAGCATTAATGAATAACATTGTGCGTGAAAAATATAAAACCACATTAGACATCTCAAATGGTTTCTTTTGCCAAAACATAGCACCTGAAAGCAGGTACTTAACAGCTTTCTCAATAATGGGGACCCAGCGTCAATTTTGTCGACTCCCACAAGGGTTCAAGAACAGCCCGGGGTTATTCTCAGCGAGAGTAACGGAGTTACTACAAATTTATGATAATGAGGCATTGTCATATGTCGATGACATTTATCTGACAGACGATGACCTGGACAAACACTTGAACAGGGTGAGCACCATTATACTAGGCTTCTCCCCTGAGGGCTACAAATTCAACTTTAAAAAAATCCAGAATTGCCCATCTCAATGTCTTTTTCCTAGGATATGAGCTTTCAAGTGAAGGCAAGAGCTTGGCAGCCAACTTTTTGGAAAGGTGTGCGCTGCTCCAACCTCCTAAAGCGCTGAAAAATTTACAATCCATCCTGGGTTTCCTCAATTTTGGAAGAACTTACATTCTAAATTACGCAGAAAGGGTTAAACCTCTCTACGCATTAATCAAACCTGATTTTTCAATCAAAAACTGGACACAGAAACACACAGACATCTTGCGTTCACTCCAAGCTAACATGTTAGCAGCAAATCTCTTACAAACACACGTAAGTCAACGCAATTTAGTGATCCGAATAATTTCGGGTCAATGCGGATTCACCTACTTAAGATTTGACGAGGGTGAAAAAGTACCAATTTCATACAAATCACATTTGTATACACAAGCAGAAATGCACTTCACTTCAACAGAAAAAATTATGACAGCAGTTCAAACCGCTGTAGCAAAAGAAAGAGCTCTAGCCCAAGGGAAACGCATTATTGTCGTAACCCCAGTACCGGCTCTAGAGGCGGTCACAAAAGCGAGCATTCCAAATGCTAAAGCATTACATCCGAGATGGATACAATGGGTTAATTCTCTTGCTGCAACAGATGTTGAAGATGTTTTTGATCCCGATCTAAAAACACAAGCGTTCCTGCAATATGAATGTCCTCTGCCCACTGAGATTCTGCCTCTCGATCAGTATGAATTCATAATTTACACTGACGGATCTGCACAACCCGCAACAGGGAGTAAGCAAGCTTACAGTGCAGCGTGCGCAATCGTTAAAGGTTGCATGTACGATGGCAACTTCAGACCTATGGTCACAAAAACCCAATCTCTAGGAGATTGCACAGCTCAGAGAGCTGAACTACAAGCATTCAAACTGGCACTTGAAAGTACAGATCGAGAATTCCCCACACTAATAGTGTGCGATTCTTTCTACTGTGTGCAGTCGTATAATGAATATATACAAACTTGGCTTGAAAATGGGTTCAAAGATGCAAAAGGTGGCACAATAAAGCATAAAACGCTGTGGGAACAAGTAGTTCAGTTAAAATGTGAACTACCAAAGGCTCACGTGATACACACACTGAGTCATCAACGTGATGGCGTTCACGTTGCAGGGAATTCATTGGCTGACGAAGCCGCAAAGGGGGCTGTTCAGACGGCTTCCGTAGCTTCGATCACTTGTTCAAAAATGAGAATAGACAGTGAGATAATGTTGGCTGTCAATGCTACGAGCAAAGGCAGTGGTGCAGCGTTACCAAAAAAGTTTCCACTCAAGTACTCTTATGTAATTGATGCGAACAACTTAACTTTTGCTCGAATCCCTGGAGTGGGGGATATGGTAATTCCAAACATGGAACGTAGAGCAGCTTTGATTTATGGAACACATCTGGGGGAGGGTCTGTCACATCAAGGGATCTCTAAAACAATATTGACATTAAAAGAGATGTACTGGTGGCCTGGAATGAATACAGAAATACACATATTCATCAATAACTGCATAGACTGTAAATTACAGCGAGAAAGCCACCAGACACCATGCTACGAATGTAGCTGCCCAGTACAGACACCATTGTTAGACAGCTTTAGACTATCTATGCACAGGCATCCTCGTGGACAACTGCAATCCCACAAATACTAAGTCAAGGTTCCTATGGATATGGCCTCAGTGCTCGGCTGACGCTCGAACTGTTATAAAAGATTTGCGAGTCTTTATGGTCACATATGCAATAGGCACGCTACATTCTGACCAGGGCCCTGCGTTTAGCTCTTGGGCTTACAAAGAATCCATGGCCAGTCTGGGCGTTGCATTGCGGTACTCCTCTCCGTTTCATCCTGAGGGAAATTATGTTGTGGAAAGGAAAAACCGGGACATAAATCAGCCTATAACAGCTAGTGTATTAGGTTCGGGTGATGGGTGGGTCAAACATCTTTATGGGGTCCAACGCTCATTAAACAATTTGCCAAGAAGTTCTCTAGGAGGGGTCACTCCATATGAGGTTCTATTTGGGACAAGAATGTGGGTGCCCGATCTGGAATGTAGAGGCACAGTGGTGGAAAATAAACCCTTTGATATCAAAGATCGTTTGGCTGTTTTACAGGAACTAAATGAACTAAGATCGAAACAAAGCAACGTGTTCCTGCAGCCAACCACCACTGGGGAAAAACCGGCGATCCCAGCAAGGCCTGTCTGGATTCCAAAAGTTGGGGATCTAGTCAGAGAGAAAATTGCGGACAAGAAGGAATTTGGACCTTCTTACAGACAACCAGTACCTGTCCTAGCCGTACACGGAACAAGAACAGTAATTCTGCCGTCCCCTTGCTGGAAAAAAGGAGAAAAGATTTGTGTCCATCGACCTCATCAAACCACAGTATGTGGCCTATACTAAATAGTAGGCCTCGTGGACTCCGGCCTAGCAGCAGACGCATTCCTCTCGCTACTATCCAAGAGGTTCAGACTGAAAGACTGATAACCATCGAGAATTCAGCAGTAACAGATGAAGGACTGAGCAACAATGCTATGGAACTCATCCCTCTTGAAACTCAAGTAACAGTTCGTCCAACTACACCTGTCTACACCAATGTAACAAGTGATCAACTGGTTCCAGCGATTTCTACAAATCCTGATGCAATTCCAACAATTGACAGAACTGCTTCTGGCTATTTCATTAACTTTGATACGTTTTCGGAGGATCTGAGTGAGCCCGAGATGTCGCCAGCATCAAAAACTTTTAAACAGCAAGTACAAGACTTTTTACATTTTTTGAAAAAGACTTATCTGGTTTCACCATGGATTGAACTTTTGGTTATTTCTGGAATATTTTTCTTTCTGCTTTGGCTAGCTTTGGTAATGACTATGAGTGTGCTTATAAATGGCAGATACATCCATTTGGACACTGAAAGAAAAGAAGTGAACTTACTTTTGAAACCTCACAAATCATCCCATCGTGAAACATGAGACTTGTCTGCAGTGAACATCACAGCCGTTCCTATACAGGATGGTATAGTGTGGGACAAAACAAATTTCGATATTTTGGGCCCGACGGAACATTTGAACATTCCACATTTATTTAAGATCTCACTAAGTGATTTTGTTTCATCCAGTACCTTTTCTGATGATTGGGACTTTGAAACTGTAAATGACATGATATTTGACCTAGAAAAGTCTGCTGCATTTTCTAATAATGAATATTTGGAGGGTTCAACAGACTATGAACAGCTGTATTGCTATAACCACTATGGTCATCATTTTTGCAGAAATCTGCAACACCTAGAAATGTGTTTATGTTTAACCAATGGGAGCATTGTCCTACACCACCAAAGGGTAGTTCAAAAACATTTGCTAAAAAGTTTCCATATTTTTCAGGTTACAATACATCTGATCCAGAAACATTTTACTATAGAAATGTAAACAAAACAGGACTGGAAATTATGTTAACAAATACAAAACAGATTTACTCTGCAGCATTTATTGCCCAACTGTCTAGACAGGGTTTCGACTTTTGGAGAGACACAATAGTCACAAAATCTGTCTGGGGTACTAAAGATTGGCAAGTACAGGGGATAGAAGCTTTGTTTAGAGCCTGTATCGTCCCTCGACAAATAATGTTTTTGAATGACACTGTCCAACAAACATCTTGCCTTGGTTTAGCCATGATCAAAGACATGAAAGCACCTTCTGTACCAACACCTGCCAGTAATAACAATACACTGGCAGCGGTTACAGTTGACACCATACTACAACTCAACAGAACAAATCCTGATTGGAGAAAATGGTTGATCTGGCCCACAGACACAAACAACTTTCAAGAGAGATTCCTGAATACAACACAGGGGTTTACTATTCATAGGCCAGACCCACGATACGTCCAAAGACAGCATCCGGGGGTTGTAACAACATACAGTGTAGGAAAATTATGCCTCGACTGGCTGCAAAAATCTACACTTAAGGATGTGAAACAACACTTATCTTTACTTAAAGAAGACGCAGACCTTAGGGAATTCTTGATTGGACCAAGAAAACCGCGTCAAAAACGTTTCATATATGCCGGCATTTATGCTGCTTATAATGAAGCATGGAAGGTGTCACAGATGGAGGCCGCAGAACGAATACGTGAACTTGATCGTATTAATTTAGAGAAAACTCTCTCTGTGGTCGACAATGGGTTAACAAATTTGTCCTCCAGAATTTATTCATTAGACAGTATTGTATCCTCTGCTATCGACATACTGGAACAAGATTTAGCCATGTTACAGCAAGGCCAGTCTCAGTTACGTTCTATTATGTTATTAAGCTGGACGCTGCAAACTTTGCGTGCGGGCTATGTGCCTTGGCATTTTATCAACACGTTGGCTCTGTTTGCAGAATACAATCTAACTGATAAACAGATCGAACTGGCACAAAGGGGAGCAAAGTATACAGTACTGAGCATTGAAAAACTTGAAAAATTTCCATTCACAGTGGCAGAAAAACCAGCTACAGAATGGCTTATTCATGGAAAAATTAGTCTACCTGTGACTACTTTTCAGTTTCAGTATTGCCTTAAACAAATGCAAGCAGGCAAATATGAAAGGTTGGGTAAAGAATACATTAAGACATCCTGGAATTTGCCTTACACCTATAGATGTTGGAGTAGGGATCGTGAAGTGTTTCTGAGCGGTACACACTGTGAAAGTACACTAAGCGGTTCACTGATTTGTCAGGACATTTCTTTAAACAGGGCTTGTAATGGTTCTGTGGCAAATTTGTCCTGCCACCAGCAGGTTACAACAGCTGCTGTGATTAATCCAACGTTTGGACAACTTTCTAATGGGAGTTACCTCATGTTGAATGATCAGAGTTGCTGTGGCATGTTGCCAGGCATCCCATATCTAGTAACGGTCAACTCCAGGGTCACTTGCTGTATGCAAGTATTGTTTGCCCCAATAGACACAGTCAGGAGTCGCCTCTATGGCCTTCGTTGAATGTCTCTTTTATACGATTTGATACTTTAAGCAGAATGAAAGCCATGCTTATACAACAATCAGTGCCTTTGACCTCGGCCAAAGAAACCTATGATCTACAAGTTGCAAGGACTTCGGCTGAGATACAGGCTTTAATTCGTACAAACTGCCCTATACATTTCGTAGAAATGATAGGACGTATCTTTAACATGTCTGATACAAGCGGAATTGTACATGTATTTAAGACCATCTGTTCCGGACTATTAGCACCTTTCCAGGCTGTCCTAGGAATCATCCCAAACTTCGCACATTCGGTGTTTGGTGGTGTGCCGTTAATTCTAGCATTTGTTTCAGGAATTCTGTTTCTATTCCTCCTACTACGCTATGGCAAGCCTCTTCGCCAACATCACTCCGAGCGATGTGGAGAGAGCCCTCCTTGAACGGAAATGCCGTGAGCGGATAGTACAGCTTTTGGGCATGCCTCGTCTACGGGAACTTAATACAATGTGGTTCCTGTCATTCAGACCAATCTGGCAAGATTGCATCTTACCTGTTCTACGCTGCCTGTTTTGCGGTGAAGAATGCATGCTAGACACCTGTCTAACACTCCCATCAGTCATGCCAACGGATATCGATAATCTGCTGGACCCGATAACGGCCCATGCTGTGTGTTGTCCGCAGAGGCTTCCAATCCTGATGGCGGCATTCATTGAGATCTCACAGACGCTTCTGGCTGCTGCTGAGGTACGAGATGGATCGACAGGCACACAGGTAACAATGGACGCGAACATTGCATCTTCTGCTGAAAGCAATGTTTCTCATCTCTGTGCGAATAACCTTCTGAGCGAGGTGTTCCAAATGTCACCAACTTCGGTGGACGATATTTTGGCTATGGAAATAGATGATCTAATGTTTACGCCAGACCCATACACTGACTTTGATTCGGCTCACAGTGTACCAGGGCAACAATTAAATTTGGCCTTCATATTTTTCAAACTTGGAACTTTTCCCAGAATTGAAATGTTTTCTTTTTAGATTTTTGAAATGACATGGCAAAAGAACAATTTGCTTACAGTAGAACTAGTCTTATCAAATGGGCTTCTTTGAATACTTCCAGGGACACATTGTCACCTTACTTGTCTAACATTTCATTTAATTCCATAATATGCAATGGCTTTGATTTTAAGAACTTATTGACCATTTCATCATATGTATATATTTCTGTTTCATTCACGTTGCATTTTTACTTCTGTTATATGCTTAGAATGAAAATGATGCTTTAAATGTACAGTACCTATTGCATTTCAACAGTTTTGAGCTTCTTTTAAAATGCTTTTAGAAATGTTTTTAGCAATATGTGGTACTCAATTTTATGTTTAGCATTTAAAATGTTTAGCATTTAGTATTATCGTTCATTCGAAGATGGAGTGGGTGTTGTATTCCGCTTTAGGGGTCCGTATATAGGCTTTCCTGAATCATGTCCCTATATAGGCACAATTCGCCTTGCCCTTATATAGGCATAGAATCCCTGTCCTTATTTAGGCATTAACCGTGCACTCCAAATACAGGCATGGTCACCGACATCCGTCCACCCTAACGTCACAACGAGTTCTTAGAAACCAGACCCTTAAGCTTCGGGAGTTCCCCTAGCACAGGACTATTGATTTCTCCAAGAACTCATCTATTATGTATGAAACGTTATACCTTAAGGGTTCATTCCTGACGTCTTCCTCTGTCCGACTTCACGTCAATGCTAACATTCCAAGACACCTACCAGGTATAAATATACCTTCCCTTGCCCAAGCAAGTTAGAGGAGACCTCGACTTCAGAGGAGCCTGTATCCCGGCCTGACGCACTGAGAAGACGCTGTCATTCCTGCACGCAGACGAATCCAGCTTCTAGTGTTCGGACTCCCTTCGCGGGGTGTTAGAGTTCCATATCTGGCAGAAGATTCCCACCTCTCTCATTCTCAAGGTATGGAGCTGACTAGAACCTAGAGGGACTCTTGGCATACCATACTTGGCATACTAGACTTAACATACTCTTAGTATACCATACTTGAGAAAACTCCACCTACTTCTACCTTTCCCTACACCTAGACTAGGTTAGGTACATTGGGGTAGAACTAGCTTAGAGACGCATCTATGAGTACTCGCATTTTTAGCTCATGTTATTTATGTACGTGAATATATGCTAAAAGATAATGCTAGCGCAGTATTATTTATTTCTACTGCTTACTCTGTACATTATTTATCTTGCATACTGTCTTGTGATCATAACAGCACATATCTCTTACACGAGAAACAAGACTGTTCAATAAAACCCTTTTATTGAAACGCCCGTCTTTCCTTTCTGTGTAACTCTGTAGAAACGAAGCATGCACGATTGACTGAGTGAAACTGTTATCTATTGTTTCCACGATTCTGAGACGTGTTCCGATTCTAAAGGGAAACAAAGTAGTCATGTTTTTCGGTTGCCAGAAACTACTCCCTTCTTGTTCTCAAGGAGTTTCTAGTGGCCTCTGAGCTAGCTGGCACAAGTAATTAAGTTTAATATACTCGATGGGGACATACCAACCTTAGTCCTATGTCAAACCTATAGGTTATATTATTCCAATGCGCAGAGCCAATTAGGGAAATAGGAACTACACTACAATGGCACCTAGTCCTGCCTAGACTACTTCATGGTCTCCCAGCCAGTAGTTGTCCACTCTCAGGGCTCCCGGATCCCTGAGTGAGTCCTTTCTAACCATTCCCCAATCCTGCTCTCCCTAGACCTGGGACTTTCCTCCCCTGGCCCTAAGCTGTGGCGCTTAAACAACTTGTGCTACCGTACTCCCCAGGGCAAATCTCAGCTCTGATCCCATGTTTCCATTTATCTGAAACATAATAGGGGGTCTGTCACTTCTCACTGGTTTTATGGGCAGCCGCCAAAGCAATTATCTATGGCCATGTCATGAGAGATACAGCCCTTGTCAGCACTCAGAGGATGACCCAGCATAGGGCCCTGGAAGGTGAGATTGCATTCCTTGCCTCTAAAGCCACGTAGGCATTTCAATGACTTTAAGTTCATCACCATGAGCAAGGTGAGAAGGCGGGATTGCTGTTGGTGGCCCAGCTGTAACCACAGGAGGCAGCGTTTGCCATCCTGACTATTAAGTCCACAAATGACACTATCCTTACTCATCCCCAAGACATTGTCAACAAATTCACAGAATTCTACCGGGCCCTGTGCACCCCAGAGGTGGCGGATGACCCTGCCCTGTTTGGCAGCTTTTTTTGATAGTGTGCACCTCTCCAGCCTCAATGAGTCCATGGACAGACATTGCCCAGACCGTTTCTCCCTTATCACATGGTCCCTGTAAAAGACGGCTTCTCTGCAGACTTTTTTAAGTGGGCTGGCGAGGACATAGAGGACTCCCTCCATGAGGCCTTTTGTGAGGCCAATCAAAAAGGCTCCCTCTGTGGTAATAGCAGTTCTTCCTAAGCCAGGGAAAGACCCTCTACACTGAGGGAGCTACAGGCCCATCTCCCTTCTTAACGGAGACATCAAGATACTTGCTGGAGTGCTGGTGGCTTGCCATTGAGCAGTGAACACATCCTTGATCTCCCATACACAGGTGGGGTTTGTCCCTGGCTACTACTCCAGAATTTCCCACACTTGCTCATGGTCTGTGGTAGGCCAAGTATCTATAGGATGATGCCCTCACCCTCTTTCTGCATGTTGAGAAGGCATTTTATAGGATTGAGTGGGGATACCTCTTTGCAACCCTCTGATGGTTTGGTTTGGGGGAGGACTTTATATCCAAAGTTCGATGGCTAAACGATTTGCCTACTGTCCAAGTTAACTGTGGGGGCTTTCTTACAGACCCATTCCCAGTCCAGCGAGGGACTTGGAAGGGCTGCCGCTGTTGTCCTTGTTCTTCTTTCTTGACTTGGACCCTCTTGTGGCCTCTCTTTGACATTCCCTGCACCTCACCCGTATTACCATCCTCAGTGGGACATCCCCCATTTATCTTTATGTCGAATACATATTTCTTACCCTTTTGGACCTCTATCATTCTCTCCCAGCCCTCATAGACATCCTATCTGGCTGTGCTGTGCTCTCTGGCTTTTGGGTAAAATGGGTCAAAAGTGTGGCACTACGCATTCACAGGTGACCACCAGTGCGACAGTATCTGCTTATCCCTTCCAATGGAAGTCCTCACTCCTTAAGTACCTCAGGGTTTTCATACAGCAGGGACTGGACCGCATATTGGCGGATAATCTTGATCCTCTGCTTCTGCGTATGAAGTTGGACTTCAAGAAGTGGGCCCACCTCAGAAACTCATTATGGGGCACAGTACAGGCAGTTTGGATGGTGGCACTGCCACGATACACCTATGTCCTCAGTATGTTGCCCATACTGGTCCCTATTTCATTGCTGCATTCCATGGATCGGAGAATTCAGTCTTTTGTTTGGGGGAACTCCTGTCCCCGGTTAGCCAGTAGCAAACTCCTGGATCACCAATCTTTCGGGGGCCTGGGCCTCCCCTTGGTTGAGCACTACGCTCTGGCGCTGCACTTGGCACAGATTACTTGCATGCTTCCTGGGACTTCACATTCACCACAGTGGGTTCTGATGGAGTGCACCCTGTCTGGTTGCCCATAGATGGACGGAGCGCCAGACGTGGGTCCCTTGCTCATTTTGCCACTGTATTCAAGCTAGCCTGGCTGATGAGGGCTGTTAGCCCGAAACCGGTCCGAGGATGCTTGTTTCCGATCCAGGGAAGACATGGCTTGGCAGTTCGGGCTGGATTGTTCCCATGAGGCACAGGGTCAAGACTGATTTGCATATAGCTGTGTCTGAACTGGGGTGGCAAAGTGAGCTAAAAAATGATGATGGATTCAACCCAGATCTGTTACTGGGGGTGAGTGTCTGAAAAGTTTCAGCGCTCCGTCCATCATCTCCTTGTGTTTGCGATGACATGTTAAGTGTCATGAGATGTAACACTATAAAAGACACTGTCAGGTTAAAGACACTGTACCAACGGCTCCTGTGATAGTGATTATGTTACTACTGTGTGCGGGGACCGATGCAGCTCTATTAAGTTCAACCACGTGGCTATGGACATTTAGAAGAAGGATGCAGATGCTCTGAGGCAAGTACATCCAAACACTATGGGGTTTGTGCAGGATGTCACTATCAATAGGAGATATGTGCCCATCCTATGAGATATTGGTGCTCTGAAGACTATGGTTGAGGGGAAATATCTCAAGCCCAAGGAGATTCTCTCTGGTACCAAGGATAGAGGTTTGGTAGCCAGTGGAAAGGTCATGTAGGAGCTTGCCCATGTTGAAGTAGTGATCAGTTTCATCCTGGTAGATGCAGGGTTAGAGAGAAGCAAGTTGCTAGTTGTCTCTTTGGAAATGACTTGATTGCCACTGGTTTGTTGCCAAGGCTAAAAATGTAAATGGATTTGACACAGCCAGCTGTGATGATAAGAGCACAGGCTGCAAATCAGAGTCTAATGAAGACTGGGGGCCATTCCCGATTTTCAGAAACCAAAACTAGGTTGTTTGTGAGAAAAGGCAGACTCCAGGAAGGCAGCAACTGTGGAGGCCATTGCTTCTGCTCAAGAAGGAGAGGAGGATGATGCTCCCAAAGCAGGCCAGGAGCTGGAGTCTCAGTCACTGACAGAACTACCAGAGTTGCAAGCTGCTGGAGTACCTTTTTCTGAAGATTTCCGCATGACACAAAAGAAGTGCCCATGATTATGGGTCTTCACAAGGAAGCCCAGAAACAAATCAACAAATGAGTGATTGGGAACCATTATGTTGGGCGGGAGAATGGCCTACTGTATATTGAACCAGTAAATACAATCCCAGGATTAATCAAGAGAGTAGTGGTTGCATTAGTGCATAGGAATTTCCTTTTATCACTAACATATGAAGTGCCATAGGCAGGACTCCTGGGCATTAGAAAAACCCAGGATAGGTTAGACCTCTGTCCTATTGGCTAGGGATGTGCAGAGACACAGAAAGGCTCTGTAGGACTAATATGGCTTGCCATCTGGGTGGTAAATGAGTAGAGAGAGCTAAGACACCATTAGTGCCTCTACCAGTTTTGTGGTGTACCATTGGAGCAGGTGAGAATAGATATTGATAGTCCATTTAACCCCCCCTTCATTGTCAGGAAATAAGTATTTCCTGGATGTGGTGGCTCATGCCACAAGAAATCCAGAGGCACTACCTCTGAGGAGCATGACCGCAAAAGTGGTAGCAAAGGCCTTCCTAGAGATCTTTCCTAGGGTCAGTTTTCCAAGGACTGTGATTTTCATGAGAGAGATGTGGGAGCAAGCTGGTGTAACTTCCATTCTCCACAGTATACTGTCAATAAATTGTGGAGTGGTTTAACAAGACACTAAAGAGCATGTTGGGAACTCTACCAGAGAAGCTAAGGATGAAGTGTGATATTCTCCTTCCATGTCTGTAGTTTGCCTACTAACAATTATGCAGACAATTGTTGGGTTCAGACTCTTTGAACTTCTAAATGGTCACCCGTTGCAGGGACCACTCACCTCAGTCAGAGAAGGGTGAGAAGTAACCTTAGAGTCTCCAGAGAAGGATGTGGTGTATTATGTTATTGGCCTGAGGAAGCTGATGGTACAATTCATGAATCAGGCAAGGAAAACCTACAGTCAAGCCAAGAGCTTATGAAGGAATGATATGACCAGAAAGGAATGCTGACTGGGTACAAGAAAGGTCAGGAGGTGTTAGTGCTAAGACCTATTTGACCCAGGGCTTTGCCAGATGAATGGTGTGGGCCATAAAGGATATCTTTGGTAAACTAATTGGTTGACACAGGAGCCACAAGGAAACCCAAGAGGTTGTTCCATGTGAACAAGCTTAAGCCTTACTTCCGGAGAGATTGTAAAGTCAATGTGCTGGCATTGGCGAAGGAAGTTGAAGGAAACAGTGTGCCTCATCCTAACTTGTTGCACATTGACCTGGATAATGGCACTGTGAATGGGGTTCAGTTGCTAAGTTGATACCTGAGCAGCAGAATGAATATAGGGGTCGTTGAGACTGCGCTTCAACCAATTTCTCTGAAGCAAAGATTAACGTCAGACTGTGTCCGTGAGATAGCCTCAGGTGACAGTCTCTAGGTGAAGGGGTGACGCAGTTCAGGAATGCTTCAAGGCAGAGTTTGCTAAAATGTTTGACCTGCAGTTATTGAGAATCTTTGTAGTGTGTGCAGCTGCGGCCTGTGCATGCTAGAGAAGTGGGGCCGGTTGGGGGGATTTTGACAGATGACAAGGGAAAATGTATTATTTATTTAATTTCTCCTCACCATCATCTGTGGAAATCCCTCCCACCCGGCCCCACCGCCCCACCACTCTTACCTGCATGGGCCGCGGCTGTGTGTTCTAGACCAGTGGTACTGGTACCAAAGTAAGGGTCTAAAATCTTGGAATTCTGTGTGAACTGCTGAGTCAATGAGGCGACCCATGCCCAGCCAACACCAAAAGTCAATGAGCTTGTGGATCGGTTAGGCCAATCAATTTTTGTAAAGTGCTGCTAATCACCTGTGAGGGTATCCAGGTGTTATGTTCAGTCTCTTACTGAATCTTCCAGTGATGTCTGGAGGTGGAGACGAAGGGCAGTCCAGGACTTGGCAGCAAGGTAGGAGAAGGAACAGCCTCCTCTGTGGCTTCATCAGATGAACTGTGTCTGTGCAGGGGCAAGGAAGGGCGAGCAAAGTTCTCTGGATGGTTGGAAGAAGTTCAGGCGGTGGTTGATGTATGGTGGTCCTCGGTCACGGATGGCTTTGTAGGCGTGTGGCAATATCTTGAATTGGGATCTTTTCTGGATGGGGAGCCAGTTGAAGTTCCTAAGTTGTGGGTTGATGTGGGCCCATTTGGGCAGGTTGAGGATGAGTCTGACTGCTGCATTCTGTATCGTCTGGAATCTCCTCATGAGTTCGGTAGTGGTTCCTGCACACAGTGCGTTGCTGTATTCCAGCAGACTGGTGACTAGGGCTTAAGTGATGGATTTCGTTGTGCCAATGGGGAGCCATTTAAAGATTTCCTGGAGTGTGTCTTGAGGTGAGGTCTGACATCTGCGTGTTTTCATGCTTCGGGAAAAGTGGCTGTGGCCATCGAAGCATTGAGGATGGTTGTGAGTTGATGGCTGATATCCTTGCCTCCAAGGTTGAAAAAGCAGTGGGGGCAGGGGTACTTGGGTGCTACCAAGTGGATGGAGTTCATGATGGCTGTGGTGTTCTGTGGTGAGCTGTTCCCATGTGGTGAGTGGCCGGACTGGGGAGGCTTCCGCTAGAGTGAGGAAACTGTGGAGGTCAGTGGGTTGGGGCTCAAAGTTCCTGTAGATGGTACATATCTAGTTGTGGAAATGGCTCTCAAGAGTGTTGCAGTGTTCCTGTGAAGGAGGGATCATGTTCTCAGTGGCTGTTGGGCAGAAGAACTCTCTGAGGATGTTGAGGAGTTCTTTGGTGTGATTGGTGCTTGCTTCGATACAATTCGTTAGAGCATATTTTTTCATGTCTTTGAGTTGTTGGTGGTAATTGTTGGGGGCTGATTTGAAGGTGGCTTGGTCTGTAGTGTCTCTGCTGGTGTGCCATCTTCTCTTCAGTTATCTGAACCTGCGTTTCAATGTCATAAGCACTGGTGTGTATCAGCTTGCTTGTTTGGTGGATCTGCAGGTCTTGGCTGGTTTGATGGGGTCAACTAGGTCAGCGGCGTTGGTGATCCAGGTGGTGAAGTTCTGTACTGCTTGTTCCAGGTCGGTTGAGGTATCAGGCTGGGTAGTGTTGAGGGTGTCCATCCATCTGGTCTGTCTCACTTTGTTCCAGCTGCGGAAGGTGGCTTTGGGGGCTATTGGAGGTGCACTGTGATCCTGGAATGGTGAAGTGGATGATGGAGTGGTCGGTTCAGGTATGTTCTGTAGCATGGCTGCATTTTTAGGTGCTACAAATGATTTGAGGACCTTTGATCTAAGCAGTGGATATTTACATTGCAATAACAGCCAGTGCGAAGGAGAAAATGGCACTTTTTGCACCAGAGATATTTCAGCTCAAGGTAATGCCCTTTGGGATGAAAAATGCTTCTCCGACTTTTCAGCTCCTGGTGAACCATGCACGGCTCTTAGGGTATTGTGTGACCTACCTAGATGACATTGTGATGTTTAGCAATCTGTGGTACGACCACCTTAGGCCAGAAAAGAGGTATTGGCTAGGATACAGGAGGCAAAACTGAACATCAAGGCAACTAAGTGCCAGTTGGGGCAGCCCTCTCTAGTCTACCGTGGACATGACATGGGTAACAAAAACTTTGCCTGTTGGATGCCAAGATACAGTCTGTGTTGGAATGGGAGGTGTCTACTACTCAGACTGAGGTGAGGGCTGTCGTATGACTCAATGGATATTATAGAAACTTTGTGGCACACTATGGGAGTATAGTTGCCCCATTGACTGCATTGTACTTCAAGAAGTGACCCAGGAAAGTGATATGCACTAGTTGCTAAATGGAAAAGAAGCTCTAGCCAACTCTAAACCTGCCCCTAACTCTGGGCTATTTTGGACTTGTTTCTAGTGTGGGCCTTCAGCATGGTATCCAAGGAGATCGAGCTGGCAGAGAGACGGCTGTCCCTTGGGAGGATAGATGCCCCCAGAGATGGCCCCAGTTTCTGTCCAGTGGAGCCATCCATATCAAAATCCACAAACTCAGTCTTTCCCGGGATAGATCCTGGGAGAATGTTACCCCATACGGCAGAAGGAGAAGAAGGAAGAACAGTCTTTGCAGATGCTGTATTTATATCCAGCCTAGTGGCAGTTACATCTGATTCATGGCCCGGCCTCTCGCTAGACCTCTCTTCGGGGGTCAGTCCTAGCCCCAGCCCAAATGATGGTGTTAGCCACAGTCCTTGCAAGCCGGCAGTTAAAAATAAATGGAGATTGAAACCAGGTCTACCCCTGATTCTCCAGCCACGGCATGTGCAGGTAAGAGCGGTAGGCCAGGTGGGAGGGATTTTGACAGACTATGACGAGGGAAAATTAATTATTTATTCAATTTTACCTCATCTTTGTCTGTTGAAATCCCCCCCAAGCCGGCTCCAACACCCCACTGATCTTACCTACATGGGCCGCGATTGTGATTCTCGTTGCAAAATCGGGTCCAAAGCTTAGATCCCCTAGACAACCCACGCAAAGGACACAGAGGCCACAGAAAACACAGTGATACCAGGAACTCCAGGAACGTCAGAAACATCGCAAACTCCAGAAGCTCCAGGAACTTCAAAACTCGGACTGTCCATCGCAACCTGCTCCCCCAGTCGCTGCAACGTGAAAATCTAATTATGTCGAGCCAATTCAATCATCAGAAAAATTAGGCAGTATAGAAAATCTACTGAGCACCATTACGAACAAGATGATCATCTATGAGAACTTCCACAACTCTGTCTTGAAGTCGTTGCCAGTCGCAGCCAAGTCTAATGATGTTAACTGTGTTGAGCCTGCCAGTTGCAGTGGGGAATCCAGCACCAAGGGGGTTTCAAAGGGCGTTAGAAATTCATTTTATTAGGCCACAGAAGGTAGGCTCTTTTTTTGGGGTCATACGGCTAAACAGAACCGAGGCCTATTGAACTCTGTTACTGCCAGACCAATGCATTCTGGACTTCATTTCATCCCGTCAAATGATCGACTGGATCTCCCTCCGGTCTCCTGTCCTTGTTCTGGCTGGAGTTTCCCCTTTAAAGGCACACCAGCAAGAATCCTGGGTTGAACTAAGCAACAAAAGTGTGGACTGGCTCACAAAATATAAAAAATTAAATCCTGCAAACATAAATAAGATAATAATGGTACGAAGGGTTGGATGTGTGGATTTGTCAATGAAAGACTTAGAGGGGGACAGTATTGTTTCAGGTTTTCGCAGACCCCAATCTGCAAGAAACTTACTGAGTCTGCAGGAATTATATAGCCAAACCCAGACTAACATTTGCCCACTACCATTAGGGTATTTTTACAAACCTAAGTTTAATGCCACAAATACCCAATTGAGTTTCAATAAACAAGGTAATTTCTTACTACAGTTTGCAGCAAGTAACAGGTTCTTGGCCATAAGTGCTCTTGATGGGCAAGACTGACTGGGTTTATTGATAAGGCTGATATCATCATGTTCCAAGAGACGTGGGAACTAACAACCTCTGACAGGCAAGGTTATAAAATATTTTCCACTCCAGCTCGGCTGTCTCGCTATGGTAGAGCCTCAGGGGGCCTTACAATATGGGTAAGCACTATGATAAGCTGCTTAGTGAAAATCATTTAACATTTACTCCAAGGTCATTCTGGGGATACAACTCAGGCTGTGGAATAACAATACCCTCTTTCTGTTCAATGTATATAATAGGAAAACTTCCACAACTGCAGAATCAGAGGTTCTAACCAACCTGAAAGAATCCCTGCCCGTTCCTACTAAAGACATCAACATCATAATTGGGGGTGATTTTAATACATATTTTGAACCCTCAGTTTGAATTAGAGAAATAGCTAGCAAAGAAGACAGCCACTATGGCATCCCACAGCAGGAAGGACCCTGCATTCCAACCACTTCTGAGGTCATCCTAACACTGTTACATATATCACTCTCATGCCAACTAAGAATCTGTAATGGCCGTACTCCCTCAGACCTAAAAAGGCATCCTACTTTCAGAAGGGGCCCTTATAAAAATAATATTGACTACTTTTTCTTAGATCTTTATTATTTGGCCACACTGATTGATATGAGAGTTGAGAAAAGATATGAGAGTGACCACTTCCCTTTGCTTTTAACTATTGGGGCAGCTTCATACATGTAAACCCTAGCAAATATTCGGTCACCAGGGCCTTACTTGTTTCTTACACAGGAGAAATGTCAAATGTGATGGTATTGTTTCAAACTCGGATGCCCTAAGTAAGCTATACACCCACTTAGAGCCTTTTCTAACTCAATTGAGTGACTATGATATCACCCCCGCGGATGCAGTAAAGGTCATGATGACTGTTTAACTGTGCTCAGGAACATCTGTTTCCCTAAAACCAGTAACCATACACATATTAATAACCTTGCCTGGTATAACAAAGAGTGCAGGGAAGCTAAAACCTCCCTAGTCAAATCTGTAAAAAAAAATAGCCAATAACCATTAATACAGCAAGCAAGAGCCAGGTATAAAGTAACCCTTAAAAATAGTAAAAAAAGCTGGGACTAGTCTATTTGGGAGGATGCCCTAGAAGCCATACGGACGAAAAACCAGACCACCTTTTGGCACACACTGAGCCATGGAAGAAAATCAAGTAAAATGAGACCTGAAATCAACATTTTGCCTGCGGATTGAGTGGTCCATTTTAAATCCCATTAAACTAATGATAAATCAACCTACACCGAGCGGGACTCCCCCACCTAAAGGCCAACCAAACACGGGCCGAGATCCATACGGGTCCTGGCTAGGACTCGTAAACCAAATATAGTATTAAAATTGAGAGAAACTCAACAGTCCATCCATGAATTCAAAGCTGGTAAGGCTCTTGGGCCAGATGGAATTCATGGGTACTTGTTTAAATCTGTACCTGAAATCTGGGCACCATACTTAAACTGCATTTTTAATTCCATCGCAGCAGGTGCAGCCATTCCTGATTCCTGGGAGGGAGCAATAATAGTCCCCATATATAAGAAAGGAGCAAGAGAGGCCACAGCTAACGACCAGCCGATAAGCCTGATAGATGTAGCCCAGAAGATCTTTTGCAAACAAGTCCTAAACCAGCTCAAAATGTGGATGGAGGACAACAACATTCTGCCCCCATTCCAGGCTGGGTTCTGCACCAAAATAAGTACCATAGACCAGGGCTGTAGGTTCTCTTTGCTGAGCTGGAAAATGGTGGACCTTAATGAAGGGAGCCTTTATGTGTCATTTGTGGACCTCAAGGCTGCCTTCAATATGGTTCCCAGAGACAAACTTTGAGCTGCCCTGAGGGACATAGTGATCCCTCTCATGCTATTGGAAATAATTGTGAGACTGCACTCTGGAAACTATGCTCAAGTGAGATGGGGCCAAGAGGGTGAATTAACTGATTGTATTTCTGTAGATAGAGGTGTAAGCAAGGATGCATCCTTGCTCCGATCCTTTTTCTTCGTCTTATCAAAAGATGTGTCAAATTCCTAATGGGGTAAACGACTCCCCTGTCTTAGACGGTGTTAAGATCTCAGCGTTACCATTCACTGATGACATCCTTCTGGTGTCAAAAAGTGCCAAAGGCTTGGAATTATTGCCAGAACGATTTATTTTATTTTGTACGACCACTGGGCTAGCAATAAATGCTGACAAAACCATATTTATGGCTATCCACCCACACAGACAATTTTTAGGGACAGTCAGAGTAGGGAGAGTCAATTTAGAGAGATTCTCAGACTTTGATTATTTTGGTATACGCCTCTCCAACACCAGATCTTAGAACAGCCAGGTCGCCAAGAGTAGATTACTCCTTAATAACAGGGCAGAAGTCTCTTTAAATTTTGCTAAGAATACATCTTTTCATCCTATGTCCCCACTGTTGGAAATCTGGAGAGCCCAAGCCATGGCTGCGGCTACCTATGGCTCTGAACTATGGGGCCACAGCAATGTTAACCCATTGGGTATTGCCGAAAACAAGTTTCTGAGAACTGGGTTTTTACATAGTGGATTTAAATGTACGCCCTATTGATGCTATAGTGAGATTGAAACCAAATCTGTAATGCTGAGGATTATGTCTGGTCCCAGACCTGAAATGCTTTAGAAAGGATTGAAGGACATCCTTTTGACATTCTTTTTACCCCAAGGTGTGCTAATACTTTGCCGTGGCTCAGCTACATCAGGGAATTGCTCACTGCACTGGGGCCCTAGACCTTTAGCAATGCCCGGAGGGCATCTCTGCCTCCTCTGTAAAGGGAATCTGAGAGGCCTTCTGGGCAAACAAATGGAGGAAGGCACTGGAAACCTGCACCAGTGGCGGTAGTGCTGTTTCTCTGCTTTACCAAAAAACTGAGCTAAGGTTGGAAAGCTTCCTGGATAAAATTGACCCTCGATTTACTAGGTCTTTATACATCAAATTAGGGCTGGAGACTCTGCCACTCACAGCTTTTACCAGCAAATGGAAATCCCACCCAAGGGGTAGTGCTGTTTGTTTGGTATGTGGCACAGTACAGGACACTAGAATACTCACGCAAACGCCAGAACTCAATCCCTGAGCAAAAACAGTTGAATGTAATATTGACCTTTTAGCTACAGTTGCGCACCATCACCCGATGAACCACCAACATAATAATCCAAGAATAGATTTACCTTTAACAAAATTTTAATTTTACGTAGCATCACCCTCAAAATTATATTTTAAAGTGTGAAAAATGTTATTCAGATTTTATTTACACCCAAAAATGAAATTTCTTTTAGAATAGATTTTCCCCTTTGGAAAATGTTAGCTTTGAATCTATTTACTGAACTGTTTGTCTATTAATTCAATGTGACTTTTATCTTATGTTGCTTTTATGGTCATTGAAAGAAATAAAGTATTTACTGATCTGCACTAAGGAGTGTCAAAGGGCAGTTGAGGAACTGAAAAAGGCATTGATCAATGCTCCTGTACTGAAAGCATCTGATTGCATTCAGCCTTTCTTCATGCAGATGCATGCTTCTGACAAAGTAGTTGGGGAAGTGTTGGCTCAACTAGATGATAAGGGCTGCTAGTGTCCAGTGGGCTTTATTTGTAGGAGATTACTAACTAGAGAACATAATTGGATGACCATTGAGAATGAGGCTTTTGCAATTGTGTGGGCTTTGTGGAAGTTCCGCCCATTCTTGTTTGATACCAGGGTTGGGGGCAAACAGATTATACCATTGAAGAGGTTGATTGGTATAAAGAGGGATGATCCCAAACTGCTGAGATGGTCTATCTCTTTGCAAGGTTAGATTTTGTATTGGAGAACCAAGCTGGATTAATCCATGGATGGACTTTCCTGTCTGTTTTCCTGATCTGATGACCTAATCCCTCAAGTAAGGAGTTGGTTTGGGGTAGTTTGTTGGGATAAAAAAGTCCCCTGCACGGTAATGGCCTTGTACCTTAGCCCAGATTCCTAGCTGAAGAAGATCTGGAACCCTGGTTACAAAATAGGTCATGCAACATGCACGGATCATGGAGAGGAGAGCACTTCCCTCAGAATGGGTTAGGCTATTGACCTCACTCAGACTTATATAATACAAGTGCAGTGGTGGCAGCATACCCATTTGGTGAACAATAGAATGGCCGGGCTTTATCCTGTGTCATAGGAGTAGAACGTACCAGCCCACTTGTTTGAAGTTCCACAACTGTATGTGTAACTCATTTGGCCTACATGCTGGTAATGCAGCGATGGAAAGCGCATGCATGTTTGTGTGTGCTAAAGACTGTATGTATGTCTGTGAGAATACCACTTTGGTAATCACAGGGCCTACATAATTCTTAGATGGAGGTGTGGAATGAAAACCAAGACAGGAGATATGTATTGCTGACATTTCTGGACTGGGATGAGAGCTACTCTGGGAGAGGAGCAGAGCATCCCCTCTGTGCATCAAAGTCATATTATGATTCAGGAAGGGTGCTGGGCCAAAGCATAATGTTTATGGTAGATGGTGGGACTCATGAGGTACACACTATAGGTACACAGAGAGCCTAATTTAAAGTTCGGCAGATGGATTACTCTGTCACAAATGTGACGGATAACCCATTTACCGAATTACAAGTGCCATTGGATTTAATGCGCTTGTAGTACGGCAGACGGGATACCTGTCACTTTTGTGACCGAGTAACCCATCAGTCAAACTCTAAGTCATGCCCAGAATCATCAAAGATTGAAGGCTTAATCCTTTGAATCTGTGAGAGGCATATTTTGCTGGAGACTGTCACCCAGGTGTAAGATTGTGCTGCATCCATGCCATAGGTTGTGGGTGTGTTAGCACTGGTGCCACTCCTGCTGGGGCAGACAGTACCTTTGACAAAGAACAGGCTAAGGAGTAGGCATTTCATAGAGCCCGATACCCACAACATGAATTTCAAAGTAGCAGGCACTAAAACACCTTTGTATCTAAAGATACGAATAAAAGTGAAAGTTGAAAACCCACTTGATGTTCAGATCTGTGACAATATCACCACATCTTGAGGTACTGGAACCAGGACCAGGGATTGAGGTCTTCTGGTCTCCCAGCTGTGTAGGGAGCCAAGAACAGTTGTCCTGAGCCTGTGCCACAAGCCTGCCGGCTTGCTGACCAAGACCTACATGCCCTGTGATGAGGAGGAGAATGCAGAGGCTGAGAGGGCGAGCAAGGATCTGAAAATGAGGATCCCAGGGAGCAAGGTGTGAGGCTGATGGTCAATAGAACCAACTATGGAGTAGTACTGCTGCAGTGCACGGACAGCCATTTGCTTGTGCAATGTGGTTCGTCACTCATGGACATCATTGGGTCAATTGCCCTTTAGCACCGATTAAGGTCTATCACCTTTGGTCAACTGGATCACCACACATCTGCTTCTCGGGCTGTTATCAAAAGAAACTTGCAGGGACCCCACCATTGTCTGGCAGGTAAGAGGTCTCGCTCAACTCCAGGACTGCTGTCTATTACGCCAAGTGTGCACCATCAGGCCCAAGTTCCCAAGAGCTATTTACCTGCCATTGATAACCAGACCCCGATAACAAAGAGGATTCTACATGATCTAGAGACTTCTGACAGACCGCCAATACATGTCGCAAAGGTCTTTCACCACCAGTGAACTTGCCCGAAGCGCTATATGTGTCTCTCAAAGTGATAGATTTGAACTGTTCTGTGTAATAAATACTCGTTTATTCATTAAACTCAGTGTTGGACCTGACCTGATTTATTGTGGTTGCTGTAGGGAAGATTGAGTTTTGTGCTTACACCTACACTACATTTTACCTCCCCTTCAAAAGCGTTTGATTGCTTGACCGGCACTACTACTGCAAATCAAGTGCTTAAGGGATAGTAATTGACCCAGTTTGGCAGAGTTCATAGTAGGCTGGGGCCAAGGACAGCAGGAGTAAAAGGCTTAACGACCCCAGTGGAGCCCCGTAATCCCTGCCTGCTCTGTGGTTCTCTGAAATGGGGTCTGGTAGAATGACGAAAGCTGAATTGGCTTGTTCATTTTATGTTGTGGTATAATGAATGGTACTCTTAGAAGGTTATAAGATTTCAGTAATTTAAACCTGAGCTCAACCTTTCGTAACTATGGCATAGAGCAGAAATGCTTAACTTAGAGAAAATCTGTAAAGTGTTTAATAATACCAAAACAGTTAAAAAGTCAACAAAGTATCACAATAAAAAGCCCAGCCTCATTTATAAAAATAGAGAATTTGTTTTTAATTTTTTTATAAATCTTTTTATTGAAAAACAGGACTTGACAACCAGCAGGATTGCAAACATTAGCAATGATGACACAACAATGACACAAGGGAGGCATTAGATACATAAGCGCATAATCAAACAATATAATAATCACAGTCCCCAGTTTTCGGCCCCAGTGCTCCGATTTCGTCTCTCGGTTTAGGGGGCTCACAAATACCTCCCCTATAATTGATCTATCTCTCCCAGATCTGAGTTCACTTGGTGGGGCACCCCCTGGCTTCATATATGGTATTTTCTGTAATTATACACCTATCCATGTCTTTACTCCAATCAGCTAGACGTGGTGGGTCTCTCGCTTTCCACTTGCGCACTATATTCTGCTTAGCTACCATCAGTCCCAGAGTCACCCATATTTGCTCCTTGAAACTGAGGTCGGTCGGACCCCAGACATTTAACATACATAGCTTGATATTGCAATCAATCTTTTGCCCCAACACATCCTCAATGCAGCCTGCAACCGCCGACCAGTAATTTTGGATAGTCATACACTCCCAGAGCATGTGAATGAAAGTGCTCTCCTGCCCACAGCTCCTGGGGCACCCTCCCTCAGCGCTATATCCCATTCGCACCAGCAACGGGCCGACCAGGTTGGACATTTGCAGTACCTACAATTGCACTAACCGGAGCCTGGAGGAAATGGCCACTTCTCTGGGAGAGGCCACCGCCACGGTCCATTCTTCGTCGTCAAGCCCTGCTACATCGTAATCCCAGTTTGCCCAAAGCCGGAGCAGCGGGTCTGCCGTGTTATTGATTAGTTTTTTATAAATAAGTGATATGGCTTTCTCCGGCAGATCCCCATCTAAGACCCTATCCTCAAGCGGGGAGGATTCAGGTAGCGATTCACCCTTGGGCAGCACAGCTAACAAGGCATGCCGAATTTGTAAGTATCTAAAATACTCTGTGTCTGCCAATTCGTGCTCCACTTGTAGCTGGGCAAAGGGAACCATGTCACCCACCCTCCACAAGTCTCCCACTCTTGAGATACCTATCAGGTCCCACCGGTCAAAGCCCTTTGTGTGAATCAGCTTGCCCAGTTGTTCGGTGTACCAGAGTGGTGTGGCCTGCTTAATCTTGTCCTCCACACCTGCACCGCGTGTGCCGTGGGCCCTGTCAGTTTTGGTTTTACCGAACGAGAATATAGTGCTTCTTTGAAAGTACCCCCTGGTAGGAGCCACCTGTCGATCTTGAATGCAGGGCCTCCATGCGGTTTATATGTGCCCTGGTTGATAGCTGCGAGGTGGGACGCCCAATAATATTTTTTGATGTCAGGAAGGCCGATACCCCCATCGAACCACCCAAGTGTGAGCTTGTGAGTGGCGATTCGAGGTGGCCTGCCCTCCCAGATCAGGTCGCAAACTGCACTATCGATTTCCCTAAAGTACGCTTACACGACCTGGTGCGGAGCATTTTGCAAAGCGTACAAGAATCTAGGGAGGGACATCATTTTGAATAGTGCAGCGCGCCCCAGAAGGGACAGAGGGAGCAATTTCCAATGCTGGACGTCACTCCTGAGCCGCTGCAGGGGAGGCAGGAGGTTGCGTTCAGAAAACCGAGTCCATAGAGACCCAAATTCCCAAATATTTAAAGTTATCCGTCGCTTCCATAATCTGGAATCCCCGGGGAAGCGAGGGCATTGTTCCATGAAGGACATAAAGCACTGACTTGGCCCAATCTATTTTGTAGCCAGTGAATCTACCAAACACCAAGAATATGTGCAGGATTCTGTTCAGGGAGGCCGCCGGTGACGCTAAGTAGAGCAGAATATCGTCAGCGTATAACGAAATGCGATCCTCCCATCCCTGTGTCCACTTAAGGCCTCTGATAATGGGATCTCTCCGAACCCACATAGCCAGTGGCTCAAGGGTCAGAGCGAAGATCAGCGGGGACAGTGGACAGCCTTGTCTGGTGCCTCTACTGAGTGTGAAGGTGCAAGATTTTCTGTTGTTGACGACCACCTGGGCCAGCGGTTGCTGATAAAGAAGCCGAACCCAACCAATAAATCCCTGTCCCAGTCCGAGTTTGCTGAGTGCTGTGAACAGATAGGGCCATTCAATAGTATCGAATGCCATGGCAGCATCGTGAGATACCACCACCGCTCCTTCGCTAATCGAAGTGGCTCGGCTTAGTACTCCATGAGTCTGCGCAGGTTAAGGGAGGTGTTTCTAGCCGGCATAAATCCGGACTGGTCCGGGTGGACTAATTTTGTGATGACCCTAAGTAAACGGGAGGCCAGGACTTTTGCCAATATCTTAGCTTCCCCGTTGAGCAGTGATATCGGTCTATAGGAGGAGCACCTATTTTTCGGTTTGCCATCCTTGTGGATGACCACAATCGTTGCCAGCCTCTGGTCTGCGGGAAGCAATCCCACTACCTTACTCTCATGAATCATTTTAGTGAGATAGGGAGCAGTGTTGCTCGACGTTAGTTTAAACAATTCAATGGGCAAGCCATTGGGGCCTGTTGCCTTGCCTCCGCGAAAGTCCTGGATGGCCTTTCCTACTTCAGTGCTGGTTATCTCTGATCAAGCTCAGAGCGTTCCTCATCGGTGAGTATCGGGAGCGAGATGTCTCTCAGGAAGGCGATTGCCTCTTCCTCTGTATGCGGAGATTGAGACATATAAATAGTTTGGTAGTATTGTCCAAAGGCATCCGCAATTTCTTGCGGAGCAGTGAGATGGTTTCCTGATTCTGCCTCTATCTCCAGCACGACGCGGCTAGCTTGGTCCCTTCGGTCCAACCAGGCCAGTAATTTGCCGGCCTTATCCCCGACATCGTAAATTTTGCTAATTAATGTGCAGAGCCTGCTTTACCTCTTCCAAACCGTGTGCCTGAAGCTGCCCCTCAAAGTGTAATATCTCTCAGTCCAGGGAGGTCATGGCCGCTCGTTTCTCCCTCCTTGACCCCGCAATCTGAGCCAGTGCTACCCCCCGAATCACCACCTTGTAGGCCTCCCACAATGTTACAGCCGATTCTACCGACCCCTCATTTTCTTGGAAGTAGAATTCCGATTCACGCGTGATTTTGTCCCTTATTTGGGGGACCTTAAGGTACCATGGATTAATCGGAGCTGTTCTGCCCACCGTGGGCTATCCCACCTCTAGTCGACACAGGATGGGCGAATGATCTGATATACCCCTGGCTAAGTGATGTACTTCCTTAATACTATCCACCTGGTGCTCCAGAGTTAGTATATAATCAATCCTGGACATGCTACGGTGTGCACCAGAATAAAAAGTGTATTGCTGTTCCACTGAATGAAGGTTCCGCCAAGCGTCCACCAGGCCCATTGCTCCCAAAAAGCTATGAATCTGCTATCGAGAGGGAGGCAGGACCTTCTGGTGCCAGCTGTCTAGAGAATCAGAGACAATGGAGTTAAAGTCGCCTCCGATCAACAATCTGCCCTCCGGCAACTCCAAGAGGAGACTTCCAAGGTCTTTGAAAGCTTGGGCATGTAGACCCGGCAGTACATAGGCAGAGATCAGGTTAATAGTTCGCCCCTCCCATGTCCCTGAGGTCGCTACAAATCTGCCCAGGCTGTCTGTCCGAGTCAGGTCAATTGTCATGGGGAAGGATTTCCGCACCATTATTCCCACTCCTCTAGATCCGGACCCAAATGCGGAATGCGCCACCAGCTTGAACCCCCACCTCGACATTGCTTTACAGGCATTACAGAGTAAATGCGTTTCCTGCAATAAAATCACGTCCGGGGAATGTCGCTTTATAAATTGGAGTACTACTCCCCTCTTGATTTTGTCCCCCAATCCGTTCACATTCCAAGACAGCAATGTGAGCCCTTGCCTAAGTGCAGTCCCCATCCTTTCCTTGGTGGGTATCTCCGGTCGCGAGGAGAACCCCCCACCGGTGCCACTGGTCAGTGCTGTGCCCGCTACACCACCCGCCTCGTTATACATCGGGGCATCATCGCTAAGCATGTAAAACAATATGTCACTGGTATCTACTGCCTTGTCAATCCTGTCTGAAATGTGTCTGTACTGACTTATACTGCCCTCCCCCCTCCTGGCACAAAATTGTGACGGTCTCTTATACACATGTACTGAAACGGAGAGTCTAAGTGCACAGGATCCCACCCCTCGAACATAATCAACATTACCCACCTCCCTGCCTCCCTGCATGGTGGTATCGGAACCTCCCACCACCCCGAAGTTGCAGAGTGCCTATCGCCCACCCCAGAAACTTTAGGGTGCGTGTGTCCAACCTGACACCCATCCAATACAATAGAGGTAATTGCTAGATCAATTACTCACTATCCTCCGTAAACAACATCATTATATACCAACTGGCAATCCCACAATGCCTGCTAGATCATACACTGGCTGCAAGTATGACAATTAAGAGTTCCAGCTGTGTCCCAGTTCTGCAAAAGCGTGGCTATAGGACCGTCACAATTGCCATTGTTTATACAGATCAGTTCTCATTTGTCTCCTGCCACTGCCTCACGCTCCCCTGGTGGGGATCTTGCATCCTGGTCACCCTGCAATTTCTCTTGTCTGTTTCGTTGGCCACGGTGACCCCTCTTCCCGGCCTGACGCCAGCCGTCGAGCCAGTCCCAGGCCTCCTCGGAAGTGACAAAGAACCAGACCTTTCCTTCCGACTCCACTCTCAATTTGGCGGGAAAGAGTATTGCATACTGAATGTTCTGGTCTCGCAGCGCTTTCTTTACCTCCAGGAAACTCCGTCTCTGCCGCTGCACTCTTAGCGTGAAGTTTGGAAAAAAGGTCACTTTACTATTCTGAAATTCGATTGGTGGTGCTGTCCGAGCCGTCTGCAGGATAATGTCCTGATCTCTAAAGTTAAAGATGCACGCAACTATAGGTCTCGGGGGGGCCCCAAGTTTTGGTCTGCCCCCTGGCACTCTGTGCGCTCTCTCTACAGTGAAAAACTGCGACAGTCTGGTTGGTTTTCAGGTAAGTCATGACCAGATCTTCAACGAACAAGTCCGTTGATGGCTCCACTGCTCGTTCCGGAACCCCCAAAATGCATACGTTGTTTTGCCGTGAACGTCCCTCATACTCGTTCAGTTGCGCCTCTAGCCGCACGCTCAGAGCCTGAAGGTCATCCACCCTCCGCTGAAGAGCGGCTGTGTCAATCAATCAATCAGTTCATTTTTAGAGCGCACTACTCACCCGTGAGGGTCTCAAGGCGCTGGGTGGGGCGGGGGTGCTGCTACTGCTCGAACAGCCAGGTCTTGAGGAGTCTCCTGAAGGCCAGCAGGTCCTGGGTCTGTCGCAGGTGGATGGGGAGGGTGTTCCAGGTTTTTGCGGCGAGGTGGGAGAATGATCTGCCGCCGGCGGTCGCTCGTCGGATGTGGGGGATGGTGGCGAGGGTGAGGTCAGCGGAGCGAAGCTGGCGGTTCGGGGTGTAGAAGGTTAGTCGTTCGTTGAGGTACGCTGGTCCAGTGTTGTGGAGTGCTTTGTGAGCGTGGGTGAGGAGCTTGAAGGTGATCCTCTTGTTGACGGGGAGCTAGTGCAGGTCTTTCAGGTGGGCTGTGATGTGGCTGTGGCAGGGGATGTCGAGGATGAGGCGTGCAGAGGCGTTCTGTATGCGTTGTAGTCGTTTCTGGAGTTTGGCTGAGGTTCCTGTGTAGAGAGTGTTGCCGTAGTCCAGCCTGCTGCTGATGAGGGCCTGGGTGACCGTCCTTCTGGTTCCGGTGGGGATCCATCTGTAGATCTTGCAGAGCATGCGGAGGGTGTTGAAGCAGGAGGAGGAGACAGCGTTTACTTGCTGGGTCATTGACAACGCTGAGTCCAGGATGACCCCCAGGTTGCGTGCGTGGTCAGTGGGCGTCGGTGCAGCTCCCAGTGCGGCTGGCCACCATGAGTCGTCCCAGGCGGAGGGGGTGGATCCGATGATGAGGACCTCCGTCTTGTCCGAGTTCAGTTTCAGGCGGCTGTTCGTCATCCATTCGGCAATGGCCTTCATTCCTTCATGGAGGTTGGATTTGGTGGTGGTGGGGGCCTTGGTGAGGGAGAGGATCAGCTGGGTGTCGTCGGCGTATGAGATGATGTAGAGGTCATGCGATCGGACGATGTTGGCGAGCGGTGCCATGTAGACGCTGAAGAGTGTCGGGCTGAGGGACGATCCTTGGGGTACGCCGCAGATGATCTTGGTGTCTTTAGAACGGAATGGGGGAGACGGACACTCTGGCTTCTGCCGTTGAGGAAGGAGGTGGTCCAGTCCAGGGCTTTGTCGCGGATCCCTGCGTTGTGGAGGCGCGTGCGAAGGGTGTGGTGGCAGTCAGTGTCGAAGGCGGCCGAAAGGTCCAGGAGGATGAGGAACGCAGTTTCTCTGTTGTCCAGCATGGCCCTGATGTCGTCGGTGGCGGCGATGAGGGCTGTTTCGATGCTGTGGTTGCTGCGGAATCCATATTGGGACGGGTCCAGGATGTTGTTCTCTTCGAGGAAAGAGGTCAGTTGCCTGTTGACAATCTTCTCGATGACTTTCGCCGGGAACGGGAGTAGGGAGATGGGCCGGAAGTTCTTGAGGTCCTTGGGGTCTGCCTTGGGTTTCTTGAGTAAGGCGTTGATCTCGGCGTGCTTCCAGCTCTCCGGGAAGGTGGCGGTCTCGAAGGAGCTGTTGATGATCTTGCGGAGATGGGGTGCGATGGTGGAGCTTGCTTTGTTGAAGATGTGGTGCGGGCAGGGGTCGGATGGTGAGCCGGAGTGGATGGTGTTCATGATTTTGATGGTGTCGTCGTCATTGACGTGGGTCTAGGAGAGCAGGGGGTCGATGTGGCTGGGGGGCGGTGAGTCTGAGGTGTCGGTGTCTGTCGGGGGGGCCTGGTTGTTGAAGCTGTCGTGGATGTCCGTGATCTTGCGGTGGAAGAAGTTGGCTAGGGAGTCACAGAGGTCTTGTGATGGCGGGATGTCGTTGGAGTTGGAGCTGGGGTTGGAGAGTTCCTTCACGATGTTGAAGAGCTCTTTGCTGTTGTGTGCGTTGTTGTCGATGCGCTCTTTGAAGGAGGTCCTTTTGGTGGTACGGATGAGTTGGTGGTGTCTGCAGATGGCACTCTTGTAGGCTGTGTTGCTGACAGGTGTCAGTTCGTGGTGCCACTTCTTCTCGAGCGTGTGTCCGGCGAAGTGGGGAGTCGTGACGAGCTGTTTGAGTCCGAGGTTGGCGAGGTTGTCGAGCAGGGTGGTGGAGTTGCTGTCGTTGGTGTTCTCGAGGTGGAAGTTCAGGTCTCCGAGGAGGATGTAGTCCGTGGATGCAAGGGCGTGCGTGCTGATGAAGTCGGCGATGGAGTCACTGAACTGTGGCCGGGGGGTCTGTAGATGAGGGTTCCTCTGAGGGTGGTGTTGGGGTCGGTGTGGATCTGGAAGTGCAGGTGTTCGGCGGCGCTGAGGGTGTCGTCGGTGCTGGTCGAGATTCTGAGGGTGTTTCTGTGGACGATGGCGATTCCTCCTCCTGTTCCGTTGGTGCGGTCCCTGCGGGTGATCTTGTAGCCGTCAGGGATGGCTATGGCGATGTTGGGTGCCGAGGAGGGGTTCATCCAGGACTCCGTCAGGAAGGCGACGTCTGGGGCGGAGGAGTCGAGTAGGTCCAAGAGTTCGATGGCGTGTTTGCGGGCGGAGTGGGTATTGAGTAGAATGCATCGGAGGTTGTGGCGCCCTACTCCGGTGCACGTGGCGGTGGTTTGGAGGCTGGTGTAGCTGCAGTTCCAGCAGGAGAAGGGTCCTTGGGTGCGCTTCGGGGTGGCCCAGAAGCAGGTATGTGATCGGCCGGCATTGAGTGTGTGGAGGGTGCTGGCGTCACAGCGGTGTCGGGCGTCGTGGCATTCGCGGGGGCCAGGGGGTCTGGCGTGGGCCAGGCGCGGACGGGCACAGACGGGCTTGCCTTAGGCGCGTCTTCGGCATCATAAGAAGGGGAGGTGGGAGGGAGGAGCATCTGGGAGGCGGGAGCGGTACGAATGGGCGAGCGGGGGGCGGGGCCGCAGGGGACGCAGCGGCGGGAAACGGGAGAGCAGAACGGCGGAGTATACAGGCAGAAGGGCACAAAACAGTACAATAAGGAAATAAAGGAATAACACAGACTACAGTAGAAAATACAAAGTAGAAATCACTACAGAAGGCAGACAGGAAAAAGGGGCAGAGCGAGTACACTGATACCTATGGCTCACCACTGGGCCACCAGGGATGAGGCACAGGTGGTAGCCTGTGGGTGGAGGAGGGCCTCGAACTCACGGTAGTAGCGGCAGCAGCGAACACGGGCACAACAGTTGGTGCTGTGCGGCGTGGGGAGTGACCTGCCTGGAACAGGGTCAAGGGTCGCTCTCCTCACCGCGCAGCGGCCGCCATAAGAAGGGGAGGTGGGAGGGAGGAGCAGCTGGGAGGCGGGAGCAGGACGAATAGGCGAGCAAAGGGGCGGGGCCGCAGGGGATGCAGAGGCGGGAAAACGGGAGAGCAGTACGGCGGAGTATACAGGCAGAAGGGCACAAAACAGTACAATAAGGGAATAAAGGAATAACACAGACTACAGTAGAAAATACAGAGCAGAAATCACTACAGAAGGCAGACAGGAAAAAGGGGCAGAGCGAGTACACAGATACCTATGGCTTACCACTAGGCCACCAGGGATGAGGCGCAGGTGGTAGCCTGCGGGTGGAGGAGGGCCTCGAACTCACGGCATTAGCGGCAGCAACGAACACAGGCACAACAGGTAGTGCTGTGCAGCGTGGGGAGCGACCTGCCTGGAACAGGGTCAAGGGTCGCTCTCCTCACCGCGCAGCGGCCGCCATAAGAAGGGGAGGTGGGAGGGAGGAGCAGCTGGGAGGTGGGAGCGGGACGAATGGGCGAGCGGGGGTGGGGCCACAGGGGACGCAGCGGCGTGAAAACAGGAGAGCAGAACAGCGGAGTATACAGGCAGAAGGGCACAAAACAGTACAATAAGGGAATAAAGGAATAACACAGACTACAGTAGAAAATACAAAGCAGAAATCACTACAGAAGGCAGACAGGAAAAAGGGGCAGAGCGAGTACACAGATACCTATGGCTCACCACTGGGCCACCAGGGATGAGGCGCAGGTGGTAGCCTGCAGGTGGAGGAGGGCCTCGAACTCACGGCAGTAGCGGCAGCAGTGAACACAGGCACAACAGGTGGTGCTGTGCAGCATGGGGTACGACCTGCCTGGAACAGGGTCAAGGGTCGCTCATCAGTAACGAGGGAGCCCGCGGTTGACTCAACCTCTTTGATTCTGGTGTTCATGGAGCGCATGTCTGCTCGAATCAGGGAGACCTCTGATGACACAGAATCAATCTTGGACTCCAACGACGTCCTCACCATCGTTATGGCCGTTAGGATATCCTGCAACGTCGGCTCTTTTGTTCCCTCTGTTGTCTGGTGCTGCTCAGTTGGGTCATCTCCTCCCTTTTTGGCCGGGCCGGGGCCTTTGTCCCAAGCAAACTTTTCCAGCTTGGCCTGCATAGAGGCCTTGGCGTTACGGCCACCAGCCATGGCCAGGCCGCCCTAGTCCGAGTAGGAGCGGAGAGAAAACAGCCAGGCGGTCCCTCCGTGGCACTTAGGGAGATCTTGTTGGGCAGCGCATTGTGTCCTGGGCGGCGTAGGTAAACTGTGGGCTGTCAGTGCTTGTAATATGATACGTGGATTTAGTTGTGCTGCGCCTGCGGGCGGTTGATCACATCAGCGCCTCTGGTTTTATCTTACTGATCACAGTCTAGAGCAAGGGCTCGTGTCCCAGTTCAGGTGTATTCCTGAGGCATCCAGCCTGTCGCCTGAGCTCTGGGGAGCGCGCCGACTGTGAAGTGAGCAAGGCCTCTGTTTGTACCTTATGTCTAGTTCTTCCAGTGCCGTTTCCCTTAGTGTTCTTTTGCTTATGTTTGTTTTCTTTATTCTTTTTTATTGTTTTTTGTTTTGTCCATTGTTTAAATTGGTCTTTTATGGAGTGACCCTTTCCAACACTTCTGGGTCAGGGGGGGACGGAGTGCTCTGTTGTTGTGGCCCTCGAGGGGCTAGCAGGCAGCGTCTCCGAATTCCAGGGCTTAACGGTGACCAGAAGCCCCCTTTTGTGTTCGGGATCGGCACCGGACTCGTCTCCGCGGTGGCCTTGCTCCGTCGATCTCCCATGTCAGCCGGGGCTAGATCTTCCCCGATCGTCACCAGTATCGCACCTCAGCTGCTCTGCCCCGGTCGTGCAATGCAGGCCGCTCCCGCCGCCCGGGAAATTGTCGGCGGGCTCCTGCCGAGCGCCACTCGTCGACTCACCGGTTTCAGGTGGGCGGGCAGGGCTCTATGTCCGGGTCTCTCTCTCCTCGCTCCCGTGGTAGGTAGGCCCCAACGATCACTGATTCTTCACTGCACCGCCACTCCAGAGCCGATCACGCTCGGGCCACTCCCTCACTTGGCTCTGCGCTCACCCGAAGTTCGGCTGCTCTGGGGACCCGCTGAATCCAGTCACGACGTCACACCTCACTTCCGACGGGTAGTACAGCCAGGGACTCGCAGGTCTTCAACGCCGGGGAGTCGATTACGGTCTGCAAACCAGGGCCCGCTCGCCCCTCCCCCACCATCAAGGCGTTTCCCACAGGCTGCTCGCGTCGCTGAAGCGATCCCGGCCAGTGCGCACTGAAACAGGCAATGCCGTGGCTCAAAAGGGTCCCGGTGAGTTCATGGGCACGATTCCTTACTTTGTACCTCTTTAGTCACGGATATTTTTGCAGATTTACGCCACAACCGGTGCACTCGGGTGGAGCCGCCTCAAGGTGCGGCCATGTTGCTCGGCGGTTGGCCACGCCCTCCCATAAAAATAGAAAATAAATTAATGAGCAAAATGACTACACAACAATAAACATCTAAAACGGGGATCTAGAGATGCAAATTATGAATTGTAAACATTTCTCCAGAAAGCTCAACACACCAATGGTGGTCAATTTCAGGCACTGCAATGGAGCATGGATGTATGCACCATCTAGGTTTGACCCAGTCGGTGGCATTCCCTTGGGATTTTTTGTGGAAGTCAAAATTCTTCAGAGGAGCATGTCAGCAGTCTGTATGCGAGAAGGGCCCATGACCATGACATTATGGAGGCTTTGGACATGTTCCTGGTGAAGCTGTTGGTTCTGAGAGGAAAAGCTCAGAGTGGGAGAAGCTCAAAATTTGCCCCCAGTGAAACCCTCTCACTCCCCTGATATTTTTAGGACTTTTCCCATTCAAGATTATACTTTAAGCGCAGATTTACAAACATGTTGCACTATGTTTGTATCACAAGAGTGATGAAACCCTGTGCAAACTGTTTTTTGTTTACTTTCCAGGGTAAAATGTATTTAGCTCTGGAAACTTGCCTGAAAGTAACACAAAGCAGTGCAAAGTACTGGTTGCATTAATCTGCGTCAAGTGGGCATTCCATGGGTGGCACACTCCAGCTCCTCTTGTCACCCAACTGACCAACAGCGGCCCCAACTGGCTCAGCTGCAACCTCTTCAATGTGCGCTCCCTCCACAAGCAGACCACAGAATATTGGGACCTCCTTGACATTGCCTTTGTCACGGACACCTGGACCAACCCCAGCTCTGGCCAGGTCATCACCACTGCCATTCCCAATGCCTACAAGATCTCCCACAAGGGCCGCACCAACCAACCAGGAGGAGACATTCCCCACAAAAATCACCTACTCAGACGACCCAACGATAAAGATGGAACACTTCCACTTCCAGATCCAGACCAATCCCAACACCACCCTCCGCAGCAACCTCATCTACAGACCACCTGGCCCCCGCCTGCCCTTCACCAAAGCCATCATCGACATCATCGCCCCCCCCCCAGGCTCTCACATCAACCAATTACATCCTACTTGGCGACCTTAATTTTTATGTGGATGACTCTAATGACCAGAACATCACATTCCTTATGGAAAACCTCACCAACATAGGTCTCAAGCAGGTAGTCACTGCTCCAACCCATGCAGCAGGACACACACTGGACCCTGTCTTATCCACCAGCAGAAACATCACCTACAGCCATACCACCAAACTCTCCTGGACCGACCACCACTCTGTGCACTTCACCTTCACTGAACCCACCATACTCCAACACTCTAACCGAATAATGTCTCACTCCCTCCCTCAGATCTACCATACCACCGACATCTGCCGACATTAATACCACAGTTTGCAACCTCTACCGATGGATCCCCAATTGCTCTGACATTCTGGCCCCCCTCAAGAAGGCACACGGCAAGCAACACCTCAAGAAAGCTAGCTGGTACACTCACACCTTCCACGACTCCAGACACACCTGTGGATGACTAGAAATGGAAGAACAACAAAACCCCAGAAACCCATACAACCTTCAAAGCTGCAATCACCCCACACCACCTCCTCCTCAAAACCACAAAGAAAATGGCCCAGAATAAACACCAACGGATATAGCAATAAAGAACTCTTCGCCATTGTCAAGGAGTTTACCAGGCCCAACAGTGATACCACGGACATCCCACCCTCCCAAGACCTCTGCAACAAACTCAGAGCCTTATTCCAACACAAGATCTGACAGCTTTGACACACAAGACCCTCCCTCCAAGCCTGACACCACCACACCCAATGACACCGCACCCCAACAGATGCTGCTCAACTGGACCCCGCTCACCACAGACAACACTCTCTAGACCATGAAGAGCATTCACTCTGGAGCCCCCTTGGACCCATGCCGGCACCACATCTTGCAAAGAGCAGCCATCGCCCCTGAACTGCGCCGAACCATCAACTGCTCCATCGAGACCACCACCTTCCCCAGTGACTGGAAACATGCCAAGATCAACCCTCTACTCAAGAAACCTTCCGCTGACTCGACAGATGTCAAGAACTTCAGACCCACCTCCCTGCTCCCCTTCCCAGCCAAGGTCATTAAGAAGGCCATCAACGCCCAACTCTCTGAATTCATCGAAGTGCCCATGCCCTGGACATTTCACAATCTGGCTTCAGAAGCAACCACAGCACCGAGACCTCACTTCTCGCTGCTACTGACGACACCACTCCCTCCTCAACCAGGGTGAAACTGTGGCCCTCATCCTTCCTTCTGGACCGCTTGGCTGCCTTTGACACCTTCTCCCACTGCACCCTAATCAAGAGACTCCACGACGTCAGCATCCGAGACAAGGCCCTGGACTGGATCCACTCTTTCCTCACCGGTTGAACACTGAGAGTCATACTACCTTCATTCTTCTCTGAACTGATGGAGGACAGCTGTGGAGTCCCCCAGGGCTCCTCCCTGAGCCCCTCCCTCTTCAACATGTACATAGCCCCTCTCGTGGCCATCGTCAGGAACTATGGACTCAACATTGTCTCCTACGCCAACAACACCCAACTGATCCTCTCCCTCACCAATGAACCCACAACTGCCAGAATCAACTTTCACAGCGGGATGAAGGCCGTCGCCACCTGGTTGAAAAACAGTTGTCTCAAACTCAACTTGGATGAGACCGAAGTCTTCATCCTGGGACCCACCCCCTCAGCTTGGGATGACTCCTTGTGGCCCTCCACATTAGGAACCCCGCCCACCCCACAGACCACGTACAAAACCTCAGCATCATTCTGGACTCCTCACTCACAATGAACTGCTAGATCACCACATCTCCTCATCATGCTTCCACAGCTTCACCTGCTTCGAAAGGCTTTCAGATGGATCCCCACCAAATCCAGAAAAACGGTCACCCACACACTGATTAGCAGCAAACTCGACTACGGCAATGCAATGCATGTCACTTTGGCCAGCTGAAGAGAGCCGGCCAATGTGGCATGCACACTTTGGAAGGTCCATTTTCCTCCTCCAGTCCTCCTCTGCTGCCAATCGTCAGACTAGGAGGACACGCCCCACTAATCCCTGCTGCAGACTGCTGCATTGCTAAACGTGAAAAATACAATGACATCATTTCATTTGGACTGGCAAAATACTGTTTTTTGTTTACTTTCAGATCCAGACCAGGAACATCACTAGATTTTTAATGAAGAAATCAATTCTACTTACATTCCATTTTCTTCACTTAAACTTCCTGTCTTAAAGCATTTTTCATTTCAGCTTGCATTCAGCAATTCATATTTTTCTAATTTTTAGCAGTAACTATTCATAGTTTCTTGAAGTTACAACTGAGTGGCAGTGTGCCCAAGCTCCATACATAGTCAGGTGTCCCAAAAATGTTAAGAAATGCAATGATGCACATACACCATGCAATTGCTTTAAATTATGCCCTGGGATAGGTTGTCTATCAATGTGTATGTGTCATTATTATTTTTCTTGGAGTGGAGGTTATAGAGGGTCATAACTGAAAAAACAAACATAGTAATTGAGAACACTGGCACAAAGGGACATAAATCAGATAGGATCATTCATATTTTTTCACCAAAAAACATATGTCCTTGTAACTTTCTTTAAAGCCCTTTTCACATCCTTGTTCCTCAGACTGTAGATTATGGGGTTCATTACTGAAGGCATCACAGTGTAAAGCACAGAGAAATATTTGTCCTTGTTTTCTGAATTTTTAGACACTGGTTTTATGTACATGAAGATGGCTGCTCCGCTCCCCATGATGATCACAATCAGGTGCGAAGCATAGGTGGAAAAGGCTTTATATCGGCCTTCAGAGGAGCGGATTCCAATGATGGTGACAACAATGCGGGTGTAGGAGAAGAGAATGACAACTGTTGGGAACAAAACAGACAATGCCCCAACAATGAAAATGACCATCTCTGAGCTAAAGGTGTCGCCACATGTCATCTTTATGAGAGCATTGAGTTCACAAAAGAAATGGTCAACAACATTGTGACCACAAAATGGCAACTTTAGAGTAAAAACTGAATCCAGTACAGCCAAAAAGCAACCACAAATCCAGCAGCAGGCCATCAATGTGATGCACACAGATTTGCTCATAATTACATTGTAACGCAAGGCAAGTGAGATGGATACAAACCGATCATATGCCATGACAGACAGAAGCAAAGTTTCAGTACAAGCGAAAAGCAGAAATGTGTACAACTGAACTGCACAAGCACAGAAACTCATTCTCTTGCTTGCAATGAGTTGTAGCAGCATGTTAGGGACAATAGCAGATGAGTAGCAGACATCTATGAAGGAGAGATTCACCAGGAAGAAGTACATAGGAGTATGAAGGCGAGGATCACAAACAGAGGCTATGACCAGGATGACATTTCCAATGAGCGTGGACAAGTATATCACAAAAAAAATCACAAATAGAACCATCTGCACATAAATGTCCTCAGATAGTCCCACAAGGAGGATCTCAGTTATTGAGGAGCTTCTGTTCATCTTTGCTGTTGAGTCCTGTTGTCTTTGCCTATAAGAAAAAATAGGTCACAAAAGCAGTAAATACAATTTACAGAGTGTATTCAGGCTACATACATGCAATAGCACATTATTATACAATGTTACATTAATAACCAGTATTGCATATTGCAATCTGTGATGCAAAATGCACGAATATGATTGTATGGTTTTTATTTTAGACTGGTATCTTGCAATATTGGTCTTCTTTTTTCACAGGGGGTGTGTGAAGACATAGGGCTTGATCAAGAGGATGACAGATTGGTCACTCTGTCACAAACATCTTATTACAAGTGCATTATAGCCTATTAAAATTGTAGTAAGGTGGGCTGATATTGGTCATATTTGTGATAGAGTACCTTGTCGCTGTCAGCCGAACGCAAAATCAGGCCCATGGTCTTCACATTCAATATCTCAACATAGGACCATGGCTGAGACACTGGCTTCCTTCATCCAGCTCCGAGTCATTAGGAAAGCAAACACAAAAAGCAAATTAATTGCCTTTGCTGGATGATTGAGGGACCTAGTGAAAAAGAGCATTAACAGAGCCAATTGTTTTGGAGCTTGTTCCATAGAAACACCTGCTAACCATACGGAATAGATAGAGGAGAGCAAGTAGAAGTGCGTGGTACTTTCACACACAGGTACAGTATAGACAGCAGTTGGATCCTTCATACACATACAGCATGGTTCAATGGAACAATTAATTCCACCTCCTTTATGGTAAACAGTATTTTTAGTTCCAATATGCTTGAAGCTTGTTTCTGTGCAGAGAACAAATGTGCAAGAATTCTAAAAGAAGACAAATATTTGGGATACATAACTGAAAAAGGAGCTAGAAGAGTGTCACCAGAAAGAGTGGAAGCAATTCACCAGATGAATGCACCTCAAACTCAGAGAGAAGTCAGGATGCTTTTGGGAATGATTGGCTACTGAAGGCAGTGGATAACAAACTTTTCCAAGGTGGCTAAGCCTTTACTGAGGCTGACACAAAGAGGTGTCTGATCCGCTTCCATGGGAAAACGATTGCACAAAATGCGTCCCTAGAGTCGAAACAGAATATGTGTTGTGCCCCGGCACTAGGGATGCCAGTTTATTTAAAAGAATATGCACTAACTTGCAGTGAGCGAGTGGGCTGCGATTGATGTCAGTTACAAAAAGAGTGAGAATATAATGATGGAATGTCCAGTAACTGAAATGGTCCCTTACTTTGTATAGTTGCTACTGAAAAATGTTGTGATCAAAAGATGTCTAATTTCAAATATATTAAGTCTACTGCCAGTAAATGAAAATGTGTGTGATGAAAGTGAACATGAATGTCTAGGTGTCATGGGTCTATGAATGAAGCCAAGGTTAGACACTGATGATGAACTACTGATTGAGCCTGACCATGTCCATTTTGTAGATGGCTCAGGTTTGAGAGGTAACAATGGCATATTAGGAGCAGCATATGGCTTGTGCACTATAAATTATCAAAGCTTCATGGCTTCAAGAAGTTACCTCAGCTCAAGATACAAAATTGATTGCCCTTACCATGCTCAAATGGGATTGACTATTGCCATGTCGAAAGAGAGATGCTGATTCAGTTGTCCAATATTGTATCCTGTTAGCCTACACATTTAATGGAATTTTCACATGTGAATCGAAGATGGACACTGTCTATTCAATGTTGATGTAAATAGCGTACACTTGAGAAGAGGTAAAAGCAGTACAAGGAAATGTTTCAGAGGCTGAACAACAAGGTTGGATCAGAACTGATTTTAAGGAAAACACAAATGACTGCCAAATGTTAGATGATGGGAGATCAGTGTTTCCAGATAGTCTGTTGTTTCCAATAACACAATACATGCATTAACACACACACTTAGAGAGGGATTCAATGAAACTTCTCTTTCAAAAGACTAGATGCCACCAAAGGTTTAGGAAGCTTGAAGAAGAAGAGTGTCATCTAGATGTTACATGTCAACAAATGAAATGCAGGGGAAAGATTACTTGTTACACTGAGTCACATAGGGAGATCGGAAGGTCCCTTTAATAGAATGCAAAAGAACATCTTCAAAATGCCTGATTACAATGAGCTGAGGCACATCCTAGTCATAGTGTGCATCTTCATGAGATGGGTGAAAGCCTATACAACCAGAAGAAATGCCAACCAAGCGGTAGCAAATGTGTTATTGCAAAAATCGATCCCCAGGTATAAATTGCCAGTTTCTCTGAAATCAGTTCAAAACATGATGTGTGTAGAATTACAGATTGAACAGAGATTGCACTGTAGCTGTTTCCAGTATAATCAAGCAACTAAAAGACACTATAGAGCCTTGCTTTGCAAAAGTCTGTATCTCAACATCACTGAATTGGCTTGATGCTGTACCTGTAAATGCACTTGTGAAAATCACAGAGGAGGGATTGCTGTGAAGGACTGGCTGATGTGGTTTGTTTTGTGTCTCTGTTTCACAAAAAGTACTCCCCTGATTACTTAACCGTTTAAACCGGTTAACTGTTTAGGATAGATCCTGAACTAACTCTGGTGGAATGCCCCTATGTGAAGCTGCGGATAGTGCGCCACCAGGAGGTGGGAAAGGAGGCACGTCCTTTTGTTTTATATTCCCTCACACACCCTAGTGGTGTCATGCTTCATCATCGGGACACCCTGATGCCTAGAAGTCAGGGTGGGCTCGACCTTCAGGGCGATGGCTGTGACCCCCTGGCCCTGAAGAAAGTCCAGCACCCTTCATGGGGCATAAGCGGACTGAAACATGTTGGCAATAGGGTCTTAGGACCATAATATCCCATACGACCCAGCTTCTATCGTTTTAATATCCCTGTCAGATCCAGGAATAAAAGGAAACTGGGATCTGACAGTGGACTTTTAATCTCTATCCCCCCCTGGCCAAAACATCTCTCTAAGAGCTCCCTGAAACACGGTCGAGCCCACCCTCACTTCTAGGCGTCAGGGTGTCCCGAACTATCAAAAGCTGAAAAGAAAACAATAATTGATCAAAGAAAAAGAATTGTCCTGTTATAGCAGTATTATTTTATATACTTATTTTATAGAAGATCACCTAGGTCCAAGAAAAAGCTACAAGAAGAGTTAGGGATAAAACTTTTGAAGAACATGAAGTAGATTTAAGGATTGTCTATTTAGAAATCTGAACTGCTGAAAACTAACCATTCTAGTAAGCTACTTACAGAACTCTGCATTGACCTTTTGAGCTTGGCTATATATGATCTGATTACAGACAACACTTGTGTTGCCTTAGAAATATAAGTAAAAGTATTATGTGCTCAACTTTTGTAATAACAGTAATACTGATCATACTAGTTTTAGTAGGGTTCTTTTATACACCCAATAGAAATTAGGTTTACTAATGAAATTACCATGTTTACACACACCACAGATGGGTAGCAATATTCTAGGCTAGAGAAAAGAGAAAAAAAAATATTTTGATTCAACCAATGATAAGAGTGCTCTTTAAACAATTTCACATGTGAAATAAAGTTGGTGTGATGATTTTACAAACCATTAGAGGGGTGACAAATCATCAGAGGGAGGGAATATGAGAAAGTGAACATTTCCTATAAAATTAAGCACTGCTTAAACAAATCTGCCTTGGGCTTCAAACTTAAATATGTATTTTTCAAACATGACATGCAGACATTTGGTGCTGAAAATGAAAACATGAATCTTTGATATTCACAGGCCTTTAACCAGAAGCTTTCCCTTTGCACAATTAATTTAGATTTTTATGTGACTAGTTTAGATTTTGTCTTCACTATAGATTGCGGCTTTAACTTACAATAATTATTAACCATGTGTGCAGCATAGTAACATATAGTTTGTATTAAAGTAACACAACAGTTAAAAGTGCAGAAACATTGACAGCTAATGATTTAGCTTGCTGGAAGAGTTTCAACTTGACCTTCGAGATAACAGAAGAATGTGCCTTTTGTTTGAACGCAAAACGCCTTACATAATTTACAGTATGTAACCTCAGAGCCTTATCATATTAGTTGCTGTTTCATTCAAACAGAGCCCCATTTATTTATTTGCCATAGAAAACAGAAAACACACATATTTCAATTTGTATTAACATATTATATCCTGCTTAAATAATAAATTTTTCTTGCAGTTAATGTAATGTGATTAGTTAAAATAACACATGTCTTTATCAGAAGGTTAGGAGATGAAGTAATTTTGAATAAGATTCAAAATGTGCTGTGAGAACAAAGCCATAGCCAGGGCCTGATGAATGACGTGGACAAGAAGAATGGGGAAGATATGCATTTTGGAGAATGTTGGATTTCATGGGAGCAGATGAAGAACATGCAACATACTTTTAGTAAACTTTTTTCAGATTAATGCGTTCCTAGTTTAGGAGTTTCGGGCTTAGGGACAGAGATCTGCAGAGAGAGGGGAGAGAGATTCCTTTAGGGGATAAGACTGGGAGACTTAGATGCAGAACTGAAGAAAGCAGAGGTGATTGGCAGAGTACAGATGCAGAGAAGGAGAGGGCTGACTTTGATGGAGAGCAGAACAGATTCAGATTAGGGCAGATAGGGAGACAGCTCAGCTGTGATTCAGGACTAGATTACATGCAGGGTGTGTCCATTTGACTTTTATTATAAATCCAAGCTTTATGTTTTGACTAACTGGCTTTGCCAATGCTTATTTGCTGTATTATTTATTTCTCTTTATGGGAGATTTTACAATTATTCATTATTGATTTAGCTTCATGCTAATCTCGCTCCTGCCTTTATTATTCAACTCTCATGGATTCTGACTGACATAATTTGTGTTGCAGTTCTAAGAATAGGGATTATTTCCTTTATGGAACGAGCTGTATGCACATTATAATATGCTCTGCACTAACTTGTTGTTTATTATCAATTATGTACCCTGATTAATATTTGACTAATGAATAAAGAATCAGAAAATCTTAAACTTTAACTAGAAAATAAAAACCCTTTAAACTACTAACAAACTCTCATTATTGACTGAAATATTTATTTGTATTTGATTACTTGCTTGTGTTTCTGCAGGAGCACTTTAAAATTAACTGGTAGGTACGGTCAAGAAGTGGGATTGGTTTCATTTCATATCTGCAAGGCCTCGCATCTCTCCAGATAAGAGACCAGTATTCACAGTAGGAAAAGTCCACATTAAAATGCTTGGCCAATTCAGAGGTCACGTTGTGGGATATAGCTCATATGCTAACCGTTTTACAGAATAAAAATTATGCCATACGTCACAATCTCACCTCCCTGCAAAGTCAAGTGAGTAGTCAAGCAGACAATCTCTGGGGGGGGCAAGGGCTAAAAGCTGCCCATATATAAAACCAGCAACATTTGTAACTGCTGGAGGGGTGATGTCTGCTGGTCAGTCCACACCCACTCAGATCTATGTAGTTAACCCAACCCTGGTTCCGTTAGCACTGCCAGAGCATTTTATGGCGATAGTTCCAAATATTCAATTTTTATAAACCAATGCCATTTACATTTTATGGCTAACAACTTACTCTGACGATGGGCCCGTGTTGCCTTTATCTTGTCCTACATGAGAGGAGATGCAGCTTTATTGTTAATACCCTTAGTTGACTGGGACGACTGTTTGCTTTATAATTTTGGAGAATACAAGGACGCTTAGTGACACCTTTTTGCTAAACATGCTTTTGTCCAAGCAGCAGATAATGACTTCTTGAACCTTAAACAAGGAACATCAGATTTGCTGCATTACACCTCCTCCTTTAACCGCCTAGTCACGGAATCAGTTTGGCCTGAATGCAACTGGGTCTCCATATATTACCTCGGCTTGCATGATGAGCTAAAAGAGAAAGTGTCCCAAGTTGTAGAACCACCAAAGGACTGTGGTGAGTTTATTGATCTCATCGTAAAATTAAACCATTGTTTACCAGAAAGAAAAGGAGAAAAGGGAAAACATTGTTTAGATATAAGAACGATCATAGTAAAGACACAGGCTGACACAGCGTGTAAACCCAATGACACAGCTGAACCAATGCAAATTGGAGTAAGAGGACCACTGACTAAAGAGGAAAAACTCAAAGAAACAGAGAAACTGGATGATTACATCCCAGTGCCATTTATTCATGCAAATTGTTGTCCACAGAATGTCATTATTCCATCACAAACACAAGGAGATGATGGACGGAGTGCTGAAATTTTTCAGAGACTCACCCCCAGTCACAGATCTGGGTTGAATCCATCCTTGTTCTTTAGCTCACTTTGCCACCCCAGTTCAGACCCAGCTATCTACAAATCAGTCTTGACCCTGTGCCTCATGGGAACAGTCCAGCTCGAACTGCCAAGCAAGGTCTTCCCTGGACCGAAAACAAGCATCCTGGGACTGGTTTTAAGGTAACACCCCATATCAGCCAAGCTAGCTTGAATCCAGTGGCAAAGTGAGCAAGGGACCCACGTCTGGGCATACCCTGCCAACCTAGGGCAAACAAAGCAATCACAAGGAGATGATGGACGGAGCGCTGAAACTTTTCAGACAGTCACACCCAGTCACCGATCTGGGTTGAATCCATCCTCATTCTTTAGCTCACTTTGCCACCACAGTGCAGACCCAGCTATATGCAAATCAGTCTTGACCCTGTGCCTCATGGGAACAGTCCAGCCCCAACTGCCAAGCAAGGGCTTCCCTGGACTGTAAATAAGCATCCTGGGACATGTTTTGGGGTAACACCCCTCATCAGCCAGGCTAGCTTGAATCCATTTCCATCACAGACAAAGGGGTCGATTCCGATCTCGGCCCGTAGGGCTCCGAATCGGATTCGGCTTTACCGGATCCGATTCGGAGCCCTGTTTCCCGACCGATTCGTACGCGGGTCCGGACGAGCGAGTACGATGCAAGCACCCGCGAAATCGCCGACCGACTCGTACGCGACTTCAACACGCTCCGACCGACTCGCACGGACACAACTCGCACCGCGCGATGGAGACATTTCCCGGCCGGGCAAGTACGATGCGCGCCGCGAGCAGTCCGACCGACTCGCGCCGTCCAGCTCGAAAGAGCTGTCGGAGCCGAACTTTGGGGGTCCGCGTCGGACCCCCCTGTACGCGTGGCCGCGCGAGTCACGCACAGGGGGGACCCATGGGTCCCCCCTACCTGTGCATGTACGGCGCGATGCGCATCGATGCGTACCCGCTGTAGGGGACGCCCTTGTTCGCCTCGCACCCATTGAGTCAATGGGAGCCCGCGTACGCATTGTACGACCGGCTCCCATTGACTTCAATGGGAGTCCGACCGAATCGAGTCCGGGTGCATGCGTGCGCATCGTACTCGTTCGGTCGGACTGCCAGAGTCCGATTTGGTCGGAAATCTCTCTGGGTCCGGCTCGGTCGGAGAGGTTTCCGACCCAGATCGGAATTGGCCCCAGAGAGTTATTGGCCATAAAAGCAGCTTTTGAGGAGTGGCGACAATACTTGTTGGAAGCCAAACACCCAATAACGGTTTGCACTGATCACAGAAATTTACAACTCCTTCGTTCCATCAGAGCCCTCACTCCTAGACAGTTAAATTGGATGCTCTTCTTAAATAATTATAAGTTTGTAATGACATATCGACTAGGTAAAGACAATGCCAAGGCTGATGCCCTTTCCCGAATTGGAGAATCAGAATCACATAAGCCTGAACTTACTCTTTTTCCTATTATGTCTCCTGATTGCTTTCACAACTGACTTTCTAACCACCTTCTGATCACATATTCTAGACAAGCCACAGGACAATTAGCTTCAGAATATGGAACATGCAGTATTCCCAAATGGCCTGTTAATGCATGACCAGTACTTATTTGTACCTGATGCAGATTTAAAAGAACAAACATTACAAACGTGTCATGTTTCAATCCTATCAGATCACACAGGGGCCCCTAAAACTTTAGATCAAGTCAAACAACACTTCTGGTGGCCCTCCATGGCTACAGATACCAGCCACAGCTCATGCAGGTAAGAGCAGTGTGGTGGTAGGGCCGGGTAAGAGGGGATTTTGACATACGATGAAGAGAGAAAATAAATTATATTATAAAATTTTCCCTCATCATCATCCGTCTAAATCCCCCCTCCTACCACCCCACCGCTTGTACCTGCATGGGCCGCAGCTGACAGGTACACTACAATATGTGGAGAGATGTTCAGTATGTTCTCAAGGAAAATGTAGCCATCAGTCCTCCATGGATTTGTTGCATCCAATCCCTGTACCCCCGGCCCATGGCATTCTTTATCCATGGACTTCATAGTAGAAATACGAGAGACACAATCTAGGAACACTGCCATCTTAACATTTATAGATAATTTATCAACAATTAGCCACATAATACCACTAAAGAAACTCCCAACTTCAGAAGAACTGGCCCATACTTTCTTGGCCACCATAGTCCGATTACACAGTTTACCCTCTGTCCAAATCACCGATAGGGGTTCCCAATTTATTTCACAATTTTGGACAGCATTATGTGACCTTCTCAAAATGGATGACCGCTGATCATCAAGTTACCACCTCCAAACTGACGGGCAAGCTGAGAAAGTTAACCAACCCGTGGAACAATATCTTCAATGCCTAATGCTATATCTGGGGGGGGGGAATTGGGACACACATTTGTGGGCAGCTGAATTCATTCACAATAATGCCAAACACACTTTCCTATGCATGTCTACATTCTATTGCTTACAAGGTTACCATCCACAATACCTCCTTGGGAAAAACCTACCCATTCAGCTGTCCCTGCTGTGCAAGATCACTACGCTTTTCTACAGTCTCTTCTGCGTACTGCACAACACATTGTAGCACAAGCTAAGGAGGCTTATGAAACCTCATCTGATACAAAACGTCAACCTGCACTAATATATACATGTGGAGATAAGGTTTGCTATCTACAAAACACCTGAAATTCCGTAGTTGCAAAACCTTTCTGCCCAAATTCTTTGGCCCCTATGTAATTACTGACATCATCAATCCTGTGGCCGTCCACCTTTCCTTACCCTCTCACATGAAACTTCACCCTGTGTTTCATGTCTCACTAATAAACCCAGTCACACCTGGTACCCGTCTCACCACACCACCGTCACCTCTTTAATTGACGGATGTGAATAATAAAAAGTAGCCACTATTTTAGATTCCGAAAGATCCAGAGGACAATTTTACAATCTGTGGACTGGAAGGGCTATGGCCTGGAAAACCGATCTTGAGAACCCTTAACCAATGTCTGTGATGCTCCACACCTCATTAAAGCATTCCATATATGTCACCCTGCCAAATCTCATTCTATTCTTCTGGTGTTGAGGCTCATTCTTCAAGGGGGGCACAGTCAGGAGCCTGTCTCTATCAACCTAACCCCTTTGCATTAAGCTATGGGTATGGGCTGTCAGGCAACCAAAGTAATGGGTTCATGTGAAAATATATGTGCAGTCATTACTCTCCCAGAGCTTCTGCACTCTTTTTTGTAGCTCCCTAAGCAATATATCATGTATAATTTAATTTAGAAATAAATCATAAAAGCACAAAGTACAAATTTCATTATGTTAAAAAAATATACAATAAAAGGACAATTTTCTTATATAAATAATTTAGAATAAAAAGATGTCATAGAAACCGAATATGTGCTCTATAAAGACAGCAATGAACCATGTAAACCTGAACACTAGCACCGGCATATGTATAGATAAAATAAAAAATATATCAAGCACCTTCAATAAGGTTGGTCCATGGTATTGCTATTATCAGTGCTGACACAAAATTTTAAAACAACTTATATCCCTGAAATAAAAGTATTTCAAAAGATAGATGTACCGATGTAAGTTCGTAAAAACTAACAGTGCTGTGTGGACCTCATAAAACTATTTTATCCATACTGCTTTCTGGTTACTAGTGATCCTCTTATAAAATTTATGACAGTGGAAAAATGTAAATAGAGACAGACAAATACAATTAGCTAAAACGTTCTTTATAAGAACAAGGGCAGTGAGCCCTCAGCAATGGTAACAGAAATTTAACTCTCAAGGTTTTATAAAGTGCACAAAACAGAATAAAGCACAAGGTGGTTTGTTTAGTTGTGTTATCACATGGACAAGGGGGAAGGTTATCAGACCAACCACCGTGTTACGGGAAGGCTACCAAACAGTGCACTGTGCTCAAGCGTAAACTTGTTAGATAAAATCTACATTGGGGATTCATAAAAAAGGTGAGGTAAAATTGCGGAGAGTAAGTCAGGGCACTAACATTTGCAAAACAATCAATCAATCATCAATCAGGGATTTGTGAAGCACGCTACTCACCCTCGAGGGTCCCAAGGTGCTGGGGGAGGGGGGATTTAAGGCATCTCCGGCTCATCTGAAGAGCCAGGTCTTGAGGATCTTACTGAATGCTTGCAGTGTGGGGGTACGTATGATGATGAGGAGGAGTTTGTTCCTGGTCTTGGTTGCATGTAGGAGAAGGATCATCCTCCCATTCTGGCTCTGCGAATGTGTGGGATTTTGGCCAGTGCAAGGTCGGCAGAGAGGAGGTTCCTCTTGGGGGCATAGAAGGAGATTCTTTCGTTGAGGTATTGGGGTCCGGTGTTGTGAAGGGCTTTGTAGACGTTTGTGAGTAGCTTGAAAATCACTCTCTTTTTGATGGGGAGCCATTGGAGGTCTCGTAGGTGCTGAGTGATGTGGTCATGTTGTGGGATGCTGAGTACGAGTCTAGCTGCTGCATTCTGGATGGTCTGGAGTTTGTGGAGTACAGATTTGTTGAATCCGGCATAGAGGACATTCCCGTAGTCCAGTCTGCTGGTTATGAGGCGTGGGTAATGGTCTTTCTTGACTCGAGGGGGATCCATTTGAAGGTCTTGCAGATTATGGGGAGGGTGTTGAAGCACGTGGAAGATACGGCGATGATCTGTCGGTTCATGGTGAGGGGGGATTGAGTATGATGCAGTGGTTGCGGGCGTGGTCGGTGGGTGTGGGAGGGTTGCCAAGGGCGGGGGCCCACCATGTGTCGTCCCACATGGAAGGGGTGGATGCGAGGACAAGGACTTCCGTTTTCTCTGAGTTGCGCTTCAGGCAGCTGCTGCTCATCTAGGCTGCAACGTCCTTCATTCCTTCCTGGAAACTGTGTCTGGTGATGTTGGGTTCCTTGGTGAGGGAGAGGATGAGCTGGGTGTCATCGGTGTAGGATACTGTGCTGAGTCCGTGTTTTCTGACAAAGGTTGCTAGAGGGGCCATGTAGATGTTGAAGAGCTTGGGGCTGAGGGAAGATCCTTAGGGCACTCTGCGTCTGATCTTTGTGGGTTCGGAGAGGAAAGGCGGGAGTCTTATTCTTTGAGTTTGACTGGTGAGGAAGGAGCGGATCCAGTCTAGGGCAGTTCTCTGTATGCCGGCGTCGTGGAGTCTGGCGGCTAGTGTGCGGTGGGAGACGGTCTTGAATGCTGCTGAGAGGTCTAGTAGAATGAGGGCTACTGTGTGCCCTTTATTGAGGAGAGTATGGATATCGTCTGTGGCGGCTAGGCGGGCGGTCTCGTGCTTTGGTTGCTGCGGAATCCGGATTGAGAAGTGTCGAGGATCGAGTTGGATTCTATGAAGTTTGTGAGCTGGTTGTTGACAATCTTCACACAGCAAACTCTGCTGACTCAAAGGCTGCTGGTGATGTAACTTTGCCCTGAAATAATTTTCTGATTTGACAATGGACATTGCATGAGGGACATTCTAGAGGGGTCATTAAAAAAAATCAATTAGCCCCACTTCATGAAACATACGTTTCAGATAACTGAACCAAGGAATCATCTCCATGTTGGACAAAGTAAGACAATCTATAATAATAGATCTTGTAAAATCTGAATCCAGTGAAAGCCATACCTTTGCCCATAACAACATAGGGGCAAGGCCTATACGGTCCTTAATGTACTTTAGGGCCAGTTTAGAGTGGCAAAAAGGGGTCGGTGCACTATTCAGTACTGTTAAAAGCCATCTAATTCATTTATTCTCTACAACTTGGGGCTTGCCACTATTACTATAGTCCCAAGCACCTGCCCCATAAGAGGCAATTGAGAGGCACCTTGCATTGTAGAGAGCGAGCATCTCTTTAACTGGTTTCTGTCCCAGTTTGGCAGCGAATTGAAAAAGAGCCCCCACTGCTCTTGAAGTCTGCTGAACTCTTAAAGTCTGTAAAGGGTCCCATGAGAGCTGTGTATAAAAAATAATTCCCAAGGAAGAGAAGTTATTAACTTTCTCAATCATGCTACCCTGTACCGCAGATGCTTTAGACTTAGGGCCACATACCATGACTTAGGATTTTTTTATGGTTCACTTTTAGATCAAAAGATATCATAAAATCTATAAAAGCATTGAGTGATTTCTGTCGACTAATAGCTATCCTTGCAAGAAGGACAGCATAGTCTGCATATAAAAGTATTGGAATAAAATCTCTACCAATCTTTGGATAGTCCAGGTTCTTCTGCAATAAACCATTTGTCTAAATAAGGGATAGGAGTTGGGCCAAGAAGCAACCTTAATGAGCCCCCTCAGTCGAAAATGTAGGATGTGTTTTCTCTCCATATGTTCCATAACGTATCCTAACCAATGTATTATAATGCAATCTACATAAAAGAACAACTAAAGGTTCCTCCACCTCCATATCCCCCATCATGGCCCACAATCTGTCCTGACTGACAGTATCAAAAGCACTGGAAAAGTCCATGAAGGCTACATGTACAGAGCTCCTCATGGACTTAGAGTACTTGCTGATGATCAGTGACAGATTGAGGCATTATTCTATTGTGACCATTCCATACCTAAAACTGTGCTGTGCCTTTAAAAGCACATTATTGGCAGATGCCAGTCTTCTAGACGAGCTAGAAGAACCCTGCCTAAAGCTTTCACTTTAGAGTTAATCAATGATATTGGCCTATAGCAGGAGGGGTCCTTTCTGTCTCCCATTTAAAACTGGGCACCACTGTTGCCTCTCTCCAAGATACAGGCAGAGGCCCAGTAATAGCAACTCTAAAAATATTAGACAGCAACATAGCCCAAAAACTCACATTTTCCATATAGGTATCAGGGGAACCCCATCTGGGCCTGGAGGCTTACGATGAATGCCCTGAATATTAGCATTCTCTACTTCTTTTACAGTAATGGAAATACTAAACAGAAAAGCTTGGCCCATATTCAGAATCAACTCTACATCCCAAACCTCTGAATCTATTACTTTATTCAAATGATTAAAAATATGTGTACAGTGGGTAGCCCATGCTTCTCCTACGATCAGTGAATCTATTTTTTGTGGAAGTGGCTTCTGAGAACAACAGGCGATTCATTACGTCAGAAAAAAATTCATGTCCTTAAGAGACACTGCTAAATCCATCCAGGCCTCTCTTCTCAATTCCTTTTTCCTCTTTTCAATTGCTGTTTTATAATTCTTCCTAAGTACTTGTTCTTTATCGTGGGGGATAGCATAAAGAGCTCCTTTTAACTCCTTAGGAGCTTTTGAGCAGGAGCACGGGTGGGGCCTTATTAGAGGATCTTCACACCTTCAAGGCTGAAGAAATAACTGTACAAAGGGCTTCGAAGTCCCTTTTACAACAACAGGTGGGCACTCTAGACTCAAACAATTGTTTATAAGGTCAGAATTCTCGCGCATACTGTTTTGTTCAAAGGCCTGCGGATCCACCCAATTCCATTTCAGCCGCAGGCCATTATTAGGATTATAGCGAATGGGAGTTACAGGGACTTGCTTGTTCCCTAACCTCAAGTTAAGGGACGCTATGAAAGGGTTGTGGTCACTGGCCAATGTGGTGAGACATTAAAATCCTGCACAAGGCTAATGAAGTAGCTAGATATTAGCATAAAATCCATTGAACTTGCATGACCTCCCCCCACAAAAGTCAAGCAGTGCATAATAGAATCATTAACACAATCATTTATAAAGGTCAGATCATTTGAAATCATGGTACCATTGAGTGCATTCCCATAAACGGAGTGGTTAAAATGTGTCATGGGCTGGCCATCCTTATTGTTCATCCCACAGGCCCATGAGTGACTGGAATTGCAGATCGTACAATTAAAATTCCCTTGCCACAAAATACATAACATTTGTCTCAATGATCCTATCCTAGTAATTTCCTACTGTAGGTTGTCTACCACCTGTGAATTGCGCTGATCACAGATAAATTGATGATTAGAAGGTCCACAATACCTGGGCTAGGCAGTAAAAGCAACTGATACCAGGGAGGTGAGCTTACAGGTCTAGTATTCACCAGCGCATATTTAACAGCTAGAAGCACTGCCAAACCGCCCTTCGCCCTAAATGATGTGGCGGGAACTGCTGGAATACAATATGAACGAAAACTATTTAGGTGAAAATCCTTAACCACCCATGTCTCCTGAAGACAAATTAGATCAAAATTTAAGACAAAACCCACCCAGTCCTCATTTCCCCACTTTGTACCAATACCAGCTATATTCCAAGGTAGCATGGCAAGAACAGAGTCTGAGTTTCCAGATGTCATAGTAACCGCTGCCACTGAATACAAAACCAAAACGTTTGTGATGCAGACCAACTGTCCCGTGTCCCCATCACTGGCAACAGACAACTCTACATAATGATGAATAATAGGGGACTCCTGAACCTCCACTACTGTAGCTTTGTATTCTGTGGGAGATGACACCTTACGTCAATCAATATCAGATAAGCCTGTTAGTGCCTCAGAGCAATTAGCATAGGGGAATGCTATCGGTCTTTGCACATGACTCTCTAAACTAATATGCCAATTGTTATAAATGGGGCCTGGGGGGGAGGATAGAAGTATCCTAATAGACTACCTTTATTTTACAAGAATTAGATCTCTTATTACTCAAACTTGACAACAAAAGGCGTGCACTCGCAGGATCTCTGCAATTTTGGACTACACAATCCCCCTCCATTGTTTTATTGGTGGGACCCACCCACCGAACTATACGTGCCATAATTACTTCATTAATTGCTGTAAAAGGGGCATTTGCATTTCTAGAGCACCAGTGTGCTGCCTTATTAATAAGGCTTTGGCAATCCTCACATGAACCATCTAACAGTGGGGGACACCCGCAAGAATCAAAGTGTATGGTCTGCCTTTAGGAGGGAGGTGCAAGTGATCATAAGCACCTTTGGGATAAGAAGCAGAAATAGACTCAGAGCGATTACATCAATTTGCAATCCCTAAAGAATTGTTACCCTGAGGCACTCGAGCTGAGACCAGGCAATCAGTGGCCACAACTCCTCGCTCATTCTGTTTGGCAGAGATCATGGAAGTGCTAGAACTTAATCGTTGAATGTCAACCTCTCGAGTATCTGTACTAACCTCAGGTGGTAAGAATTTTTTTTTGCCTGGGCACTGCTCGCACTTTCGAAGTGCCGGGGCCACCCGCAATGAGGCTTAACTACCCCTTTCTTTAGTGACATTCGCCAAGGATTGTAGTGTCTCTTCAATATTCCCTAACCGGGTCATAATAGGTTTTAGAGCCACCGACAGAAGGTGTGCAATAAGATAAGAAAGCTCCTCAGATAAGGCTAAAACCCCACTCTCTCCCATCTCATAAGTTAGTTTTCGCCCCACCTTGCTGACCTTTTTATGGGGCAAGGCAATGTTTTTTTGAATTTGTACTGAGCTCCATCTTTTTCCTTTTTACACCTTTAGGATTTAAACTTATATCATCAACTACCAGCGCTGGGATGCCTAAGGGTAGCCATGCGCTCTACAAATCCCTAAACCTAAACCTAATCATAACTGTGAAAGCAGCAGAAGTATTGGCAGTGTTATTGATGACTACTGTTGGTGAAAGCAGAACAGTAAAACAGGACTCCCCGCAACCCTCCACTTCACTAGTCACCGTTTCCTTTGTCGGGGCCATTTGGGGGGCTAAAGCGAGTACAAAGATAATCTTATTTGTCAGTTCAATTTCTTTGTTTATAACTCCCACAGCACACTGCAAAAATCCATTGAGAGTGGTGCCAGTGCCCGATGGCACAGTGGTATTCTTACGTTTCCCCATTGTTAGCAATACAATGGGACCAGCCCCCGCAGTAAAATTAAGACACAGCAATGAGTTTTGGGCAATGATTAATGTCAAATACTAAGAACATGCATTCCCTTAGTAATTGCACATTGCTTTAAGTTACTCTACCAGATGTCAGAGCCAAGAGAGCTGGCCCAGCCCAGCTCTGGCCAGACGTGGACGGGAGCAGACAGGCCCGCTCTTGGCCCAGTCTTCACCCGGGTATACGCCTGGGCCCGTCCCACGTGCATCCGTGCCACAGGATCAGCTGAGACAGGCCAGCTCTTGGCCCAGTCTTCACCCGGCCATACGCCTGGGCCCGTCCCACGTGCGTCCGTGCATTAGGATCAGCTGAGACAGGCCAGCTCTTGGCCCAGTCTTCACCCGGCCATACGCCTGGGCCCGTCCCACGTGCGTCCGTGCCACAGGATCAGCTGAGACAGGCCAGCTCTTGGCCCAGTCTTCACCCGGCCATACGCCTGGGCCCGTCCCACGTGCGTCCGTGCCACAGGATCAGCTGAGACAGGCCAGCTCTTGGCCCAGTCTTCACCCGGCCATACGCCTGGGCCCATCCCAGGTGCACTTAATATTTTCGTATTTGTTCAGTTTTTACACGCCACAATATAACGCGCTTTTTTCCTTTTTCGTTCGCTTTCGGATAGATGTTCAGATTTTTATTTTAAATAAAAAAGTAGCCTCTTTATAAATTGGCCTCTAGACACTGGCGATCTTAAATTTAGCTTGATGATATGATCAGTGCAATTCGAATCTAATGACATGCGGTCCCTTCGATATAAACAAAACTTACTAACATCCATACACGGATGCCGTTTTTGCTTAAAAATATACAAACTGTGTTTTGGTACCGTTTTCTTAATTAACTTTCATTAGTGCCGCTGCATGAATAGATAAATCACTTTGTTTTACTGTTGTCTGCACAACTTGCCCTATACAACTAATAGACTATCTACACAAATAGACTATCCATTCAAAATTGATAAAATGTCACTAGACACTTGTTAGGGTCTCTATGAAAAAATCAAATATTAAGACCTCTAATTGTATTATGCTTTGCCATATTGTTTTTTCAAATGCATTTTTTAATGCCTTCACAAATGCTACCTTTAGATGGTTTGGAAAATGGTATAAATAATATACTTGTATTTGCAGGTATTTGGATTTTAATCACACTGCCTTGTCAATAATTTTGAGAATGCTCAATGTCATCACTGATATCATGATGCTAGAATGTAAAGATTAGGTATTGTATGCCGCATAACTGACCTATTTATACTCTTTCTGTTTAGCATGATTTGACCTTGCATGAACTCACGCACTCTTTTGAATTTCTTTAGCATAATAATCATTTTATCACGTCATAAAATTTTTTTTTTGACATGTAACTTAACTCCTAACTTATGCTTGCCAGCACAGTGTCCTTCTGTTTCTGCGTCTTTTTTTTGCTTTTTTTCTCTCTTCTTTTTTCTAACAACTCCGTCCTTTTTAAACATAAGCATGATCATATAAACTGTAGCTTATGGTGGCGTCATTCCCTTTTCTCAGGATATTAGGTCAAATTGGTTCAATAAAATCCTTTGTCTCAATACACCTTTTTTTTATTTAATACCTATACCTCACACACCACATCTCCTTTTTCTTTTTCTCTCTATCACCTTGCACACTCGGATGGTGTCCTCGTTTTTCTTGGGGAAACTCTGTGCGGGATTATTGACACTTTTTTCTCTCTTTTTTAAATACAGCCTTGAGAAAGCCCTGGCACTATAAGCCACACAGGGTGAAACACGTGTCGGCTGTTCACTTTTCTAAAAAACTGCTTTATGAAAAACCAAAAACGAGTGAAATGACAATAACAATGTGGTGAATAAAAAGAACTACCTTCACTCAAATCAACCAGGATTATTATGTGTTATTTGAACAAGGAATTACCCCTTAATAATAATACTTCTCGTGGAAAGGAGGAACACCTGCTCACAACTTTTTCCTCAGCCCATCTCACGTGCGTCTGTGCCACAGGATCAGCTGAGACAGGCCCGCTCTTGGCCCAGTCTACACCCGGGCATACGTCTGGGCCCGTCCAACGTGCTTCTGTGCCACAGGATCAGCTGAGACAGGCCCGCTCTTAGCCCAGTCTTCACCCGGGCATACGCCTGGGCCCGTCCACCGTGCGTCCGTGCCACAGGATCAGCTGAGACAGGCCTGCTCTTGGCCCATTTGTCACCCAGGCATATGCCTGGGCCCATCCCACGTTCGTCCGTGCCACAGGATCAGCTGAGACAGGCTCGCTCTTGGCCCAGTCTTCACCCGGGCATACGCCTGGGCCCGTACCACGTGTGTCCATGCCACAGGATCAGCTGAGACAGGCCCGCTCTTGGCCCAGTCTTCGCCCAGGCATATGCCTGGGCCCTTCCCACGTGTTTCCATGCCACAGGATCAGCTGAGACAGGCCCGCTCTTGGCCCAGTCTTCGCCCGGGCATACGCCTGGGCCCGTCCAACGTGCGTCTGTGCCACAGGATCAGCTGCGCGCTATTAGCACGATGATGGAGATTCCCACCCCCTGTGGCACCGGCTTTCACTGGGGGACAGTGTCCCACCCCAGCAGAGGAGTGCAGGCAAGGTCAAGTGCCAAGGAAACAATGTTGTAGTGAGGCCCGTCCCGTTTATATTCAAATCACATAAAAACAGTTTGAAAAATAATGATCGCAAAACAATCCTGCAAATGCCAACACGTTTATTTCAGTTAATCTCCCACTTCTTTGGGGCTTTGGGTTCCTAAGTGGCAGTTGAAAGAAGAAACGATGGTTGCAGTGTGACAGCGTGAACGGGATCCCCGGCTGACAGCAATAGTGCTGCCTCTGACTTCCAAACCTCCCAACCATGGGTGGATGGGGCCTGCCCTTCCCCACAGTATGAGAGTGTGAAATGGACGCCAAGACGGCAGCAATCAGGCTCTCTCCAAATTCCCAACAACAGGCAGATGGCATTGGTGCCTTCCCCTCCCCCTCGCTCTCCACAGCCCGGGTGAGTCTGCACAGCTCTGATCTACAGTGTGAGTCATCAACTAAGCTGCATGCTAAGTGCATGCGCGAGACCTCCCACAGGGACCCTGGGCGTGGCAGCCGCTTGTCTATTTAAACTGCCCTCGAGGCTAAAATCATGCTTTGCCTCAAGACTCGTTAGCACACCGGTTTCCTGCCGGCTACAGTTGGAGTGGGACCAGTGCCCCACATGTGTTCATTACAGTCTTCACGTCAACAGCATTTCTTGCCAAGTCTCCTTGTGTGCAGAGCTCACGCCACGCTTCAGGGCAGATGCTACCTGAATTCACCACATGCTTTGTTGATCTTCACTGGTCACAGGTACCTGTAAAAGAAAAGGAAGACCAACAAATACGCGCAAATATGTCCTTTAAAACAGTGATTAACAGTGCGTATTTGCTTCCTCTGCTTGAACATTTGACGCATCTGATAACTAGACATTGGCACAAAGGAGTGAGAACACCTATTTTCACATTTGACTCAGTGTAAGAGTGAGAGCATAGTGAAGATGCAGGGAAGAAACAGGGCACTGTGCTATTACCCTCAAAAAGAGAACTAAGGGGCCCATTACGATGTCGGGCGGAAGCACTACCGCCGTGCTGTCGGAGGCAAAAACAGCTAGTTACCATCCGCCAGCAACGGCCCACACGCCCGCAAAATTAGGATGTGAAAAGTCAGGCAAACACCGGCCGTATTCCTGCGACGCCGCCCGCCATCAAAGTGCGCCCGTCTACGTAGCGGCGCGAGCCAATGGAGACACACCGTCCGACGAAATGACGTACCGCCCGGCGTACAAATTACGATGCCACAACCAAACAGCCTCACCGGCAAAGAGACACCGCACGAGATACCAAGGCGGAAACCCAACTATCCAGTGCGCACTAAAAAGGCGGCCCACCCAGAGATGAATCCTGCACTCCAGGCCATCCCCATGCTCTACCTAATGCACCACCTAAGAGTGAACGCGTCACGACGACGCAGGTAGGCAGTCACACAACAAGGGCATGCAAACACTGCACACAATGCAAGGTCGGAAAAACTGTACATGGCCCCCCCAGACACCCCTGTGTGGACAGGACACATCCACCACTGTACCCACACATGTCCCACCTGTCAAAATAAAAAAACTCGCAACATCCTGGGCACCCACTACCCTGGACCAGAAAGTGACGTCCCCGTCACGGCACCGCAGCGGCGATGACGCAGGTACACATGCGCACAACACAGAGGCCAACGACAGCGCCATGCATGGGATGCACACAAACACCACAGGGTCACAACTACACACCCCACACACCAGCCCCACCCTGAAGGCACATGTCACGTGGCCTTCCTGCATCAGTCATGTCCCCAACCGACAACTCACAGTTGTCAACTTGATGTCACACAAGTGTCCTGAACAGGGGAGTAATGTGATGGCAAAATAGGACACACCCTTGTGTGCAAAAAATGGAGAAGCACACGGCGGCTGCTACATAACAGCGCAGAATATTGACATTGTCCGCAAAAGGCACGCCAGTCTCATCCAAAAATACCTATACCATCCTGCTCGCAATATCAAGCCATTCAATGTACAAATTAGAAAAACCCTGCTGCCTGAGAACAGGTGTTCCCAATCACTACACCCACACAGAGGCCTCAATGTACAGCGGCAACGGAGTGTCCCGCCAACACACGGGAGAGCAGATAGCACTGAATGGCCTTCCATTCCTACTCTGAAATCACATTGCAACAAATTATGCAGGAGAATGGAGCCATTGTTCCAACAAGAAGCCAAACATAGCCATGCAGAGTAAAACTTCCAGTGGCAGATAGTGCCTAACATGAAAGAAAGATAATAACACAAAATACAATTATACCACTCCTCCATGTGGGCCAAATGCAAGTAATCTGGTAAGAGTCAGACACCACTGGCCTTGACCATTCATTGAAGCATGTGGGATGAGGGCCTGTGTCCTCCGCCCAAGCTATACCCCAAGTCCTGCCGCCGTACATCCATTCCAGAATTTCCAGCATCGTCGGAGGTTGCACTCTGCTGACTGCTCAGGCAGCCGGAGCACGTCATCACATCACCCTGTAGCAAAATGGCTGTTGCACCACTGCTTCTCAACTATGCCGGACAGATCAAGCAGTACAGTGACAGCTTGCTACACATAGTGGGCTGTTCAAATCTGGCTATGCTGAATGTAAGTTACCGAGTAACTTACCGCATTGCAATGTTCAGCTGCGTCATCCCCGTTTTCTACTGTCGGAGGTGTCCGTTCCACTGTCCTGTGGATTTATGTCTCTCCAACCCGGCACGTCCAAAGGCGGACTTGGTACACTTGTTTTCACCCCTGGACGCCCACAACAGGATCTGTTCAGTGTATGGGGCAATGGCGTATGTGGCAGCAATCGGGGACACACTGCAATGGGACCAGTGTGCCTCCACACAACGTCTTCTGGATCACAGTTTCATCGAATGTCATCCAACATGTCCCATCAGGCTTCTACAAGGGACAACTTATGACGAACACGTTGCTACCCACCATCCGCTTCATTGGATGTCATCCATGTTTACCATCAATGGGATGGATGCCCTGCTGGAAGGTATCGCATACATGACAACTTGTCAATTCATGGGTCCCCGACTCAATACCCCCAATTGAACATTGATGTTCAACACCGTACCTATGCTTGGCTTTCGCACGGAGTGGGCAGTTAGCTGTACAACAACTATACCATACAATCTGCAACTAACACCTTACCATCAACTCCACTGCCATGACATCTGACATTTTTGGGACATGCACTCTGTTCCTCACCATATCCCGTGTCTCTGCATGAACAGGGGGAGGCAGAGGTATGGGACTTGTGTACAGTAACCACATGGCCAATACTGCACGAACAACTATGCTATAATATGTATTCTGCGCACCTGGACACATGCACCTGTCAGTGCACACTTATCTGTCTGCTGTATTACGTGAGAACTGTGACCTCACCTTTGTCTGTACTTCCGTGCCAGGACTTTTGCATGGACAACAAATGCAACCCCCTACAACATGGCCCTAGTTATTGTGTCATGTTCAGTAGCCACCACATTGCAACAACTAGTGAGACGCTGCTGCATGCATGTAGGCTCATGCTCTGATGTCACCTCTGACGCAGGTGTGTCGGAGTCACTATTGTAGTAATCCTGTACCATGGAACTGAGATGTACTGTGCCGATGATGTCAAGTTGTCTGGTAGGCAAAATGAATACTGTCAGTGTCAAAGTCTAGAGCTCTTCAGTAACTAGCAAATGTACTTTAGCATAGCAAGGGCAAGGCAGTTGTAACTCTGAAGCCTTTATTCCACAGTCAACAACTAATCACATCTACCCGTACCCCCTTTTGTATGTGTAATCATGCTAAGTATATCCTCCACATGCATTTTGCTGCCAGTAGTGTCCACTATACTGCATCACAGAGGAAGTAAGTCCAAATACATGCCTTGAAGCAAATATGTGACTCTGTAGAATTATTTTTCGAAGACAAGTACGAATGAGAGAGGATGAGAGTGTGTGAAGTACACGAGAGTCGTGAGATGACCATGTAGTCTAGTGTCATTGGATGTCAATGCATATGAGTTGCCGCCACAGTGGACCTAGTGAAATACTACAGGTCGTGGGCCTTGGCTTGTCAGACTCTGACGTGGCCCAACAGATCATCACATTAACACTGACGGCCTGGTCACTACAAAGCACAGTCCTACATATGTGTATAATTACCTTCACAGTCTGACATCACACTCATCAAGCAAAAGTAGGAACCACGCAAGAAGCATGCTACAGCAATGCATGACAAAACACACACACAATATCAGTGTGGGTGGGCAGGACTGCACAGTGAGTACGAACTGCAGAAATTCACATACATGCTCAATTAAACAAGGCACAATCTTGACAGTCACACACCCTGCAGACACACAATGTCCAAAACATATCAAGTAGGAGTCATCCTGAACTGCAAGGACACACCCACACACTGCACGCTGTGCAACATACAATACACACATGTGATCACATTCACAGACCTGAACACGGATACAAACACCCACCATGGGCCTGGGTAACACATGTGTGTAGTCGACATTGCCAGAGCGCACACACACACACACCAACACTACCCCAAAGTCACACCACACACACCTACACCTCCCAAATGCACACATTGAAAGTAAGCCATGTGCCCAGGCTCAATGTTCATCACAAGATTAACATACACCTACACTGCTGGCCCCACAGAAAGTAAGCTCACACATACCCGCATACTCTGCATATGCTACCTGTCATCCTGTGGCTAGACTCACACCCTGTGCTTTGCTTGCACGCAAACATGACACGTATACATTTTCCCAGAAATACCACCAAATACATGCAGACAATCCGTGTCACAAAAATACTTCTTCGTCACACACACAAGTAGCAGAGTCTGAAAGAAGTGAAGTCCCTGACACGTGTAAAACACATTGGAATGTGAGACCAGACATTGCAATTGTTGAGGTACCATACATGGCATGTGCCTCACTTAACTATGCACACACAGCAACAACTGCAATCAGCAACTACACAGACACAACCGACTACAGGAACAACAGCATCCAGTCACAGATTACATAGACAGGCGGCAAAATTGATCAACACCAGGGACAGTGGCCAGTCCGATGTGCAGAGTAGTGACACGAAAAGCTGCGTATGCAATGTGTGTGAGTGTACCCTGCCATGGCCAGCAACACTGCCATGGCAGTCACAATAGCCATTACAGCCACCACTGTGTCACAGGTAGTTGTGTGAGGGTGCCTACCATTCAAACAGGATGCCAGTCCGACTTGATGCTGTCTGTGTGCTACGGGACAGTTGGAGGTCCGCCCCTGAGAGAGAAGCACAACTGTGGAAGACACACATGTGGCATGTGAAGCGGGAGGGCTGCTTGGCCCAGGTGGGTGGGTGGCATGGGTAGGTGCACACATGCAGTGTTGAAACAGACTATGTGGGGAGGATTCCGGAGGGCTAGATTTCCACTGTGTTGGGTATTTGGAAAGCCCACCTGTCTGGGGATGAATGTGAACTCGTGTGGGCTCAACAGGCGGGCACATGATCAATGCTGCATCAGGTGTAGACGTTAGCCGTCCCTCTGGGGACATGCTGGATACTGCTGTGCGTCTGCCAGGCCCTTGCCAAGACACTCACATCCCCTGTCCTCCAGGTGTACCCCCTACATTGTCCACCTGCACAGGCTACCCAGGGCACGGGATGGCAGTGGAGCTTGGTGGGTGGGAGGTCATGGCGCCCTTCTCCTGGTCACATCTCGCAGGCAACACATTCTCAGTGTGCAGCATGGCACAAGTCCTAAATAAGAAGTGGGGGGACGCAGACTTCACGACAGGAAGTGACGTCACGAAAGGTGGCTTGCACCATCAGACTTATTGCCTCCCTTTGCCCACCCCTTACATGCGATTGCAACAGAGAAGCCAGCGCGTGCACCAGCAGCTCCGATCTCGCCCCAGAGAGGCCAAAGAGTGAATGTGTGGCTCCATTTGCTCCAGTTATCGAGCTCGCGGGAAAATAAATGGGGGGACGCCGTCCACCCGCGTGGTACCCCGACTCGAGACCTGGACAACAGTGACAATGCATGACAGCCTCCGGAGTCCGGATACACCACATGCAACACACAGAGGCTGTAGCTGCCCTAGCGGGCCAGGCCGCAAACGCAATCCCAGACGAAAGGTAGACCCACCCCGGCGTGCATAGTCATTACATCCGCTGCCATTGACAAGGGACCCATGGGGTGAGACATGGGCCTCAGGGTGACGGGCCTCCGAGCCATCCCCCGCCAACGAGTGTCATGCAACTCACACATATCGCAAAGCCAATAGGACACTTTGCCTGCACACCAGGGCTTGAGTCGGGGTACCATGCGGGTGGACGGCGTCCCCCCCACTTATTTTACCGCGAGCTCGATAACTGGAGCAAATGGAGCCACACATTCACTCTTTGGCCTCTCTGGGGCGAGATCGGAGCTTCTTGTGGACGCGCTGGCTTCTCCGATGCAATCGCATATAAGGGGTGAGCGAGGGCAGGCAATGAGTCTGACGGTGCAAGCCACCTTTCGTGATGTCACTTCCTGTTGTGACGTCAGCGTCCCCCCACTTCTCTTTTTTAGGACTCGTGCCCTGCTGTTGTCAGATGTGCCACTTTCCAGGGGGTGGAGAAAGGGTCAGGAATGTTAGCCTGAGATTGGCCCAGTTGAAGGCCCACCTTGACTGGGGAGGACAACCATTGGACAGTCTGGTGTAGCCCACCCACGCGTACATGTTGGCCCTCCATGAACTATGTCACCTGCGGCAAAGTGATGTCATGGGCAATTACGTTATTGAGGAGAGCTGTCTGCCCTACGCAGAGATGCCGCACAAGCTCAACAGACCCAGCACTGAGGGCAGCAGGGGTCACATGTGCAGGGGCAGCTGTGCCTGGTGTGAAGGACACTCTATCCTTCATCCTTGTGCCGACACGTGTTGCACCAGTGGAAGTAGATGGGAGGGCGGTCATTGGCCTCCGCGTGACTGAAGAGGAGCCAGAGTCCACGTCCCCTGTGCTAGCAAACATGGATGCATCACCTCTGTCCTCAGATGACGCCGAAATTGCCGTCTTGGCCTGTGATTCATCCAGCACATGTCTGGCCCCTCCGAGGCGCTGGTCACATCTGTCTCACTCAGCTCCTGTGCAGCTGCTTCATCCGATGCCTCACCACTGTTGACCGTCCCCTGTCCCTCAGCACCCACGGGAGATGCCACATGAGAGAGAGCGAGGTGGCCTCACTCATTTGGCATCAATTAAACAGACATGTGCAAGGGAAGCAGCACAGAACATTCCCAAATCCACATGTTGCACGATACCTGTGCAATTGTATACAGCCACCACAATCAACACGTAATGGCTGGCGGACAGAAAATGAAGCCGCTAATAAGTGGCACATGTGTTGTGCACATAGCACTACACCCGGCCTGTGTCACCCTGCGACCATAGCCACAAATTGCTGTGTGCACACCCACTGTCCTGATGGTGGCAAGGATGACCAGTACGTAATTAGGCCAAAGACATACCTGTATGGAGCAGAATGGGAAACCACTCACACAGACTGCAACATGACAGGCCACCATGGCCATGAGCCCATGCCATCCACCTGTCGTTCGCACGAGCACAACTACTGTTGCACAGTGTGCCGGATGTGTAAGTACCAGAAATTTGAGGTGAGGCATCGCACACATATGACCGAACGAAATCAGAGTAGGCACAGTGCCTCAAACATACATGTGAATTGCCACTCCAGCCTACTACAGGTTGTTCCTGAGGGCTAAGACTCTGAGTGCATTGACGATGCAGAGTGCTCAAATTACATCTTGACCCTCAGGAATCGCATATGCATGTCAGATGCACCCAGCACAGAGTACACTTACACTGCATCACACAACAAACATCACATTACCCAGATTATGTGTAGGCTGTGGACACATGCTGCCTCTCACAGCAAAAGACACCATCCCACAATATTGTACACTTGCTTGCTGCTGATGCCCCTACAAACATGCATCCGGCACAGGCTGTGTGACTGTCAAGATGCAGACCATTAGTGGTGAAATGCAGCGCCGTGCTAACCTGACAATATGAGGGGGCATCCCCCGATTCGTTATCGCCACGTAGTCGCTCATCCGGCAGATGACGTCACACCCTTTGTGGAATTGGCTGCACTGTCGGTCACACATACACAGAGGCATCAACTTGGATGCAATGGCTCATCACAAGGCCTTGGGCTGGAGGACTTCCAACTGCAGGGATGGTACACAAGAGGGTTGGAATATCACTCATACACTTCTCATCATCACCCACATCCACCAATCACAGTGGCATGATGCTGACCCATCCAAAATACTCAGAGATGTGTAACAGAGCCAAGAAGTAATCGGACATGGCCTAACAGCATGTGTACACCACACGTGAATGCATGCTGGTGGGAGTGTGTACACAGTACCTGTCCATCCCATTCACATGCAGGATGCCAGCACATTGAGCAATGTGTAGTCTGCCCACATCTACTGTCCATTGTCAGGTGGACCAACACATAGATCACAAGGCAACACATCTTTGTGGGTGGACTCACTGTGTCCAACACTGCGCAGCCCTCAACGTACTCACCCTGTGAATGGCTCACCCCGCAATGGAGGTCACATTCAGTGCCACTATCTCTCACACACATCCCTACCACAAGGCCTGGAGTGTTCAATCTACAGGGCTGAGTTAGCGCATTTCCAGAGAGTTGTGAACAAAAGACACATGTAACCCACTGTACAGTCAGTGTTGTTTCCTTCTAGGATTGGGCGGTCAATGTGCAGCCCAGGTCTGCTGAGACTGAGAAGGCCAGCAGGGACCCAGCCAGCCATTCACACAAGCAATAACTGCCCTGAGTCCTGCATTGCCAAGTGGCTGTGTCACTGGATGTCCGACATGGAAATGCCATGTACCACCACTCGGGAGGGACATGCATGGGAAAGCGCCAGAGAGCCTACATACCCCTTCCACCTGTAGTAAGCATGGTAAGCAGTGCATGTTGGAACCCCACATGCTCAGACTCATAGTGCTGCGGATCAACGACATGTGTGTCCCCCACATGCACTCCAACACACACTGTAGTTGTCTTACACACACAACTTTTGCAAGAAATAGCCTTGGGCAGTGTGCGTGGAGCTCGGATTCCAGGATCTCCAACTCCTCGCTGGTGAGTGGACCTGGACATATCTTCAGAGTCGTCGACATGAAGGTGGACATGTGGCAGCAGCAGCAGGTGTTGTTGAGGGATGCCAGGCAGCAGTCCCTGGAAGCTGTGGTAATGCCAGTCCCCCTCCCACACTCATATAGCCCCCTGGGGCGGTTTCAGTGGGTCCAAGCTGCTGCAATTGGTATACCATGTCTGCCTATTTCAAATGCACACAATGGCCTGCTCCGAGCTGTCCCGGTACGCTTACCTCTGTAGTCGAACACACAGGATGCAACCGCGAGGGCCATTAGAGTTGGCCTCAAGGTCCTGGTCCATGGCAGGTACAGTCCGCTGGTGCCATGTAGAATCCACAGTTTAATGTGCGCCATGCATTTGCAGGTGTGGCCATGATTTGTGTGTGGGAGCATGTCCACACTAGACAGGGCCACTTCATGCTGTGTGCATTGGCATTGACGGCCAGTGCTCAGCCTCCACATGTCTGTTGGCACATCATCATGTACACATTAGCATGGGAGCATGGGATGTGCATATGCACACACATGCCATATTTCTCAATGTACATCTCCCACTTGGCACGTGCAACGTTACGTGTCACTTGTGATGTGTATTTTCATTCACACAGCTGTGTTGTCAATGTGTACACCTGTCAATGTGTGTTGGAGGTGTGATACGTACAGTGCTGTACATTGGGTGAACTTGGGACATCACTGACTGTATCATATCCCGTTGTGCAACAGGACCCACTTGTTTGGGCCGCTCAGCCTGTGTACATTGTGTTGTTGGTGTGTGCCATACTCACCCAGCCTCGGAAGCTGTGTCAGGCACAGCAGCTAGGTATATTGCCGTGGTGTTGCCGCTTCCCACATATGCAGTCTGAAATCATCATCATGCCTTTCAAGCTATTAGGGCCTAAATCCCCATGTGCATGCTCATAGCAATGGTTTGTGTCAGTGGCCATTGCTATTGGTAAGGGGACCTGTGTAAGAGTATTGTAGCTGTGCTGTCCCTACTTGTCAGCTGTTCTGTGATTCTATTGCTTTGTCAGTAATTTTAGTTTTGTGTATGTGAAAGTGCCATGTGGTGTGTTGCATTGACATGTGTCCACTTCCATTTGTCCTAGGAGGAGACCAAACATACATCACCCCTACCAATTGCTGGCAGACATGGAGGATGTGGAGGTTATACGTAAATTCCTTCTGAACCGACCCACCCTGCATCACCTATGTGCAATGTTGGAACCCCACCTTCGTCCTCACAGGGTGTATCCTACAGCATTCACCCCCACGGCTAAGGTGATGGCTGCACTGCATTTTTTCGCAACCGGATCTTTCCAACACACGGTGGGCAGTGGAGGTGGGATGTCCCAACCCATGTTCAGCATGGTGCTACGGGATGTCCTGTCAGCTATGATGCTGTACAGGAACCGGTACATCCGATTCCCCAGGGCTCATGATTTGGCGGCCGTGAAGGGTGCTTTCTATGCCCTTGGACGCATCCCCCACGTTGTTGGTGCAATTGATTGCACCCATGTTGGCCTTGCTACACCACAGGCCATGGAGCACATCTATAGGAACAGTAAACATTTCCACTCCCTGAATGTGCAAGTGGTGTGCCTGGCGGACATGATAATCACACACGTGTGTGCGAAGTTTCCCGGATCCGCCCATGACTCGCACATCATGCGCCACAGCATCCTCCCACGAATGATGACCAATCTTCAACCGGACCGTGCATGGATTGTTGGTGAGTATGCATACTCGTGTAGCGTGCTGGGTGTGACATGCTGTCTTGTATCCTGTTGGAATTGCAACGATTCTCTGTGTTTCTCACACCCAGGTGACTCTGCATATCCTAACGGGCCTTGGCTGCTGAGCCCACTACGTAATCCTAGGACACCAGCTGATGTCAGACACAATGAGGCACATGGGAGGACCAGACGTGTGGTGGAGCGGACTTTTGGACTCCTGAAGTCCAGATTCAGATGCCTGGACCACACCGGGGGTGCACTAGCATACTCCCCACAGAAGGTGTGCCAGATAGTTGTGGCATGCTGCATGCTGCACAATCTCGCGATTCGCAGGCATATCCCCCTGATAGTGGATGACGGTGATCAGCCAGGGCCCCCGCCTGCAGAATAAGCCATGTCCAGTGACGAGGACAGTGGAGAGGAGGAAGCAGTGAATGAGCATCAGCAGCTCATTGCCCGCTACTTCACTTGACGGTGAGTGACCATGTACGACGGCTGATGTTGCTGTAGTTGTGTAGGTGTATGTGTGCATTGTCACGGCGGCCTATTGTTCACTGAGTGCTGTGTGGCACAGTCCATGTCCAGGGTAGTATGCCACTGACAGTGGCTGTAGCATTGTTCCCTGTTGCTCTGTGAGATGTGTGTACATTGCTTAAACTTGATGACAAGTACTGTGTGATGAGTGTGTGACACACACATTCAATGGACTCTTGTTCTGTTTTTCACTCCTAGGTCCCTACAGCCTCTCCTGGCCTATCGACATACCACACTCCAGATGCATTTTTGATCATGGTGACGGTTGCACATCCTTGATTAAACACAGAGCAGATACAACAGAATGTGATCCAGGTGTATTTATTTTAAGCGGTGACATGTGATTGTGGGCAAGGTGATCACAAAAGTGGTGCATGCTGGAACAATGAGTTGACGGACATGTCCGCATGATGGTCAAGGTGTACCCATGTTGTTCTGGGTCCACAGTCCGACAGACACATGCCATTCACATGGCAGTGTGGGGTAGGATAGTAGTCCAAGTGAATGCAGTAGATGGCCACCGTGGCTGGCTGTCTCACTAGCGTTTGGAGCGTGCAAAGTCATCTCTGGACACCTGTTTCCTCTTCGGACGACCCCTTCCATGTTTGAGAGGGGGGGGTTGTGTTTGTGGGCTGCTGGTGGTGGCTGAGGATTGCCCACTCGCTGTGGACGCAGGGGAACTGGATGTTGCACAGACCTGCACCCCAGCAGGTGGTGGCGGAGGTGGTGTGGTTGGCCTTGATTGGGCCCTCACTGCCACCACTAGCTGGCCCATGAGGTCGACAAGTTTGCCCATACGGGTCACAAATTGGCCCATATGGGCGTCCATGGACCTCAACACCCCAAGGACTTCCCGCGTATCGGCAGCTGACCAGGCCCATTGTCCCTGGGCCTCTTCATAGGCCCCAAGGACTCTGGCGATTTGCGGCAGGGCTTGGCTCCCAGGCTCTGATGGCGTTGGCCTGACCCTGCTCCTCCCACCTGAACTGCTGCCACCGACCTGCCCACTTGCCACAGTGGTCACCCGGGGCCTCGTTGTGGCTCCCAGGGTCGATGTCGACGTGCACGCAACCCCTTGCGCAGGGTGAATGGTCAGGGAGGCCCTGGTGGTGGTGGTGGTTGCGGCGGTGGTGGTGGCCGAAATGACCATGGCAGCAGGGGCCTGGGACTGGTCACCAGCCCTGGGAGATGGGTTGGTGGGTAGGAGGGGTCCTGGGGAGCGTTTGCGCCCTGCCACACCAGATGTGCCTGGTCGGGAGTCCTCGTCCGAAGAGGTGTCCAGGTCTTCCACATCCGTGAGTCCGGGTGGAGGGCTTGTGGACTGGCTGTGATGGCTGCTGTCTCCCTCTCCAGCATCATGCTGTTCGTCACCTGTGGGGCGGAGACGAAAGGTTATTGTGTTGCACCTTGCAAGGTTTGTGTTAGATGTCTGACATTCACAGTTTGTGCACAGTTGTGCACTGATTTCCCAGATGCGTGTGTATGGCTCTACAATGTGTGTGCGTGATCAAGGCAATGGAATAGTGTGATGGGTGCATATGGCATGGGACGGATTTGGAATGCCAATCGGTGTGTGTTGCAGTACCCCTACATTTTGTGGCTTTGGTGGAAACGGGGTACAGCCCCATGAACGCTTTTGAGATGAAATATGTTTTTGGGGTTCAAATGAAACGCTTGGAAACGCAGATGGCAAAAGGGGTACAGCACCATGAACGCTTTTGAGATGAAATATGTTTTTGGGGTTCAAATGAAACGCTTAGAAACGCAGATGGCAAAAGGGGTACAGCTCCATCAACGCTTTTGAGATGAAATATGTTTTTGGGGTTCAAATGAAACGCTTAGAAACGCAGATGGCAAAAGGGGTACAGCCCCATCAACGCTTTTGAGATGAAATATGGTTTTGGGGTTCAAATGAAACACTTAGAAACGCAGATGGCAAAAGGGGTACAGCCCCATCAACGCTTTTGTGGTGAAATATGGTTTTGTGGTACATACTGTGACATATGGGTGCAGAAGGGGACATGTGTTTTGGCCACACGACACTGCAGAGACAAAGGTGTGTGTATGTCTGACATACCCAGCATATCTGCTCACTGTTATCATTTGGGGACATTACACTGCAAGCATTGTAGTGAGTGAGTAATGTTTGTGTGCCACACAACGTATTGCAGATGGGACAATTCCTTGGTGTGCGTGCTACCCTCAGCCATGTGCAGCAATGCAGTGCTCTTGGGGTGTTGACTATATTAGGTATGTTGTTAATCACAGTGTGACGTGCGCTTCAGACACTGCAGACACATTTTTGGTCATCGGCAGGGATCTTTGCTGAACTACTGTATATGGGACAACTGTTTAGATGATATACCTTTCATGACACTGGGCCTGACAGATGAGATGGATGAGATTTTGAATGTGCATTGTGTAGCTGTGTGGTTCATGGGTCCAGTGGTGTATGTGACATTACTGGGGTCCCACTCTGTTACATTGAGACAAGATAGACTTACATGGGTGATGTTGTACAATGTCAACGGAACAAGCAGACACGACTACATGGACAAGACTTATATGGTGTTGCTGATGTGTGTGATGACTGGCACAGTGCACCCCATGTGTGTCAGTACTCCAGTGAGACTTGTGCATGCAGACGTAACTCCTTACGTGTTCCTGTATTTGAGATGGCTCATGTGGGCTATGACTCTGTAATTCATGTCCGTGTGCACATTAGTCACATGGTTATGACAGGGAGCAGTGCTACCTGTTCCTCTGCTATGTGACATGTCCCAAATGTTAGTCGTAGTATAGTCCTCATACCTACAGACACCCCGTCCTGTACAGTAGTCTACCTACTTGTTGGTTTGGAGGGAGCAATGCAATGGCTACCACATGGTTATGAGAGGGAGGGGTGCTCCATCTTGCTGGTCTGTGGGAGTGGGGGCCGTGTTGTGAGTTGTGGTGATGGCTTACCACCCACAGACACCCCTCCATGTAGAGAAACATATCTACCTGTCGGGTGAAGGTGTGCACTGCAATGGCTGACACATGGGTGTGGGGAGTGCTCCAACTTGCTGCGCTGTAGGACTAGGGGCCTGGTGGGGGTTGTACTTCGCAGTCCCCCCTCCGATACACGGACTTTGTGGTAAAGCTACTTACCTCTTACTTGTTGGTTAGTGCAGCTATGGCTGACACATGTGTGTGGGTGTGGGGAGTGCTCCTTCCGGCGCATCTGGGGTACAAGGGGACCTAGTGGGAGTTGTGGTGCTGGCTGACTGTACACATGCCCCCATGGTTTTGTTTGTTGGTACCTTTGGGCTGAGTGTGTGGAGTGTCTGTTGCATGTGTGAGAGATGTCTTGTGGATTGTGTACTGGACATGGGGGTGTTTGGCCCTCGGAGCTATGGCATTCTGGTAGTGCATGACAGTACATAGCGGTGTGCTGGTATACATTTGTTTGTACTTACCAGCCTCCACTCCCCCTGGTATTCTGGTGAGACTCTCCGGATGTAAAATGCCTCGCACCTTCTCCTCCCACGCCTTGAAGGTCTTGAATAGCGCGGGATTTCCGCCGCCAGTCCTGTCAGCCAGCTCACGATTATTGGCCTCCTTCTTCCTGACCACGCTTTTCAGATCGTGCCACCTCTTTGTGATTTCACCCCGGTTGCGTGGCACATTCCCAACTGCATTCACCTGGTCTACGATCCTGCTCCACATTCTGTTTCTGGTGGCTACTGGTGTCTGTTGGACCTGGTTCCCATAGATTTGTGGGTGCACCTTGATGATCTCGTCGACCATGACCGTCAACTCAGTGGCAGTGTACTTAGGCATTCTTTGTGTTGCCATGGTGTGTGGTTTGGTATTTGTGGTGCTGGTGTGTTGTGTGGTGTGTGATGTGCAGGGGGTTCGTGGTGCCGTTGTTTCAGTGGTGATGGTGGTGGTGTTGTTGGTGATGAGTGTGATGTGTGCGTGCGTGTGGTGTGCTGCTTTCCTTTGTGGCTCTCTGGGTTCTCGGATGGCGTCTTCGCTTTGTAGTAGTGCAAGGGATTGTGGTCTGTGAAGGGGCTGCTTTTGTACTTACCTATGTGGGTGTGTCTTGATGGGCTGTCGTTTTCAGGTGTGTTGTGTCTGGTGTCCTGGGATTTGTAGTTTTTTATTTTTGCCAGGGGGGATGTGTCTTTGGGATGTGTTCTGTGTTTGGGTATTTTGGCGTAGTTTGCTGTGTGGACTTGTTGGCCATGTTATGTGTATTTCTTTGTTCCGCAAATGATTTCTGTGTACGGACGTGGCCGCCAGGCCTTCCGCCGTGTCAGTTATTCATCACTGTTGTTAACCGTGGCGGGTGGGGAATATGTGGATTTTCCGCGCTCATGTCGGGGAGATCATAATTTCACGGTCGTTGTCTCGGTCGTCAGAGCGGGCGGATTTGGGTTTTCGGGCGGGATTGCGTCCGTGGTGGACGGATGATCTTCTACTCTGACATGGACGGGCGGAATTCTGTGTGTTTTTACCGCCGCGGGCGGAGGTTGCTTCGCGACTTCATAATTGCTCGGTCGGTATTCCCATGGTGCAGGCGGGCGGTTTTCTCAGGCTATAGTGGATGGCAGATTTTTTAACGCTGGTTATCGTAATGGGCCTCTAAGATTGCAAGGTAGTAGCATTTGGTAGAGATTATAACCATGTGTATAAGAAATAGTGTACTAGAGTATGTTCTCCTACATTCTGTAATGCCTTTTTGTATCCTAAACCTCTGGATGCAATAACCCTTGTGTTCCTTGAGCAGTCGTTATCAAGAGCTTCCGACTTCCACTCATCCTACAATGCCTTCCTTGTGAACTCCATTACAACTCACCCAGGTGCATGCATACGCCAGTTGCCTCGCAGGTACTTACGTTCACTTCACTAAGTGATGGGTGGAGGCAAAAAACAAAATAAACTAAAAGCCTAACTAGAAGGAAACCCAATAAGTCATACACATTCCTTCTTTTGTTTCATTTAGGTCGACAGGTTGGCAGGGGATGCATGCACCTACCTACAAGGGCTTTCCCCTTTTATGATCAGACCACTAGCTTGCACATTAAACTTAACTAGTAGGTTTGGTCAAGAAGTGGTCTCTGCAAGAACTCGTATCTCTCCAGGTAGGAGACAGCAACCACTATTGACACCTGCTACCTGAGTGAACCTGCATCTTGAACCCAGGACTATCAGAGTGACTCCAAGGGCTGGTTGGCTGGCAGCCTGATAAGATTCTCAGGTGCAGAAAGGGATCCAAACACTCTTCAACTCCGCACCTGGATTCTGCCTGCTGCAAATCATGCCCCCATAGACCTGGACCCTTGGACCTGGGCCTGAAGGTGTTCTGCTAGGCCAGCTATGGTCCCACCCGAGCTAATGCAGCATGACGCATTGCTTTGCAGCGCCACATCGGAACTGCTGTGCAACACATCCTGATGCAGGACCCCCGCAGCTCCTCGGAGCCGCTCCTGTGAGAGGCATCTTTAAATCAAGGAATTCACATTGCAGCCTTACAGCTCCCCAGATCTGCTGCTGCAAGATGCATTCTTGATGCGGGATCTAGCAAAGCTTCGTGACCAGGATTTAAGGTACTTTGGTGTCTATTAGGATGTCGGGCGGTAAAAAATCCGCCATCTACCATAGCGGTAGAAATACGCCCGCCCACACCGTCTGAATACCGACCGAGCAATTACGATGGCGCGAGCCGAAAACCGCCGGCGGCGGAAAATACACAAAAAATACCGCCCGCCCATGTCCGAATCCAAGTCCATCCGCCCGCCACGGATGGAAATACGCACGACAACCCAAAACCGCCCGCCCTGACGACCGAGACACCGCCCGTGAAACTAGGATCGCACCGACATGAGCGCGGAAAATCCACAAATACACCGCCCGCCAGCGTAAACAACAGTGACGAAAATGGACACGGCGGAAGCTCAGGCGGCCACGTCCCTGCACAGAAATCATCCGCGGACAAAAACAAACACACACACAACATGGCCAACAAGTCCACACATCAACCCACGCACAAATACCCAAACACAGGACACATCCCGGAAACACACCCCCCATGGACAAACAAATTAACTACAAATCCCAGAACACCAGCCACAACACACCTGAAAACAACAGACCATCATGACACACCCACATAGGCAAGTACAAAACAAGCCCCTTCACAGAACACAACCCCTTGCAACATTACAAACGGAGGACGACAGCACAGAACACAGCGAGACACAAAGGACAGTAGCACACCACAGACACGCACCCATCACACCCATCACCACCACCACCAAACACCTGCCACACAAACCCCCTGCACATCACACACCACACACCGCACCAGCACCACAAACACCAAAACACACACCATGGCATCACACAGAATGCCCAAGTTCACTTCCACTGAGCTGACGGTCATGGTCGACGAGATCGTCAAGGTGCACCCACAAATCTATGGCAACCAGGTCCAACAGACACCACTATCCACCAGAAACCGTTTGTGGAGCAGGATCGTAGACCAGGTCAATGCAGTCGGGAACGTGCCACGCAACAGAGGTGAAATCAACAAAAGGTGGAACGACCTGAAAAGCGTGGTCAAGAAGAAGGAGGCCAAAAATCAGCAGCTGGCTGCCAAGACTGGCGGAGGTAATCCCGTGCTATTCAAGACCTTCAAGGCGTGGGAGGAGAAGGTGCGAGTCATCATACATCCGGAGATCCTCACCGGATTACCAGGGGGAGTTGAGGCTGGTAAGTACAAACAAACGTATACCAGCACACCGCTATGTACTCACATGCACTACCACTATGCCATAGCTCCGAGGGTAAAACACCCCTATGTCCAGTACACAATACAAAAGACATCACTCACACATGCAACAGACACTCACACACACAGCCCAAACCTACCAACTAACATAACCATGGGGGCATGTGTACAGTCAGCCAGCACTGCAACTCCCACCAGGTCCCCTTGTACTCCAGAAGCGCCAGAAGGAGCACTCCCCACACCCATGTGTCAGCCATAGCTGCACTAACCGACAAGTAACAGGTAAGTAGCCGCAACACAAAGGCAGTGGGTCGGAGGGGGACAGCTGAAGTACAACAGCCACCAGGCCCCCAGTCCAACAGCGCAGCAAGGTGGAGCACCCCCCACACCCATGCGTCAGCCACTGCAGTGCACACCTGCATCCGACAGGTAGACATCTCACCCCACATGCAGGGGTTCCTGTGGGTGTCAGGCCATCACCACAACTCACAACACCGCCCCCACTCCCACAGACCAGCAACATGGAGCACCCCTCCCGCCCATAACCATGTGGCATCCATTGCATTGCGCACTCAAAAACAACCTGTAGGTGGGAGACTGTACAGGGCGGGGTGTCTGTAGGCATGAGGACAGTATTACGACTGACAAAAGGGACATGTCACGTAGCAGAGGAACACGCAGCACTGCTCCCTGTCACAATCATGTGACCAATGTGCACACGGACATGTATCACAGAGTCATATCCCACATGACCCATCACAGATACAGCAACACCTAAGGAGCCACGTCTGCATGCACAAGTCCCACTGGAGTACAGACCCACATGGCAGGCACTGTGCCACCCATCACACACATCAGCAACACCATCGAAGTCTTGTCCATGTAGTCCTTACTGCCTGTCACCCACACATCGTACAACAACGCCCATGTAAGACAAACCTTACTAGAAGTAACAGCGTGGAACCACAATATAGCACACAAACACCACTGGACCCATGAAACACACAGGCACACAATGCACATTCAACATATCATCCATCTCATCTGTCAGCCCCAGTGTCATGGAAGGTTTGTCATCCGAACAGCTGGCCCTCATACAGTAGTCATGCAAAGATACCTGCCCATGACAAATCATGTGCCTGCAGTGACTGAAGCGCACGTCACACTGTGAGTAACAACACACATAATATAGTCAACACCCCAAGAGCACTGCATTGATGCACATGTTCGAGGGCAGCACGCACACCAAGGATTTGGCCCATCTGCAATACGTCGTGTGGCACACAACAAGCACGAACTCACAACAATGCTACCAATGTAATGTCCATAAATGATAACAGTCAGCAGATATGCCGGGTATGTTAGACAGACACACACCTTTGTCTATGCACTGTCATGTTGCCAGAACACATGTCACGTTCTGCACCCATGACTCACAGTATGTACCCCAAAACCATATTTCAACCCAAAAGCGTTGAGGGGGCTGTACCCCCTTTGCAATCTGCGTTTCTAAGCATTCCATTTGAACCCCAAAACCATATTTCAACCCAAAAGCGTTGAGGGGGCTGTACCCCCTTTGCAATCTGCGTTTCTAAGCGTTCCATTTGAACCCCAAAACCATATTTCAACCCAAAAGCGTTGAGGGGGCTGTACCCCCTTTGCAATCTGCGTTTCTAAGCGTTCCATTTGAACCCCAAAACCATATTTCAACCCAAAAGCGTTGAGGGGGCTGTACCCCCTTTGCAATCTGCGTTCCTAAGCGTTCCATTTGAACCCCAAAACCATATTTCAACCCAAAAGCGTTGAGGGAGCTGTACCCCCTTTGAAATCTGCGTTTCTGAGCGTTCCATTTGAATCCCAAAACCATAGTTCAACCCACCATCGTCGATGGCTCTGGAGCCCGCATACACTCGAGCCACAAAATGTAGGAGCATAGCAACACACACCCATCGGCATTGCTAATCCGTCCCATGCCACATGTCCACATCACACAGTTCCATTGCCTAGCCCACGCATACACACATCGTACATCCACACACACGCCCCTGGGAAACCTGTACACGACAGTGCACGAACTGTGAATGTCAGACAACCAATACATACTTTGCTAGGTGCAACACAATGACCTATCTCATTCTCCCCACAGGTGCCGAACAGCTGGATGCTGGAGAGGGAGACAGCAGCCAGCACAGCAAGTCCGCAAGCCCCCGACCCGGACTCACGGATGTAGAAGACCTGGACACCTCTTCGGACGAGGACCACCCACCAGGCCCGTCTGGAGTGGCAGGGCCCAACCGCTCCCCAGGGCCCCTCCTACCCACCAACACATCACCCAGGGCTGCTGACCAGTCACAGACCCTGCTGCCACGGTCGTTGCGGCCACCACCGCCGCAACCACCACCACCACCACCACCACCACGCCATCCCTGACCACTCAACCAGCGCAAGGGGTGGCCCGGCCATCTGGGTCCACCCTGGGAGCCAGAGCGAGGACCGTGGTGAGCAATGTGGCTAGTGGGCAGGGCGGTGGCAGCAGTACTGGTAGGAGGAGCAGGGTCAGGCCAACGCCATCTGTGCCTGGGAGCCAAGCCCTGCCGCAAATCGACAGAGTCCTTGGGGCCTATGAAGTGGCCCAAGGAGAATGGGCCAGGTCGGCTACCGACACGCGGGAGGTCCTTGGGGTGTTGAGGTCCATGGACGCCCATATGGGCCAAATCGCGGCCCTCATGGGCCAGCTGGTGGTGGGGGGAGGGCACAAGCAAGGCCAGCAACACCACCTCCGCCACCACCTGCTGTGGCGCAGGCTCGTGCAGCATCGCGTTCCCCTGCGTCCACAGCGAGTGAGCACTCCTCAGCCACCACCAGCAGCCCACCAACACACCCCCCCTTCCAAACGTGGAAGGGGCTGTCCGAAGAGGAAACAGGTGTCCAGAGAGGACTTCGCACGCACCAAACGCCAGTGAGTCAGCCTGCCACCCTGACCACCTACTGCACTGACTTGGACTACGATCCTACCCCACACTGCCATGTGAATGGCATGTGTCTGTTGGACTGTGGACATAGGACTTCATGGGTACACCTTGACCATCACACAGCCATGGCCGTCAAATCATTGTCACAGCATGCACCACTTTTGTCATCAACTTGCACACAATCACATGTCACCGCTGTAAATAAATACACCTTGATCACAATCTGCTTTATGTGTCCTGGGTTTATTCAACGATGTGCAATCGCCACCATGAGCAGAAATGCATCTTTTGTGTGGTATGTCGATGGGACAGGAGAGGCTGTAGGGACCTAGGGGTGAAAAACAGAACAAGAGTACATTCAATGAGTGTGTCACACACTCATCACACAGTACTTGTCACCAACTACAAGCAATGTACACACATCTCACACAGCAACAGGGCACAATGCAATAGCCACTGTCAGTGGCATACTAACCTGGACATGGACCATTGACACACATCACTCAGTGAACAAAAGGCCTCCGTGACAGAGCACACATACACCTGCACAACTACAGCTACATCAGCCGTCGTACATGGACACTCACCGTCAAGTGAAGTAGCGGGCGATGAGCTGCTGACGCACATTCACAGCTTCCTCCTCCCCACTGTCCTCTTCACTCGACCCGTCCTGGTCTGCAGGCTGGGGCCCTGGTTGATCTCCGTCATCCACAATTAGGGGGATCTGCTTGCGAATAGCCAGATTGTGCAGCATGCAGCAAGCCACTACTATCTGGCACACCTTCTGTGGGGAGTACGCCAGTGAGCCCCCGGTGCGGTCCAGGCATCTGAACCTGGACTTGAGGAGGCCAAAGGTCCGCTCAACCACACGTCTGGTCCTCCCATGTGCCTCATTGTAGCGGACATCAGCTGGGGTACGAGGATGTCGTAATGGGCTGAGCAGTCAGGGCCCATTCGGGTAAGCAGAGTCACCTGGGTGTGAGGGACACAGAGAATCGTTGCAATTCCAACTGGACACAAGACAGCATCGCACAGCCAGCATGCTACACTACTCCACATACTCACCAACAATCCAAGCACGGTCCGGTTGCAGATTGGTCATCAGCTGTGGTAGGATGCTGTTGCGCATGATGTGCGCATCATGTGCCGATCCTGGAAACTTCGCACACACGTGTGAAATGACCATGTCCGCAAGGCACACCACTTGCACATTCAGGGAGTGGGTGTGCTTCCTATTGCGGTAGAGGTGCTCAGTGGCCTGTGGTGCAACAAGGCCAACATGGGTGCAATCTATTGCACCAACAACGTGGGGGATCCGTCCAAGGGCATAGAAATCACCCTTCACTGCCGCCAATTCACGAGCCCTGGGGAATCGTATGTACCTGTTCCTGTACAGCATCATAGCTCAATCAATCAATCAATCAATCACGGCATTTATAGAGCGCGCTACTCACCCGGGAGGGTCTCAAGGCGCTGGGGGAGGGGGTAAGTTACTGCTCGAACAGCCAGGTCTTGAGCTGCTTCCTGAAGGAGAGATGGTCCTGGGTTCGCCGAAGGTGAGTGGGGAGGGAGTTCCAGGTCTTGGCTGCCAGGTAGGAGAAGGATCTTCCTCCGGCGGTGGCTCTGCGGATGCGTGGTACGGTGGCGAGGGCGTGGCTGGTTGATCGTAGCTGGCGGGTGGGCGTGTAGAAGGTCATGCGGTCGTTGAGGTACTTGGGGCCCAGGTCGTGGAGGGCCTAGCTGACAGTACATCCCTCAGCACCATGCTGAACATGGGTTGGGACATCCCACCTCCACTGCCCACTGTGTGTTGGATTGACCCAGTGGCGAAGAAATGCAGTGCAGCCATCACCTTAGCCTTGGGGGTAAATGCAGTTGGATACACCCTGCGAGGACGGAGGTGGGGTTCCAACAAGGCACATAGGCGATGCAGGGTGGGTCGGTCCAGACGGAACTTCCGGATTACCTCCACATCCTCCATGTTTGACAGCAATTGGTAGGGGCGATGTATGTTTGGCCTCCTCCTAGGAAAGATGGAAGTGGACACATGTCAAAGCAACACGCCACAGGGCATTTACACATACACAAAACAAAAATGACTGACCAAGCAATTGAATCACAGAACAGCTGACAAGTAGGGACAGCACAGCCACAATACACTTACACAGGTCCCCTACCAATAGCAATGGGCAGTGACACACACCATTGCCATGAGCATGCACATGGGGAGTTAGGCCTTAACAACTTGTAAGGCATGCTGATGGAAACAGACTGCATATTCGGAAAGCTGCAACACCACGGCAACATGACTAGCTGCTGTGCATCACACTGCTTCCGAGGCTGGGTGTGTAGGGCACACACCAACAACGCTATGGACACAGGCTGAGCGGCCAAAACAAGTGGGACCTGTGGCACGAGGGGATATGAGACAGTCATTGATGTCCCTACTGCACCCTATGTACAGCACTGTATGGATCACACCTCCAGAAACATTGACAGGTGTACACATTGACAGCTCCATGCCAACACGGCTGTGTGATTGCAAATACACATCACAAGTGACACGTAACATTGCACGTGCCAAGTGGCAGATGTACATAGTGAAAGATGGCATGTGTGTGCATATGCATATCCCATGTTCCCATGCCAATGTGTACATGATGATATGCCAACAGACATGTGGAGGCTGGCCACTGGCCGTCCCTGCCTATGCACACAGCATGTTGTGGCCCCGTCCATTGTGGACCTGCACCCACACACAAATCATGGCCACACCTGCAGATGCATTGCGCACATTAAACTGTGTGGTGCACATGGCATCAGCGGACTGTACCCGCCATGGGCCAGGCCCTTACGGCCAACTCCAATGACCCTCGCGGTTGCACCCTGCGTGTTCCACTATGGAGGTAAGCGTCCCGGGCCAGCTGGGAGCAGGCCATCGTCTGCAATTGAAGCTGTCAGACATGGTACACAAATTGCAGCAGCTTGGACCCACTGAAACTGCCCCAGGGGGCTATGTGAGTGTGTGAGTGAGACCGGCATTACCACAGCTACCTGGGACTGCAGCCTGGCACCCCTCAACAACACCTGCTGCTGCCACCTCTCCACCTACACGTGGATGACGCTGAGGATATGTCCAGGTCCACTCACCAGCGAGGAGCTGGAGATCCTGGATTCCGAGCTCCACGCACACTGCACATGGCTATTCCTTGCGAAAGTTGTGTGTGAGAGACAACTGCAGTGTGTGTGGGAGTGCATGTGGGGGACACACATGTCGTTGATCCGCAGCACTATGAGTCAGAGCCTGTGGTGTTCAAACATGCACTGCTCGCCATGCTGACTGCAGGTGGCAGTGGTATGTGAGCTCTTGGGCGCTTTGACATGTCTGTCTCTCCCGAGTGGTGGTACATGGCAACTTCATGTCAGACATCCAGTGACACAGACAATTGGCAATGCAGGTCTCAGTGCACTTGTTGCTCGTGTGGATGTCAGGCTGGGGCCATGCTGCCCTTTTCAGTCCCAGCAGGCCTTGCCTGCACATTGACTGCACAATGCCAGTAGGTGACAACACAGAATGACTAGTGGGTTACATGTGTCACCTGTTCAGCACTCTCCGGATGAGCGCAAACTCAGCCCTGTACATTGGTCACACCATGCCTCGTGAAAGGGATGTGTGTGTGAGATAGTGCCACTGAATGTGACCACCGTTGCGGGGTGGGCCATGCACAGGGCGAGTACGTTGGTTGTTGCGCTGAGTTGGTCACAGTGGGTACACCAACACAGATGTGTTGCCTTGTGATCTTTTGCTAGGTCCGCCTGACAATGGACAGTAGATGTGGGCAGACTACACATTAGTCGATGTGCTGTCTATATGCATGTGCCTTCACACCAGGCACAGCTGCCCCTGCACATGTGACCCCTGATGCCCTCAGTGCTGGGTCTGTTGAGCTGATGCGCCATCTGTGCGTGGGGCAGACAGCTCTCCTCACTTCCGTCATTGCCCATGACATCACTTTGCTGCCGGTGACATGGATCATGGAGGGCCCACATGTACGCGTGGGTGGACTACACAAGACTGTCCAATGGTTATCACCCCCAGTCAGTGCTTCGAATGGGAAGAATGTGGTGCTGGTACTCGTTTTAATGTGTCGAGTGGGCGGGGCTACATGCAAGACATGGGAAGTTCATCGGCTTATCTACTAGTTGCAATACACACGAGACACGTCTTTTCATGTCCACATCAGGGTCATTCCTTGAACTGACTGGAAGTCAAACAGTCATATTTTACCCTGTCCTCATGGCCTCCCCTCGCTCACCAAAATATGCGTTTGCACCTGGGAAGCCAGCGCATGCACAAGCAGCTCCAAGCTCGCACCAGAGAGGCCAAGGAGTGTATGTGTGGGTCCAGTTGAACAAGTGGTCTGTCTCGCGGCATAATAAGTGGCGGGATGCCGTCCACCTGCGTGGTGCCCCGACTCGAGACCCGGGCAACATTGACAATGCATGACAGGCTCCGCAGTCCGGATACATCACCTGCAACACACAGAGGCTGTAGCTGCCCTAGTGGCCCAGGCCGCGTCCAACTGGAGCTCATGGACCCACACATTCACTCTTTGGCCTCTCTGGGGCGAGCTTGGAGCTGCTTATGCACGCGCTGGCTTCTCTGTTGCAATGGCATGTAACGTGTGTGGGGATATGGGCAATGAGTGAGATGGTGCGAGCCACCTTCCGTGACGTCACTCCTGCTCATGATGTGTGCGTCCCCCCACTACTTCCATTAGATTTGTGCCTTACTACAAATTGAGGATGTGTTGCCTGCGTGATGTGACCAGGAGGAGCGCGCCATGACATCTCACCCACCATGCTCCACTGCCATCCCGTGCCCTGGATTGCCTGTGCAGGTGGACAATGTTGGGGATACACCTGGTCGACAGGGGATGTGAGTGCCTTGGCAAGGGCCTGGCGGACGCACAGCAGTATCCAGCATGTCCACGGAGGGTGGGCTGATGTCTACACCTGATGCAGCATTGATCGTGTGCCCGCCTGTTGTGCACACACGAGTTCACATTCATCCCCAGACAGGTGGTCTTTACAAATTCCCAGGAGAGCAGCAATGTACTGTTCCGGAATCCTCCCAACACAGCGTGTTTCAACATTGCATGTGCGCACCTACCCGTCACACCCACCCACCTGAGCCAAGCGTAACTCCCGCTTCACATGACACATGTGTGTCATCCACAGTTGTGCTACTCTCTCAGGGCCGGACCTGCAACTGTCCTGTAGCACACACACAGCACCGATTCGTACTGGCATCCTGTTAGATTGGTAGGCACACTAACACATCTCCTTCTGAGACAGTGGTGGCTGTGATGGATATTGTGACTGGGCACATGGCTTACTTTCAATGTGTGCATTTGGGAGGTGGTGGTGTGTGGTGTGTGATTGTGGTAGCGTTGGTGTGCATGTGTGTGTCGTGTCCATGTCGACTGCACACATATGTCACCCCGGGACATGGTGGATGTTTGTTACCGTGCTGAGGTCTTTGAATATGATGTGATGGGTGTGTTGTATGTTGCACAGTATGCGGTGTGTGGGTGTGTCCTTGCAGTTCAGGCTGACTCCTACTTGTTATGGTTCAGACGTTGTGTGTGTGCAGGGTGTGTGACTGTCAAGATTGTGTCTAGTCCAATTGTGCATGTCAGCATTTCAGCAGTTCTTGCTCACTGTGCAGTGCTGCCCACCCACTCTGATGTCGTGTGTGTGTTTTGTCAGGCATTGCTGTGGCATGCTTTAGCGTGGCTCCCACTTTTTGTTACTGAGTGTGTGGTCAGACTGTGTGGGTCATTGTAAACATGTGTAGGACTGTGCTTTGTAGTGAGCAGGCCGTCAGTGTTGATGTGATGATCTTTCAGGCGACTTCAGAGTGTGACAAGTCCTGCTCCACGAGCTGTGGTATTTCCCTGTGGCCACTGTTGCGGCTACTCATTTGCATTGACATCCAATGACAGTGGACTACATGGTCATCTCACGACTGCCGTGTACTTCACACACTCTCATCCTCTCTCATTCGTACTTGTGGAATGAATCAGCAGAGACACATTTTTGCTTCAAGACATGTATTGGGACTTATGTCCTCTGTGATGCAGTATAGTGGACACTACTGGCAGCGAAATGCATGTGGAGGATATACTCAGCATGATTACACATAGCATAGGGTGTAGGGGTACATGTCATTAGTTGTTGACTGTGGGATGTGTGCTTCAGAGTTACAACTGCTTAGCCGTTGCTGTGCTAATGTACATTTGCTAATTACTGTGGAGCTGCTAACTTTGACACAGACAGTATACATTTTGCCTACCAGACCGCTTGACATCATGGGCACAGTACATCTCAGTTCCATGTTACAGGTTTGCTGCTATGGTTACTCATACACACGTGCGTGGAGGTGACATCAGGGCATGGGCTTACGTGCATGCAAGGGCGTCCCACTTGTTGTTGCAATGTGGTGGCTACTGGACATGACACAGTCACTGGGGTCATGTTGTTGGGGGATGCACTTGTTGTCCGTGCAAAAGTCCTGGCACGGAAGTTCAGAGGGAGGTGAGGTGACAGCTCTCACATACTACAGCCGAACGATTACTGTCCACTGACCGGTGCATATGTTCATGGGCGCAGGATCCATATTATGGCATAGTTGTACGTGCAGTTATGTCCATGTGGTTGCCATACACAAATCCCATGCCTCTGCCTCCCCCTGTTCATGCAGAGTTACTGGATGTGATGAGGTACAGAGTGCATGTCCCGAAAATATCCGATGTCATGGCAGTGTAGTTGATGGTGTGGTGTTAGTTGCAGGTTGTGTGGTTTAGTTGTTGTACTGGTAACTGCTCAGTCCGTGCAGATGCCAAGCATGGGTACGGTGTGGGACATCATTGTTCAATTGGGGGTGTTGCGTCGGGCCCCGACGAATTGACAGGTTGTCAGGAATGCGATACCTTCCAGCAGGGCTTCCATGGTATTGGTGGTAAACATGGATGCCATCCAATGTAGCGGATGGTGTCTGTCAAGGTGTTGGTTGTAAGTTGTCCCTTGTAGGAGCATGATGGGACATGTTGGATGACATTCGATGAAACTGTGATCCAGAATCCGTCGTGTGGAGGCACAGTGGTCCCATTGCAGTGTGGGTCCGATTGCAGCCACATACGCCATGCCCCCATAGGCTGAACAGACCCTGTCGTGGACGTCCAGGGGGTTGAACAGTTGTACCAGGTCCGCCATTGGACATGCCGGGTTGGAGAGACATAATTCCACAGGATAGTGGAAGGGACACCTCCGACAGTAGAAGACGGGGATGACGCAGCTGAACAATGCGATGCGGTAAGTTAGTCGGTAACTTACGTTCAGTAAGGCCAGATTTTCACATCCCAATATCTGTATCAGGTAATGTTTGTACAGCTTCATCTGTCCGGCGTAGTTGGGTAGGTGTGGTGCAAGTGCCATTTTGCTGAAGGGCGATGTGATGGCGTGCTCCGGCTGTCTGTGCAGTCTGCAGAGTGCAACCTCCGACGTTGCTGGGAATTCTGTTATGGTCGTAGGGAGGCAGGGCTTGGGTTATAGTAGCTTGTGCGAAGGACATGGGCCCTCATCCCACATGCTTCTATGAATGGTCAAGGTCAGTGGTGTCTGACTCCTTCCCGATAACTTGCATGTGAACCACATGGGGGAGTGGTATCATTTCTTTTTTCCCTTCGGAATGTTCTTTCGTGTTATGCGCTATCTGCCCAGTGGACGGTTCCCTCTGCATGCCTGTTTTGGGCTTTTTTTGGAATAATGACTGTGTTGTCCTGCTTGAATAGTTGAGCTGTGGTTTCGGTGTGGGTATGGAAGGCCATTCAGTGCTATCTCCTCTCCCGTGTGTGGGCGGCACGCTGCGTTTTTGCTTTACGTTGGGCCTTGTGTGTGGGTGTTGTAATTGGAGCCACCTGTTGTCGGTCCCCCGGGATCTTTGATGTTACGTATTGCATGTCTTGGTATTGGGTGCAGGGTGGTATCGGTGTTTCTGTGTGGTACTGGCGTACCTTTTGCAGACGGGGTCCATATTCTGCTGGGTGATGTTGCCGCCACTGTGTGCTTCGCCATGTTTTGCACACAGGGGTGTGTCCTAATTTGGCGTGACATCACTGACATGTTCGGGTCAGTTGTGTGACGTCAGGTTGGCAACAGTGAATTGCCGGTTGGCGACATGACTGTGGCAGGACTGTCACGTGACATGTGCGTTCTGGGTGGGGCTGGTGTGTGTGGTGTTTGGTTGTGACCCTGTGTTGTTTGTGTGCTGCGCATACATGGCGCTGCCGTTGGCCTATGCGTTGTGCGCATGTGTGGCTGCGTCGTCGCCGCTGCGCTGCGGGGCCGTGACGGGGACGTTAGTTCCTGGTCCCAGGTGGTGTGTCCCAGGTTGTTAAGAGTTGTTGCAATTTGCCCGGTGTGACATTTGTGGGTGCAGTGGTGGATGTGTCGTGTCCACGCAGGGGTGTGGGGGAGGGCCATGTGCAGTTTTACCGCACTTGCACTGTGTGCGGTGTTTGCGTGCCCTTGTTGTGTGTCTGCCTACCTGCGTCTCCGCGGTGCGTTGACTCCTAGGTTCTGCATCAGGTAGAGCATGGGGAGGGCCTGCAGTGCTGGATTCATGCTCGGGGGGTCCGCCTCTTTGGTATCCGTACTGTGCGTTCGGGTTTCCGCCTTGCTTTCACGTGCGGTGTCTCTTAGCCGGGGGAGCTGTTTGGTTGTGGCATCGTAATTTGTACGCCGGGCGGTACGTGATTTCGTCGGGTGGTGTGTCTCCATTGGGCCGCGCCGCTACGTGAATGGGCGCACTTTGATGGCGGGCGGCGTCGCTGGCTTACGGGCGGTGTTTGGCTGACTTTTCACATCCTAATTGGGCGGGCGTGTGGGCTGCGGCGGGCGGACGGTAACTGGTGGTTTTTGCATCCGCCAGCACGGCGGTGGTGCTTCCGCCCACCATCCTAATGGGCCCCTTTGTTCAGTGAGGCTCATTTGGTCCCTATACCCCTGGTTTCCCAAACCTCTTGCTTCCGGGTAGAGAGCTTGAAGAAAGATACATTTGCACACCTTAATAAAGATTTTAGGGGGTCATTACGATGGCGGGCGGAAGCACAACCGCCGTGCTGGCGGATGCAAAAACCACCAGTTACCGCCGGCACGCAGCAGTCCACACGCCCGCCCTATTACGATGCGAAAAGTCGGCCAAACACCGCCGGCAAGCCAGCGACACCGTCCGCCATCAAAGTGCGTCCGTACACGTAGCGGCGCAGGACAATTGACACACACCGTCCGACGAAATCACGTCCCGTCCGGCGTACAAATTACGATGCCGCAAACAAACGGCTCCCACGGCTAAGAGACACCGTACGACAAACCGAAGCGGTAACACGGACGCCGAGCACGGACACCGAAGAAGCGGCTCCCCCGAGCATGAATCCAGCACTGCAGGCCCTCCCCATGCTCTTGCTGATGCACCACCAAGGACGCAACGTACCGCGGAGACGCAGGTAGGCACACACACAACAAGTGCACGCAAACAGCACACACAGTGCAAGGGCGGAAAAAGCGGACAACCCCCCACCCCTGCGTGTACACTACACATCCACCATTGCATCCACATATGACACACAGGCCAAATCGTAACATCTCGTAACACATGTGTACACACCACCTGGGACTAGGAACCAACGACCCCGTCACGGCCCCAAAGCGGCGATGACGCCGCCACACATGCGCACAACGCAGAGGCCAACCGCAGCGCCATGCATGCGTCGCACACAGACACAGGGACACAACCAAGCAGCACACACATCAGCCCCACCCCGAACGCACATGACACGTGACAGGCCTGCCACAGACATGTCCCCAATGCCCAATTCACGGACAACACCCAACGCCACACAACCGACGCACACATGTCAGTGAAGTCACGCAACAGCAGGACACACCCCAGTGTAACAAACATGGCGTAGCACACAGCGGCGGCAACACCAACTAGGAGAAGCAGGGCCCCTTCGGGAAGAGGAACGCCAGTACCACACTGAAACACCCATACCACCCTGCACATATGAACAAGACATATAAAACGGAACACCAAAGAGCCCGGGGACCGACAACAGGTGGCCCAAGAATAACATTCACACACAAGGCCAAACGCAGAGCGGAAAGGCAGCCTGCCGCCCACACAAGGGAGAGCAGACAGCACTGAATGACCTTCCATTCCAACTCCGAAACCACAGCCCTACGAAAGAAGCCGGTGAATACAGCCATTGTCCAAGAAAAGACCAACACAGGCATGCCGAGGAGACCGACCACAGGGCAGATAGCGCATATCACAGAAGAACACAACGGACGGGAAAGAAAAAAGAAAACACTCCCCCATGTCGGCCACATGCAAGTTAATTGGAAGGAGTCACACATCACTGACCTTGAACTGTCTGAGAAGCATGTGGGATGAGGGCCCGTGTCCTCCGCACAAGCCAACAGAACACAAGTCCTGTCTCCCTACGACTACACAGAGCTCACAGCAACCTCGGAGCGTGCACATTGCAGACTGCACACACAGCCGGAGCACGCCACCACAACGCACCGCTGCAAAATGGCAACCGCAACACACCTACCCAACTACGCCGGACAGGTCAAGCTGTACAAAACCAACCTGATACATATATTGGGATGCGATCTCCTGTCCCTGCTGAACGTAAGTTACCGACTGACTTACCGCATCACATTGTTCAGCTGCGTCATGCCCGTCTTCTACTGTCGGAGGTGTCCCTACCAGCATCCCGTGGAGATGTGCCTCTCCAACCCGGCATGTCTAAAGGCGGACCTGCTACCACTACTCCTCCCTCTGGACGCACACGACAGGGCCTGCTCTGCCTATGGGGGCATGGCGTATGTGGCCAACATCGCACCCGCACTGAAATGGGACCACTGTGCCTCCACACGACGGATCATCGAGAACAGCTACATCGAATGTCACCCAGCATGCCCCATCATGGTCCTCCAAGGGACAACTTATGAACAACACCTTGACAGCCACCATCCGCTACATTGGCTGGCAAACATGTACACCACCAATGACATGGAAGCCCTGCTGGACGGCATCGCATACCTGACAACCTGTAAATTCGTCGGACCACAACGCAGGTTCCCCGATTGACCTATGATGTCCAACCCCGCACCCATGCTTAGCTTCCGCACGGACTGGCCAGTCACCACCACAACAGCCATACCAAACGACCGGCAACTGTTACCACACCATCAACGACATCGCCATGACATCGGATATGACCGGGACATGCACACTGTTCCCCATCACATCCAGGAACACCGCATGCATCGTGGGAGGCAGTGGCATGGGGTCTGTGTATCGCACCCACATGGACGGAACTGCACAAACAACCAGGACACGACATGGATCCAGCGCCCATGGACACACACACCGCTCAGTGGACATGAATAGGTCGCCTGGAGTCTGTGGGTGCTGCACCCCTCCTACCCCCGCCCCGGGAATCCCATACCAGGACCTTTGCATGGACGACAAGTGCATACAACAACAACACGACCCCAGTGACTGTGACATGTCCAGTAACCACCACATTGCAACAACAAGTGGCACGCCGCTGCATGCACGCAAGCACATGCCCTGATGTCATCTCACATGCACGCGTGCATGAGGAACAACCGCAGCAAACCTGTCACATGGAACTGAGATGGACTGTGCCCATGATGCCAAGCGGTCTGGTAGGCTACATGTATACCGTCTGTGTCAAAGTCCGCAGCTCCGCAGCTATACGTAAATGTACATTAGCACAGCCTTGGCCAAGCAGATGTAACTCTGAAGCCCACATCCCACATGCAACAGCCTATCACATGTAACCCCACACCCTATCCCATTTGTAATCATGCTCAGTATATCCTCAACATGTATTCCGCTGCCAGTAGTGTCCACTATACTGCATCACAGAGGACAGAAGACTCAATATAATGTTTGAAACCAAAACTGTCTCCGCTGACTCATTTCACAAGTACGAATGAGAGAGGATGAGAGTATGTGAAGTACACGGCAGTCGTGACATGACCATGTTGTCCACTGGTATTGGATGTCAACGCAAATGAGTAGCACAACTGTGGAAGACACACATGTGTCGTGTGAAGTCGTATGGACGCAGTGCTCAGGTGGGTGGGTGTGACGGGTAGATGCGCACATGCCAAGTTGGAGCACGCCGTGTTGGGAGGGGTCATGAACAGTACACCACAGCTTCCCTGGGCATTGTGAGAGGACACCTGTCGGGGGGAGTGAACACGTGTGTGCACAGCAGCCGGGCACACGAACAATGCGGTACCAGGCGCACACATCAGCCCACCCTCCGTGGACAAGCTGGATCCTGTTGTGCGCACGCCATGCCCCTTGACAAGGCACACACAGCCCCAGTCGACCAGGTGTAACCCCAACATAGTCAATCCGCACAGGCGATACAGGGCACGGGATGGCAGTGGAGCATGGTGTGTGAGAGGTCTCCTCGCGCTCCTCCTGGTCATATCACGCAGGCAATAGAACCTCAACGTGTAGCATGGCACAAGTCAAATGGAAGTGTAGGGGGACGCACCACAGCACGAGCAGCACTGACGTCACGGGAGGTGGCTCGCACCATCCCATCCATTGCCCATCATACCAACCACGCCACATGCCATTGCGACTAAGTGCAAGCGCGTGCGCCACCACCCCCGAGCCCTCCCCAGAGAGGCCAAAGAGTGAATGTGTGGGCCATCAGCCACAGACGGACGCGGCATGGCCGCAAGGGCAGCCACAGCCACTGGGTGTCGCAGGTGGCGGATCCGGAAGGCGAAGACTGTGATGCATAGTCCATGCAGGCCGGGTCTCCATTTGGGGCACCACGCAGGTGGACGGCGTCCCGCCACACATCATACCCTGAGACAGCCCACTCGTGCAACTGGACCCACACATACACTCCTTGCCCTCTCTGGTGCGAGCTTGGGGCTGCCTGTGCAAGCGCTAGCCTCGCAGGTGCACATGCATATTGGGGGAGCGAGGGGAGGACATGAGGGCTGGGGCGAAGATGACTGTATCACTGTCAGTTAGTACAAGGGATGACCCAGATGTGGAAAGGAAGAGACGTGTCCCGTGTGTACTGCAACTAGTCGCCAATCCAACTACCCCCCCATGTCCGGAATGTAAGCCCGCACCTAGGCCCGCCCATCCGCCACATCGACAACCTTCCCATTCGAAACACTGACTGGGGGTGGCGACCAGTGAACAATCATGTGTAGCCTACCCACGCGTACATGTGGGCCCTCCATGATCCATGTCACCTGCGGCAAAGTCATGACATGCGCAATGAGGGAAGTGAGGAGAGCTGTCCGCCCCACGCACAGAAGGTGCATCAGCTCCACAGACCCAGCAGCGAGTCCAGCAGGGGTCACATGTGCAGGGGCAGCTGTGCCTGGTGTGAAGGCACATGCATATAGACAGCACATCGACCAATGTGTAGTCTGCCCACATCTACAGTCCATCATCATGCGGACATAGGAATTGAACACAGGGCAACACATCTTAGTTGGTGCACCCACCGTGACCAACAATGCGCAATCATCGACGTACCCGCCCTGTGCATGGCCCCCCACCCAACGGAGGCACATCCAGTGCCACCATCCCACACACACAAGCCTTCCACGGAACATGCTGTGTCCAATGGTCAGTACAGAGTCAGCGCCCATCTGGTGGATCCTGAACAGGAGACACATGCACACACATGCCAGTTCCCACTATGTACGTCTGCCACCTGGCACGTGCAATGTAACCTCTCACCTGTGACGTGTGACTGCAAGCACACAGCCGTCTTGGCATGGGGCTGTCAATGTGGACACCTGTCAATGTTTCGGGAGGTGTGATCCGTACAGTGCTGTACATAGGGTGCAGTGCTGACACCTACTACTGTCTCATATCCCCTCGTGCCACAGGTCCCACTTGTTTTGGCCGCTCAGCCTGTGTCCACATCGTCGTCGTCGTGTGCCATACTCATCCAGCCTCGGAAGCAGTGCCATGCTCAGCAGACATTCATGTTGCCGTGGCGTTGCCGCTTGACGAATATGCAGTCAGTCCCCATCAGCACGCCCCGCAAGTCATTGGGGCCTAGATCCCCATGTGCATGCACATGGCAGTGGTTTGTATCACTAGCCATTGCCATTGGTGGGAGACCTGTGTAAGTGTATTGTGGCCATGCCGTCCCTGCTTGACAGCTGGGCTGTGACTCATGTGCTTGCTCAGTCATGTCAGTGATGTGTATGCGGAATTGCTATGTGTCGTGTTGCTTTGACATGTGTCCACTGCCATTTTCCCTAGGCGGAGACCGAACATTGACCGCCCATACCAATTGCTGGCGGACATGGACGATACTGAGGTCATTAGGAAGTTTCGGCTGGACAGGCCAACCCTGCATCGACTGTGTGCCATGTTGGAACCCCATCTCCGTCCCCGCAGGGTGTATCCGACAGCAGTCACCCCCACGGCTAAGGTGATGGCCGCCATGCATTTCTTCGCCACTGGGACATTCCAGCACACAGTGGGCAGTGGAGGAGGGATGTCCCAGCCCATGTTCAGCAAGGTGCTGAGGGATGTACTGGCAGCCATGATGCTGTACCGAAACAGGTACATCCGCTTCCCCAGGGCTCGTGAATTGGCGGCAGTCGTTGGAGCCATTGACTGCACACATGTTGGCCTTGTTCCACCACAGGCCACTGAGCACCTGTACCGCAACAGGAAGCACACGCACTCCCTGAATGTGCAAGTGGTGTGCCTTGCGGACATGGTGATAACCCACGTGTGTGCAAAGTTCCCAGGCTCGGCCCATGACGCACACGTCATGCGCAACAGCATCTTGCCACGACTGATGTCCAATCTGCAACAGGATCGTGGCTGTATTGTCGGTGAGTATGTGGAGTGGTGTAGCGTGCTGGCTGTGCGATGCTGTCCCCTGTCCAGTTGGATTAGCAACGGTTCTCTGTGTCCCTCACACCCAGGTGACTCTGCGTACCCGAATGGGGCATGGCTGCTCAGTCCATTGAGGAATCCTCGCACCCCAGCAGACGATCGCTACAATGAGGCACATGGGAGGACCAGACGTGTGGTCGAGCGTACCTTTGGCCTCCTCAAGTCCAGGTTCAGGTGCCTGGACCACACCGAGGGTGCGCTGGCGTACTCCCCACAGAAGGTGTGCCAGATAGTGGTGGCGTGCTGCATGCTGCACAATCTGGCCATTCGGAAGCAGATCCCCCTCATCGTGGATGACGGAGATCAACCAGGGCCCCAGCCCGCAGACCAGGACAGCTCGAGTGAGGAGGACAGCGGAGAGGAGGAAGCTGGTAATGTGCGGCAGCAGCTCATCGCCCGCTACTTCACTTGACGGTGAGTGTCCATGTACGACGGCTGATGTGGCTGTATCTGTGCAGGTGTGTGTGTGCTGTGTCAGGGTGGCCGTTTGTTCACTGCGTGCTGTGTGTCAACGCTCCATGGCCAGGGTAGTATGCCACTGTTGGTGGCTGTGGCATTGTGCCCTATTGCTCTGTGCGATGTGTGTACATTGCTTGTAGTTGTTGACATGTACTGTGTGATGGGTGTGTGACACACTCATTGAATGTGCTCCTGTTCTGTCTCCCACCCCTAGGTCCCTACAGATCCTCCGGTTCCATTGCCATGCCACGCATCAGGTGCCTTTCCGCCCAAGGTGGCCGTTGTATTCCGTACAAATAAAACACAGGGCACAAACAGCAGTTTGTGTAAGAGGTGCATTTATTTCAAACTGTGACATGTGATTGTGTGCGAGGTGATGACAAAAGTGGTGCGTGCAGTGACAATGAGCTGTCGGTCATGGCTGCGTGATGCTCAGGGTGTACCCACTTGTTCCATGTCCATGGTCCAACAGACACATGCCATCCAGATGGCTGTGTGGAGTGGGATCGTAGTCCAAGTCAATGCAGTGGGTGGTCAAGGAAGGCTGGATGGCTGCCTCACTTGCGTCTGGAGCATGCGTAGTCCTCCCGGGAGATCTGTTTGTACTTCGGACGGCCCCTTCCATGTTTGGGAGGGGGGGTGTGTGGTGGCGACCTGCTGGTGGGGGGTGAGGTGTGCTCACTGGCTGTGGACGCAGGGGAACTGGACACTGCTGCTCGACCCTGCGCCCCGGCAGGTGGTGGCGGTGGTGGAGCTGCTGTCCCTGGCTGTGACCTCACCACCAGCTGGCCCATGAGGTCCACGAGTTGGCCCATACGGGCGTCCATGGACCTCAGCACGCCCAGCACCTCCCGCGTGTCTGAAGCAGACCTGGCCCATTGTCCTTGGGCCTCTTCATAGGCCCCAAGGACTCTGGCCATTTGAGGCAGGGCATGGCTCCCAGGGGAGACTGGCGTTTCCCTGACCCTGCTCCTCCTACCAGTACTGCTGCCACCGGCCTGCCCACTAGCCACATTGCCCACCACGGTCCTCGCCCTGGCTCCCAGGGTGGATCCAGTCAGCCGGGCCACCACCTGCGCTGGGGCTGGTGCCAGCAAAGACGTGGTGGTGGTGGCGGCGGTGGTGGTCGGTGCGGCGATGGTGGCGGTTGCGGCAGTGGTAGTGGCCGCAATGACCGTGGGTGTGGCCGCAATGACCGTGGGTGTGGCCGCAATGACCGTGGGTGTGGCCGCAACGACAGTGGCAGCAGGGGGCTGGGAATGTTCAGCAGCCCTGGATGATGGGTTGGTGGGTAGGAGGGTCCTGGGGAGCGGCTGGGCCCTGCCACACCAGATGGGCCTGCTTGGTGGTCCGTGTCCGAAGAGGAGGACAGATCCTCCACATCCGTGTGTCCTCGTTGGGGGCTTGTAGGCTGGCTGTGCTGGCTGCTGTCTCCATCCCCAGCATCCAGCAGTTCGTCACCTGTGGAGAGAATGAGATTTGTTATTGTGTTGCACCTGGCGAAGTATGTATTTGTCGTCTGACATTAACAGTTCGTGCAATCTCGTACATGGGTTTCCCGGAGGCGTGTGTGTGGCTGTACCATTTGTAGTTGTGTGTGCTTGGCAATGGGACTGTGTGCTGTGCACATGTGGCATGGGACGGATTGGCCATGCCGATGGGTGTGTTGCTGTGCCCCTACTTATTGTGACTCTGGTGTATGCGGGCTCCTGGCCCATCCTGGGTCTGGTTTGTACTTTGCTTTTGGTGTTCAAATGGGACGCTTAGGAACGCATATGGCAACATGGGGGCCATGCCCCAGATTCACATTTGGGATGGAATATGCTTTTGGGGTTCAAATGGAACGCTTAGGAACGCATATGGCAACATGGGGGCCATGCCCCAGATTCGCATTTGGGAGGGAATATGCTTTTGGGGTTCAAATGGAGCGCTTAGGAACGCATATGGCAACATGGGGGCCATGCCCCAGATTCGCATTTGGGAGGGAATATGCTTTTGGGGTACATGCTGTGAGCCATGGGTGCCGAACGTGACATGTGTTGTGGCAGCATGACAGTGCATGGTCTGAGGTGTGTGCATGCCTGACATGGCCTGCATATTTGCTGTCTGTTGTGATTACTGGACATGGCATTGGACGCATCGTTATGAGTGAGTGTTGGTTGTGTGCCAGCCAACGTATTGCAGTTGTCCCATCTCCTTGGTGTGCGTGCTGCCCTGTGCCATGTGCATCACTGCAGTGCTCGGGGGTGTGTGGCCCATGTTGTGTGTTGTTGCTCACAGTGTGGCGTGCGCTTCATTGACTTCTGGCACATGGTTGGTCATGGGCATGTATCTTAGCGTGACTGCTGTATGTGTGGCAGCTGTGCGGATGACATGCCTTTCATGAGACGGGGGCTGACGGATGGGATGGATGGTATGTTGTATGTGCATGGTGTGTCTGTGTGTTTGATGGGTTCAGTGGTGTTCGTGTGCATTTATGTTGTTCCGCTCTGTTGCGTCTAGTGTTGTTTGTCTTACATAGGCGTAGTTGTGGGGTGTGTGGTTGACAGGCAGTAGGGGCTACATGGACAGGACTTCAATGGTGTTTCGGTTGTGTGTGATGGGTTGCACAGTGGCTGCTGTGTGGTACTATATTCAGTGTGGCTTGTGCATGCAGACGTGGCTCCTTGGGTGTTGCTGTGTCTGTGATGGGTCATGTGAGGTGTGAGTCTGTGGTTCATGTCCGTGTGCACATTGTTCACTTGTTCGTGACGGTGGGCGGTGCTGCGTGTTCGTCTGCTACGTGACATGTCCCATGTGTTGGTCGTGTTACGGTCCTCATGCCTCCAGTAATCCAGCCCTGTCCAGTTTCCCACCTGCAGGTTGTTCGGGCGTGCACTGTACTGGATGCCACATGGTTCTAAGCGGGGGTGCTCCATGTTGCAGGTCTGTGGGGGTGGGGGGTGTTGTGGGTCGTGGTGGTGGCTGGACACCCACTGACACCGATTGTTGTGGACCGTGATGTCTACCTTTCGGCTGTCGGTGTGCACTGCGGTGGCTGACACGTGGCTGTGGGGTGTGGGGGATGCTCCTCCTTGCTGTGATGTGGGACTAGGGGCCTGGTGTATGTTGTACTTGGGCTGTCCACCCTCCCACCCACTGCACTTTGTGTTCCTGCCACTTACCTGTTACTTGTCGGTTAGTGCAGCTATGGCGGACACATGGGTGTGGTGGGTGCTCGTTGTGGCGCTTCTGGCATACTTGGGGACCTGTTGGTGGTTACGTGGCTGGCTGAGTGTACACATGTCCCCACGTATCTTACAGTTGTTCGGTTTGGGCTGTGTGTGGTGGTGTCTGTTGCATGTGTGTGTGATGTGTTGTGTATTGTGTGCTGGACATGGGGGTGTTTGTCCCTGGGAGCTGTGGCATGGTGGTAGTGCATGTGAGTACATAGCGGTGTGCTGGTATACATTAGTTTGTACTTACCAGCCTCCACTCCCCCTGCTAATCCGGCGAGGATCTCCGGATGTATAATGACTCGCACCTTCTCCTCCCACGCTTTGAAGGTCTTGAAGAGCGCGGGATTCCCTCCGCCAGTGACGGCAGCCAGCTCTCTGTTCTTGCTCTCCTTCTTCTTGACCAGGCTCTTGACGTCATTCCACCGTTTGTTGATTTCAACTCTGTTCCTGGGCAGGGTCCCGACTGCATTGACCTGGTCTACGATCCGGTTCCACATTCTCTTTCTGGTGGCTAGTGGTGTGTGCTGGACCAGGTTCCCATAGATTTGTGGGTGCACCTTGATAATCTCGTCGACCATGACCGTCAGCTCCATGGGCGTGAACTTGGGCATTCTTTGTGGTGCCATGGTGTTTGTGGTGCTGGTGCGGTGTGTGTTGTGTAATGTGCAGGGGTTTGTGGTGCCGGTGTTTGGTGGTGGTGGTGGTGGTGGTGGTTGTGATGTGTGCGTTTCTGTGGTGTGCTGCTGTCCTTGCTGTGTCACTGTGTCCTCTTCTCTCCTCTCTAGTTTGCAATGTTGCAAGGGGTTGTGGTCTGTGGGAGTGCTGCTTTTGTACTTACCTATGTGGGTGTGTCCTCATGGTCTGTTGTTTTCAGGTGTGTTGTGTCTGGGGTTCTGGCCTTTGTAGTTTTTGTTTGTCCAGGGGGGTGTTTTCGGGATGTGTACTGTGCTTGTGTATTTGTGCGTGCCTTGCTGTGTGGACTTGTTGGCCATGTTGTGTGCGATTGTTTTTGTCAGCGGATGGTTTCTGTGCAGGGACGTGGGCGCCATGGCTTCTGCCGTGTCGATTCTCATCGGCGTTGTTTGCGCTGGCGGGCGGTATATTTGTAGTTTTCCCGCGCTCATGGCGGTGCGATCGTAATCTCACGTGCGGTGTGTCGGCCGTGAGGGCGGGCGGTTTTGTGTTGTCGTGCGTGTTTCCGTCCGTGGCGGGCGGTTTGACTCCGACTCGGACGATGGCGGGCGGTATCTTGTGTGATTTTTCCGCCGATGGCGGTTTTCGGTTTGTGTCATCGTAATGGCGTGGTCGGTGTTCAGACGGTGTGTGCGGGCGGATTTTTGCCGCTTTCATGCCTGGCGGATTTTTTTACGCCGGGTATCGTAATGGGCCCCTTAATTCTTTCTTCTTGTCTATGTAGAAAATCATATTTTGGATGTATGTAAGATACTAAAAGAAATCTTGATATTGTACATGTTTAATGCATGCATCAGTTGTTTACACAAGGGCTTGTAAATGGGCAAATATATTTATAAAAAAGGCGCTAATTCCAATGTTCCTCCTCCTAAGTAACAACTTTGGTAGGTTTTACACTTCCATTGTTACATACTGAAAAACATGATCTTAGATTTCCCTCAGATTAATTTTCAAAATTGGAAATTTGTATAGACATTAGGAGCCATGATAGTTTCTTTGGAGGACAGCTGGGGTAATTTTCAAGATTACAATGCTAATCGTATAATAATGCATTCAGACTCCCTAGTTTTGCCTTGTTTGAATACTCCGGTGTTCAGACAAAATATCAAAATAAAAATATTGTGTAACACAAATATGATGTCAAGAATTTTGTGAAACATTAATATTGTTGTATTTATTATTGTTGAAAAAAATATCGATTTTAGGTGCTGCATTTAATATTGATGTATTTAATATTGATGTAGTTAATATTGTTGTTTAGAGTATCCTTTTTAGTGATAAACAGTGTGTAATATAGTCTATTTTTGTTTATATATGTTTTTTTTCAGTATTTGTTTATAATTTATTTAGTAATTGTTTTTTATAAGAATTTATTTTGTAATTTAATTTGTGTAATTGTTTTTTATTTAGCAAAATAATTTTTTTCGGAGCGGGATGTTGGGGTTATAGTGGATAAGGGTTTGAAGTATTTTAAAAATAAGGTAGTGTATATATCTAATGTTTATTTTAAAGTTTAATAAAAAATAAAATTAGGAGTGGGATGTTGAGTCTATAGGGGATAAGGGTGGGAATTATTTATAAAGTTAAGCACTACTGTGTATTTTTTATGTTAATATAAAACAAAAATATTTTTGATTTTTTTTTACAAGTTTAGGAGTGGGATGCTGGGTTTCTAGGGGATAAGGTTGGGGAGTATTTAAAAAAAAATTTACTAGTGTTTATTTTTTGATGTGTGTTTATGAAAATTATTTAAAGAAATTCTTTTAGAATTTTAATTTTATAAAAAATGTGATATTATTTATAAAAGAGTTCCAATTTTACAAAAAATCAAGAAATTGGAAAATTATTGTTATTTAATTTATTATTTTCAAATGAATTGTGTTTTGTAATATTTGATGCTAAATTATTAATATTACTTTCTAAAAAAATATTTACCAAAATGTTTGAAAGTGTTTAAAAAATTGCAATAATTGTTTTTCTGAATGTTGTAAAAATGGATACAATTTCAAAAAACTTAAGTTACTATTTTAAGTATAATTGTTACTTACGTGGAGAAGTGGATGTACGGTGGTATATGTTAAAGGCTTCTCTCTTGCAGGGAATATCCGGCAGAGTTTCCTTTTTTCAAGTATTTGGTGTTTTTGTGCTCTTTTTTAAGTTAAATTGCTGTGGCTTTTATATTGTTTGTTCAATTGGTTAAGCTATATTATTGGCAATACTTTCATATAGTTTCATAGTATTGGTTGTTTTAACTTCCTTTTAATTATTGTTTCTGTTATGTCCTTACTTTTATTCTATTTAATATTATATAATTATTTTAACTAAAAAAATAACTGTTCACAAATACATAAATGTTTTGTATGTAAACGAGATGTAAATATGTTGAATTTATATTTTAAAGGAGTTTTATGTTGATATACTTTAAATGTATTATTTTGGTTAAGAAAAATATTATGTTTTATTTATAAATTATAGTTATTATTGTGGGATATATTTTTTGTTGTTTGCTTGTTTAAATATTATGTTTCACATATTTTTTACTGCTATTGATTACTTGTTTTAATGATATTTATGTAGTCGATATTGTTGATTTCGATATTTTTGACATAGTCTATGGGTATTTAAAAAGTCACAATATTTTTGTTTCCGGTATTTTGGTTTTCAAATATATGTTAAATTAGATATTTTTGACATCGATATTAGTGACTTTTTAAAATTAAGTATAGGGTCTAGATATTTTTGTTAACCATGTAAAGGTTTCGATAACTCTGTAACTCAATATTTGTGGCCTTGATATTATGTCAGTGAGCCAAATATCTACTGGGGCTTAGAGCTCAGAATACTTTAGCATGGCAAGTTTTTTGCTTTTGGTAATGGATAGTTTAGTCTTGCAGAAATCTTGATATCTTCCTACCCTGTTTTATTTTGAAAATATTAGACAACATCTGTGGTCAAACAAGGTGTAAACTCCAGCCAGGGTTTTTTGTTTATTAGGTGAGATGTTCATAGTATAATTATCGCCCTAGGTCATAGCTAGATTGCCAAGCGAGCCACTCTCATTCAGAGAGTTGATTTCAGAAGTCATGGAGAAGGTGTTCTTCACCAAGAGTACATACAGTGCTTCCATGGCTGAAGCCAGCTATTCATAGGTATGAAAGTACAATTTGTCCTCAGAAACTCAGAAGCTGGGTATGGTGTTCAACATAATGCTTAGGAATAGCTTTAGGGTGTTAGAATGTCAGACACTCGCAAAAAACTCTAGAAAGGTTTGTCTTGTTTTACTGAATATTGTATGCCTAACTGATTTTATTTTTACATTCTGTGTGGTTGTCATCCATGATTTATGCACTAGACTATGGATTTTAAAATAAACATTTTAAGTTACAAGTTCCCATTTCCTAGTGCTATATTTCAATGTGTTATTTCTATGTCCCAACATTTTCTTCTTTTTGGACACTTCCAGGAAAGGTCTGCTGAAGCTCGTTTTGCCCCTGTAGTGTTTTGCTTCTTCGTCTTGGGTGCCAGTGGTAGCAGGTTAAGCCTTCAATGTGTACTCACAGGTCTCACAATAGTCTTCTTTATCTTCTACTCTTTTACATGTCCAGATGTGTTCTGAGGAGTGGAGGGTTGTTGGTTGACAGGGGTGTGAGCCCCAGTCATGTAGCAACCACAATCCTCATCAGGGTGAGGCACAAGCAAACCCCAGATTAACATGAGCTCAGTGCCCTGGTAGCTTGGCACAGAATAGTCAGGCTTAACTTAGAGGCAATGTGTAAAGCATTTGTGCAAAATTTCAAACATTAGAAGAGTAAAAACACCACATAAAAAGATCCCACACTGGGTTAGAAAAATAGAGCTTAATTTAATAAATAAGATAGGCCAAAATAACAGAAGTCCGATTAGTAGAAACACGGATTTTGAATTTTAAAGGATTTAGACTAAATAGCACCAAAAGGCGTAAAACTCCAACTGTGGATATCTGATTGTGCTGGATCTGGAAAAGTCACAAGTTCAGACCGACACAATGGAGCACAGGTCGACTACAAAGACCCAGTTACGCCCGCTGAATAGAGTACCTTAAATCCTGTGTTGCAGAGCATTGCGTGGATCCGTGTTAAACATGTATTGCACAGTTGAGGCGATGCGTGGGTTTCGAGATGCGGCAAGGCTACGGTGCAAGGTCCTGTTGCATTGACATCGAGGATCTAGTCAACAAGGGCTTGCAATGCGCAGTCTTGAGTCAGAAATGTGGTGCGCAGTCGTGGAGTTGCAAGGCTGTAATGCGAAGTCCATCCTCGTCATCAAGGCTGCTGTTTACAAGAGATGTGAAGGCCTGCACTGAGGATCCATCATGCAGTGGAAGTTCCTAGAGTGATGTGGAATACGTCAGCAATGTAATTCTTTGTGACGCGTCCAATCCATGCAGCAGAAGAGATGCGTCAATTTTGATCGGATTTGTGCCACACAGCAGAGGAGATGCATTAGTTCTAATGATACCACAGAGACTGAGGTGGCATGACTTGGTAGGGTAGACTCACAGATGGCAGAGTCCAGGTGCAGATGCAAGGTTTTTGGAAGCCTGTTATGTCCCTGAGGCTTTAGATCAGGAGATCAGTCAACTAGACCTTGGAGTCACTTTGGGTTCAAGTGATACAGGTCCAGTCCTTTTCACCCAGGTAAGAAGGTAGCATGCAGCAGGTCAGCACCGCAAAGCAGAAGTCCCTCAAAGTAGCAGTCAAGTAGAGTAGCCATCCTTGTAGCAGAACAGCACCCTTTCTTCCTGGCAGAAAATACCACAGGTCCAGAAGTGTACTGAAGTGGTGGTACCTGAGGTCCTTCTTTTATACACAGTTGTACCTTTCAAGTAGAGAGAAGCTTCTAGAGGCATGCCTTTGAAGTGCACAGATGCCCTGCTTTTCTGACCCTGGCTCCAGACTAACTACAGGTGTTATGCTGCTCTTTTCATGGAGACAGGGCACAGCCTATTCAAGTGTATATCTGGCTGGGCACAGCTCCTCCCTCCCATCCTGCCAGTGATGACCCATCCAGTCACACCTAGGCTCCCATTGTGTGTGGCTGTATAGGAGAAATACACAAAGCCCAACTCCCAACTACACCCAGCCATTTGACCAGAGACAGGATGAAGGCATCAAATGCTTAAAACAAGAAAATGACAACCTTTTAAGAGTGGCATTTTTGGAATGGCAACTTATAATTCAACTTCACCATAATTTAGCAATTTAAATTAGGAGGCCAGAGACACGAAAAATGAAGCAGTTATCTATTCCCATTTAAACTTTACATTTATAAAAGGTAATAAGACAACTCCGACGTTGTCCAACGGGAGAGATAGGACTTGCAATAGTGAAAACAAATTTAAGAGTTTTCTCAACTAGCATGTGTAAAGCTTACAAGTACATGTCCAACTTTTTAAATACACTGCACCCTGCCCTTGGGGTGTATGGGACTTACCTTAGTGGTGACTTTATGTGTTAAAAAGGAAGGGTTGGGCCTGCTAAAAAGTTGTTTTTGCCAGGACGATATAGCAGGTTAAAACTGCATACACAGGCTCTGCAATCGCAGGCCTTTAGACATGTTTGAAGGACTACTTAAGTGGCTGGCACAATCAGTGCTGCAGGCCCACTAGTAGCATTTCATTTGAAGGCCCTTGGCACATGTAGTACTCTTTACTAGGGACTTATAAGTAAATTAAATATGCCAATTGGGTATAATCCAATGTTATCAGGTTTTTTGAGCAGCGTGCACAAGAACTTTAGCAATGGTTAACAGTGGTAAAGTGTACTAAGTCCTAAGGCCAGCAACAACCAAGTCAGGAAAAACAGGTGGACTGAAGGCACAAAGTCAAGAGGAAACCACACCAAGGATGCCAGGTCTAACAATCGTGGAGTGGCACTTTTGTATAGCTCAGTAGCCAGTGGGTGGGAGCGACTCCAGGACACTCCCTAACCAACTGGAATAAGTTCCCACAGAGAACCCTTCCCTTTTTTCAATACTGCAAACAATGCCATATGGTGGCTATCTCAGTGACATCCAACATGGTAATACCCTTTCTGCCCCTTGAAAAGGACAGGGTGTGTCTAGGTTAATGAGCAATCATGTCCTACCTAACCACACTAAACTGATTTTGCGCAGCTGCATCTCCCTCCACTAGGAATGATACCAGGAAGGCTAGAATGTATCATGTAGACTGTATCATGTAATTAAAAGTCCCTCTTCACTAGTCCTAGACCAGGACTCACCTTGTTCCCTTTCAAGTTAATAAAGTAATAAAGCTCCTGGATCATCCTAACTGCTCTTCCTGCTCAGGGGTGATGAACTGGCAGAAAGAAACGCTACAGCCAAGCTAATCAACACAGTGGAGCTCCAGACAGGTAAAGTATAACTTTCTAAATGTTAGTTCAACTGTCCATCAAAAAGCCACTTCAATATTGGATAGTTAATAAATATTACAGTGGGTGAATGGGCTTTTCCAAACCAAAGATACAAAAAGAGCTTTAATTGAATGTATTTCCCCTTACTGGAAAGTTAAATATGCCAATTAGGAGTTAGCCGGTTCTGTCATGTTTTAGACTCAACGCACATACATTGGACACTGAACAGTATCGACCAAGTGTACATAGTTAAAAATCAGCAGCATCAGTCTACAAAAACGGAGGTGGTAATGCAAGATGAGACACCTTTTTGCGTGTTTTTAACAAAGTATCTTTCACAAACACTGCACTAATATAACATACCACTATACACTTACTTACACACCAGCATGTACATCAATTCATACATTCAGTCACACCTCTACAGTAAAACTGAATTACTGTAATTGTTATACACTGACAGGCATTAACAGTCAGCACTAAAAACATACACAAGTAGTATTTGCTTATAATACTCACCTAGACATCACCAGACACATTCATTTAAAATTAATCATTATGTAGGTTTAAAAAATGCAGTATTTTCAATATTGAATACTGTCACACACCACACACCAACCTTTACATACTCCCATACACTCAAATATACACACACACAGAAACACACACACAGCTATACGTAACTGACATAAGCATAGCTTGCAGGGTCATAGATTTTGGACATCATCAGTAACATAATATTTGGAGTCATAAGCTGTTATATTCCATATGGGTACCCTATATAGGTGCAGGTAACATTGCAACCTTTCACCTATATTCTTCCCTACATTACATACATAACGGTTCTTAGGCACTCACCTTTTACCTAGATACGACACTGCATTCAGAACGAGGGTTTCCCCCTATTTCGAATCTCATACAATATGCATGAGGCTACTTGGAAGCACAGCAGGACTAACAGCAGGACAAACATCTCCTGTATAATATCTCTGTATAAAGTTCAGGTCCAACGTCATCCTTTAGGCTGACACAGTAACACAGCAAGGAAGGACCCCTGGGGAGACCTATGGGTATATATACATCATGTCTTGCTTAGAAAGGGAGAGGAGACCGAGACTTCCCAGCTGACACACTGACCAGAGACGCTGAGGTTCCTGCATGCAGACGCTCCAGCTAGCTCGAGACCAGGACGGGGTCCCATATTCTCTTGTTCTCAGGTAATGGGGTTGACTAGATTCTATAGGGTTTCTTGGCATAACACCTACACAGATGCTAGGTACATTTAGGTACATCTAGTTAGGGAGGCATCGTAGGAGTGCGCACTTTTTATCATATGTTTTATGTACATGTATATATTCATGATTTCTGCAAGATGGTAGAACTATACCATCCCTTTACTTTCGTAGGACTGCTAATCATATATCTCTGCTACTGTCTTATGGTTGTTGCAGCTCGTCTAGTCTACACTAGAATAACAACTGTTCAATAAATACTTATTGAAAACGCCCAGACTGTTTATTCTGTGTATCTCTCTGAGACAAACTAAGTGAGCACGAGTGACTAAGCGAAAGGTAGTATATTGTTTCCACAATTCTAAGGGATCAGGATTTTCATTTACTGAAGTTGCCAGAATCTATTCTCTCCTTGGTAAGAGGAGATTATAGTGGCACTGTGAGCTAGCTAATACAGATAGGCTAACGAATCCGGTGGGGGTGTACGGAATCAGTCTGCCACCAATCCCACAGTTTATGTTATCCAAATGCGCAGATCCTGTATAGGTTATATAGGAACTACACGACAAAGCAGTGCATCACAGTTGTGCATCACAATTGTGCAAGGTATACTTTTGTCAGTTACGTTTAACTGGTAAATAACAGTGTTTTTTTGGTTTTAGAACAGTAGCTTTTTTATTTGAAGACACAAATAAAACTCCATTTTAACCTTTGTTCTTTTCTGTGAATGTTTCTTAACACTACAATTCTTAACACTGTTTGAATTTAATCTCTTGTCCTGTGTGCAATTGGTACTATTACAGCTGTGTTTTTTTTTTGTTGCTCATGACTGTTTACATTGAACACTTGGTTTCTGTGACATTGGTACTGTTTAAACTGCTGTTTTTCTACCCATGCCTACTTAAAAGCTGTATTGTCCATAGGCGCATAGGGGCAACCCTCCAGCCCACCCTAACCTCCCTTCCTTTGGGGTCTTTTAACAGTTAAAAAGCAAACTACACTCTCAAGAGACTAATCAGAGTGTGTTTATGAGACTTCTGAATCTGCTTTAAAGTTTAAACTTGGTTTGGAAATTGTATGTAGCCCTTGTTTTTGGCTAGAAAAAAAGATTTGTTGAAGTGTGTGAAAAGCAGTATTTAAGTGGCTTAGAATTGGGCCTACCTGTAGGGTGAGGCAGAACCAACAAAGTGTTGATCGAGACTGTCAGTATCCAAGGAGATTCTGATCTTCAGCAGCAGCTCACTGCCCCCTGTCCAAAAGCCTGGGCCTTCCCAATTGGCTCTCTAGCTCTCAAGCTACCCTGAGCCCTCTACCCCACCTGCAATATCCCTTAAGGTATGCGCAGAACACCCCAAGACAGCCACCTCCATCTGGTAAACCCAGCCTCTCTGTGCCCTACATAACCAAGTGAGCAAACAGCAGAGAATGTGATAAGAACACCGACTGTAAACCTGCTGTTCTTTTCTACACCTTAATGTTTTCATTTCATCTTTTGTCCTTTGTGCAATTGGTACTGCTAAAATTGCTTTTATTTTTGCTTGTGACTGTTTGAATTGACCTCTTGTTGTCTGGGAAATTGGTAGTTAAACTGCTGTTTTTCTACCTGTGACTGTTTGAAAATCTGTCCTAGTTTTTACTGTACTGGGCTTAGGTGTGCATGGACAACCCCCCAGCCCACCCCACCCTCCTTTTGGGTCTTTTAAAAGTTAAAAAGTCAAACTTCACCCACAGAGGCTAAGCAGAGTGTGTTTTTGAGACTTCTGAATCTGGTTAAATGTTTAAACTGTCTTTTGAAAGTGTATGTCCCTAGTTTTGGGCTAGAAAAAGGAATTTGTTGAAGTGTGTGAAAAACAATATTTAAGTGGCTTAGATTTGGGCCTACCTGCAGGGTGTTCCAGGATGAACAAAGAGTGATTTGAGCCTCTCTGTATCCAAGGAAAGTCTGATGTCCAGGAACAGCTCATTGCCCCTCGCCATCAGCCTGGGCCTTTCTGATAGGCCCTCTAGCTAACAAGAGCCCTACCCACCACCTGCGGAATCCCTTTAGGGTTTGCAGGGCACACAAAGACAGCCACATCCGTCTTGTAGCCCTAGCAACTCCGAGCCCACCAGAACCCAGTGAGCAAATGACAGAGAAGTTGGTAAGAACGCAGACTTGTGTTGTGTTTTTGAATCTTTAAAATTGCTGTTTGTTCTACCCGTGACTGTTTGAATTTAGTATCTTGTCCCATGTGCAATTGCTATTTTTTAAACTATATATTTTTTTTCTCACGATTCTTTGAATAGTACTCTTGGTTTCTGTGAAATTGGTTCTTTTTAAACTTCTGTTTTCCTATGACGATTTGAAAATCTGTCCTGGTTTCCCCTGTACTATGCTTAGGCATGCAGGGGCAACTCCCCAGCTCCCCCACTCCTTTTAGATCTTTTAAAATTTAAAAAGGCAAACTACGCCCTTAGATGATAAGCAGAGTGTGTTTATTACACTTATGAATCTGCTTTGCGGTTTAAACTTGGTTTGGAAATTGTATGTAACCCTAGTTTTTGGTTAGAAAAAGGGATTTGTTGAAGTGCACGAAAAGCAACATTTAAGTGGCGTAGATTTGGGCCTACTTGAAGGGTGAACCAGGACCAGCAAAGTGTGGATTGAGCCTGTCTGTATCCAAAGAGATTCTGATCTTCAGGAGAAACTCACTGCCCCCTGGCCATCAGCCTGTGGTTGATGTCACCCGCTCCTTATATAAGTTTGCTATTGGATGATGCATCTGTGCTCTGATTGGTTTCTGTATCTGGTGTTTCTGTTGGACTCAGTGTTAGAATTCTAATTGGCTGACAAGTTTGGTGCTCTGATTGGTCCCTGGGGCTAGGGTTTCTTTTGGACTTAGGGTTAGCTTTCTGATTGGCTGATAAGTCTGGCTCTGATTGGCCTCTGGGGCTAGGGATTCTATTGGACTTAAGGGTGAGTGTTAGATTTCTAATTGGTGTCTAGGACTAGGGCTGTAATTGCTTCAAAGTCCTTTGTCTCCTATTGGTCCTAGGACTTAGGGCTAGTGATGTGATTAGGGTTAGTGCTAGGGTTCCCATAGGCTGAAGGTGTCTCCTTACCACTAGGGTGTCAAGGAAAAGGGTGGAGAGGACTAGGGCATTTGCCTGTTTGGGCCTGTTCGGGACTGGTTAGGCCTAGAGCTAGAGATGCTAGCTTTATTCCCATTTGCCAGCTCCCACCTTAAACCATTCATATCCATATCCAAAACATATTAACAAACTCACAACAAATGTACTCCACTCATTTGCTATAAAAACAAACATCAATTCTCTATCCCAACAACCACCAAAAACCCCACAAACCACACTTATACACCGTTCTACCCCAACTACTACACAACGGCACCTTCACTCACACAAAAAACACCACTCTATCCTACACCACTAACAAATTCACACAAGGCCAATACAACATAAATCCACACTATTCATAACTATATTCCATCCAGACACACATTCCCTGCTCATAAAAAGCACTAGCTCTACCCTCCATTTACTCCTAACAGACCCCTTCCTGTCACTACCAAAGCTATACTCAACTTTCCATCATTTTAATCACCAACACCCTCTTCCTCTTTATACCACAAAAAACACAACCACACAACCCTTACACTCCACTCTAAGACACATATTACCTCTTCCAGTGATCAAATCTAACACCACATATTCTCAAATCACACACCACATACTCTCTTTTCCAAAACACATCATCATCCCCTTTACCATTCAGCTTCCACTCACCAATAACATACAAATACTGAAAACAACTACATCATCATCTCCTCTCACTACTCCTCAAAATCAAAACATAACACACACACCAGCACAACAAAATCTCACACACACTCTTCTTCATAATATATTCTGTCACAAACTAGAAACATACACCCATTTCCACCCTCATGACTAAACTAATAATACACCCCCTAAATCAACTCTACTGCCAAGCTTTCTCTATCCCCCATACCTAACATATATACAACAAAACAACTCCCTTTCAACCACCTCTTTTCCATTTGATAACATGTTGCACCACCACCCTAACTCATACACCTTTCTCACTAAACAAACGTAAAGAAAATAAACAACATGCCACCCTTCACAATTTCGTATCTCCACGTTTACGTCACAAGGCTACTCAACAAAAACAACACAGCTCACCAACTCACTCTCATCCGCCACCAACACATGCAGACCAATCAAATGTCTTCTTATCCTGCTACATTAGAAATAATGGGGCGACCCGGTGTCCTTCAGAACCTGGGTATTAGTAGTATATAGAACAATTGGTTCTGTCTGGTGTTACAATTGCTTAGAGCACTGTATGTACTACAAAGGAAAAGGTTATTTATAACACACAAAAGGATAATTTGTAGAAGAAGAAGAACACACCAAAAAGAGGAGTTGATTCAATCTTGTATTTAAAAAAAGTACTGAATACTAATGGCTGTCACAAGTACAAATTAATTTGCAACAAGACAACAAGTGACTATGGTGAAAAAGTGACATATAGTGAATAGTAAAATGGACAGTACACTATACACATGACGTATGCAGGTGACATAGAATAAAAGGGATGTTTTATTTATTTATTTATTTTTAATTCTTATCCTATCTAATTCTACACATGTAATGCAAGACCCATTGATGAATCAAATCGTAATCAAGAAAACTGTGTGGACATATGATAGATGTCGACGTTTCGACCCTGGAAACAGTGCAGACTGGTGTGCATCAGAGCGGGTCTTCAGGACTATGGAAGGAGGGATGGACAGCCACGAAGGCAGAATCTTCAGTGAATAACATCAAGGGGATAAGACGTTATTCAGATCCAATAATAAGCTCCACTAAGTGTTCAAGTAGTGGATTTCAGTTCTGGTACAGCAGTCAGGAGAATTCTTCCTAAAAGGAATAGCTCAGTTGCTCAGAAGATCTCCACCAGCCGGTTGGAGTCTTACGTGTGAGCACACTTGACATCCACCAGTCGGTTGGAGTTTCGTGTTTTGAGCCTTCAATTAATATTCAGTGGCGACAAAAATGGCTGTATTACTTCAAAGCGGCAGCGCGCATCCGTCTGTCAGCTTCTGGATGCTTCAAACACGTTCCAATCCCCTGACGCCCGTGGTGATCCCCTCCCTCGGTGGCGTCTGCCCCCCCCAGGCCCTTCGGGACCCGGTGGATGTGGCAGACATCGCAAGGAGATTGAGGCCTTTTTTGTAGCGAACTCTCTTTCTGATACTCCCGAGGAGGTCCGTTGGGATGCCTTCAAAGCTACTGTTAGAGGGTTATCACCTCAATCTCCATCGCCCGGACCCGGGAGGCACGTCTGGTCGAATCCACCCTCTCTCAGGATATTAAAGACTTGGAATGCAAAGATCATGCCTGTCCCTCCCTCGCCAACAAGCGGCGCCTCGCTGCCCTATGCGGTCAACTGCGCTTACAGCGTACTCACAAGGCAGAGCGGCTCCTCGTTAATTTTAAACAAAAATTCTACGTGGGTGGTGATAAGGTTGCGGCGTGCTGGAGTGACGCCTGCGGACCCAGACTGCCCAATCCCACATTGCAAAGCTCAAGCGGCCCAACGGCTCCTGGGCTATCTTGGAGTCGGACAAGGGCCTTACATTGATGGCCTTTTATAACGATCTTTATGCGCATGATCCTTGTCCCCCGGAGGCGGTCAGGGCATTCCTCGACTCCTGTCCCTGGGATCCTATTGATCCCTATTTTACAAAGCTACTTGATGAGCCTATCTCCCACAAGAAAATTGTAAAGCATTAAAACAGCTCCCGATGGGCAAAACCCCGGGCCCGATGGCCTGCCGGTCGCTTTTTATCGGGTCTTCTACCCGCAATTGCGGGATCACTTGCTCCATCTCTTTAACAGCTTCACTGATCATTCGGGCCTCTCTCGTATGATGAATGAGGTGGAGATAGTGCTTGTCCCCAAGCCTGTCAAAGACACGACCCTGCCAGCCTCCTTCCGCCCTATTGCCCTGTTAAATACTGACACCAAGATATTCACCAAAATCTTTGCGAATCGTTTGGAACCTCACCTTCCGGGCCTTATCGACGCCGATCAAGTAGGGTTTATCTGCCACCATCAGGGTGCGGACAATATCCACCGGATCACCCATTTAGTGGAAAAGTCACGTATCAGAGCTATCCCTGCCTGCCTGGTCTCCCTCGACGCCGAGAAAGTGTTCAATCGCATGGACTGGGGCTTTTCTCCGGGCGGTCCTCCAGAAGGTTGGCTTGGGACCTGGGTTTATTTCTAAACTGATGGCCCCCTATGCGAAGCCTACCACTCGCATCCGTTTCAATGGCGCCACCACTGCTCCTATCTCTATCCACCGTGGCACTCACCAGGGGTGCCCGCTCTCTCCTTTATTATTCGCACTTGTCATCGAGCCCCTGGCTATTGCTATATGTCACAATCAGGATATACGGGGTATCCCTATGGGGGCACTGAGCATAAAGTCTCCCTCTTTGCTGATGATCTTCTTCTGTCTTTGTCCTCCCCATCGACCTCTCTCCCTGTGGTGGCTGCGCTTCTGGGGTCCTTTGAGGCCGCCTCTGGCTATCAGATCAACCTTGCAAAATCCCAGGCTCTTAATCTTACTCTCTCGGCCTTGGAGGTCCAGGGATTGCGGGACCTGATCCCGGTGCAATGGACTGACGAGTCGATTCGCTACTTGGGCCTGGATCTGACTCCTACGCTCGCATCTTGGTCCTCATCTAATTGGCCTAGATATCGGAAATCTATTCGCGAGGAGTTGCGTCGATGGGAGGGGGGCCTCTCCTTGGCATGGCTTTGGCACCTTAATGACATTAAAATGTCCTTTCTTCCTAAAGTCCTTTACCTGTTCCAGTCTCTCCCTACTCCCATACCGCATGCTGATATCCAGGCCCTGCAACGTGATTTTACCAAATTCATCTGGGGGAAATCCCTCCCCCGCTTTTCTCATAAAATACTCATGCTTCCCAGATCTCAGGGTGGCCTTGCCTGCCCCAATTTATTGGAATATTATTGGGCTTGTCACCTCCGGTTTATATCGGAATGGATTGTCCCTGAAAGCGAGAAACCCTGGTTTCATATGGACCGGGCGGTGGCCTGTAGACCCTTGTGGGACTTAGCCTGGCTCCCGCAAGAGGCCTGCCCTCGAAGTGCCTACATAGCGACTCCAACGAGAACGGTCTTGGAGATATGGGATAGACTGGCGGTACCCCGGGGCATTACAACATTCCCTTCTCCCAATACCCCTCTAACGCGCAACCCTGCGTACCCTCCTGCCTTGCAGCCTCAGGCTTTTGCGGCTTGGACTGTAGAGGGTCAGCGAGTTCTCCAAGATTTTTTCAAGGGCACTGCCCTCTGTACCTTTGACCAGTGTAAATGATTTTTTCATCTCTCAGACAGCGCGCGTCTGCAATACTGTCAATTGCGTCACTGGCTTAGTTCCCTGACATATTCCCGGGATGTGACTCAGCGGCTCACCCCCTTTGAGTCCTTGGTTCGTAGATTCGAGGGGTCCAGGGGCCTGTTCTCCAAAACCTACTCTGTCCTTCAACACTCTCAACAACTCCCGCCTCTTGGCTACCAGACCCGTTGGGCCTCCGATTTGACCGGAGGAGTGGGCTCGTTTGTGGAGGGACATCCCCAAGGTGTGCCGTAGCATGCCTTAGCGCGAATCCGCATATAAACTGATGACGCAATGGTATTATATGCCTACCCATCTCCATCAGATGTTCCCGAACACCCCTCCGCTTTGCTGGAGATGCCAGACTGATAGAGGGGACTTTCTACACATTTTGTTGTCTTGCCCGGGTCTTGCTTTGTTTTGGAAGGAGGTCCTCAGTCACATTAAAGAGGTGGTGGGTTTCCCGATTCCCTCTATCCCGCCCCTAGCGATTCTGGGCATTCGGCCCGGCGCGCTGAAGGTCATGACTTTGGCGGACTGGTACCTCATTCTTCATCTATTGGGAGCGGCACAACAGTCCATTGCCTCCTGTTGGAAGCAGCCCCACCCTCCTCCTATTGCTGCTTGGTTTCTCCGGTTGTGGGATGTCATGTCCTTGGAGCTGCTCACGGCTCGCCTGAATCACACAGACACTCGATTTGACCGCAACTGGCAACCACTTATTCGCTATTTCACTCAAATCGAACACTCCCGCTTGGTGCCTCCTAGACTGCGAGCCCTGCAGTTGTTTGAAGACCCTCTGGAGCCCTTCTCTCGGGGTCGGAGACCGGACGCCCCGGAGTACCCTGCTTGAACTGTCCGGCGGGCCCCTTTGACCTTGCGGCCACTGGCCTCCACCCTGGGCCCTGGTCCCCCCACCCCCCCTCCTTATGGCGCATCCTCCTCTGATCCCCTTTCCCTTCCCTCCCCCCTCTGGGGGACGCACTGTTAGCTGCTTTCTTCTCTTTCTTTCTGTCCTCACCTCTCTTTTGCTTTCTCTTTCTCTCTCTTTATTGTTGTATGATGCTCTTTGTTTTGTCTATAGCAAAGTATATTAATATTGTCGCAGTGCGGAATGTTTCCTTTATGCGAGGTTGGGGTTTTATCTCGGTTTGGACCTTATTTGCTTTGACCCCCTGTTTGACTCTCTGGCTGTGATGCTATGCCACCCCTCTACTGGACAATGGAACCCTGGCTTGGCTTCTGCCCTTTTGTCCCTCCCATAGCTCCTCCCTTGGTCTTGGTGAGGGTTCCTTTTTGACGGTGTCATTTGTGATTTGAGAGGTCATCGTGCCTTCATTGCATTTGTGTTTCGGAGTTTGTGGAGATGGGGTTGCTCAGTTGAGAGGACCCGGAACTGATTACTTATTATGTAGCCCAGCTTTTGTTGCCCTCCCACCCTTGCTTTTCATTTTCTGCGACATGTATTTTCTATTTGTTTGAATTCAATAAACAGATATTAAACAAAAAAAAACAAAGGCAGCACCGACCCCTTTACAAAAAAGCCATCTAAGAGTAGGCTAACCCAGCCTCTGAATTCCTGTGAATTTATGTATCTGGTCAAAGTAATCAGGCCTGTTGACAGCCCTTCTGACCCATCTCCACAACAAACCTTCAAGCAAATTCTTCTAACTACCTCTGTTGCAACACCAGTAAGAGGAATCATCAATAATTTCTTAACTACAGGAATATTTCCAGAAGACCTAAAAAAGTCATATATATGTCCATTATTAAAGAAAACAAACCTGGAGCCGCTTAACCCCGACAACTACAGACCAATTACAAATGAAACTTTCCTTGGAAAATTGATAGAAAGAGCTCCACTCACCCAGATGTCACAATTCATTGAAGATAACTCCATACTTTCAGACTTCCAAACAGGATTACATCCAGAAATTGGCACAGAATATGCCCTCATTGCCATCTAGGATGACCTTACGGACATAGTAGACCAGAATGGGGTTGCTGCACTACTCCTCTTGGACTTTTCAGCTGCCTCTGACACAGTTGACCATGACATTCTAATACAAAGAGTCTACAAAGCTGGCATGGAGGTGACTGCACTCGACTGGATCACATCCCTCCTACAAAATAGAACAAATGTCATCCACACACCCCTTTCTCATCCAAACCATACTTCACAAAAGCAGCGGTCCCTCAAGGCTCTATCATCTCACCCATGCTTTTCAACATCTACATGAAGTCATTACCGGCACTGATCAATGCGTTTCACCTTACATGCCGTAACTATGCAGATGACACACAAATACTCCTTAAACTGGAAAGTCCCAAAGACATGGGAAACTCAGAAACTTTCAGTTGCCTCAGAGCTGTAGATCAATGGATGACTTGTATCTATTTCAAAGGGAATGCTTCCAAAACAGTGATTGGAAAATGTATGACCCACTTGCCTCCTGGCCTGACGATCTGAGAATACTGCCTAAAGTATCTAAGAAAGTAAGAAACCTTGGAAAAACAGTGGGCACCAAGCTATAAATGAATGCCCAAGTGGACAAATTAGCTAGATCAAGCTTCATTACTTTAAACTCTGCAATGCATCTTACCCCACTTGGGATTCCTACACAAGGTCTAGGCTACTATATCTCTTGTACTGTCTAAACCCGATTATGACAATGACCTCTATTATGGATCATCTTCATCAACTATGAAAAGACTACAACAGATTCAGAACACTGCTTTCACACTACTCCTGCATGTAATGCCACAAGTTCTCATCTCCCCTGCCTTGAGGTCCCTACATTGGTTACCAGTTGCCAGAAGATCCACTTTCAAGCTGCTTTGCATCACCGACTAAGCAATACATGGAACAGGGCTGCTCTTCATCAGGAATAAGATCAACAAATATATTCAATAAAAGAATCTCCACTCTAGAGAGGCACCTCTCCTCAAAATCCCACCATACAAGAAAAAAATAGGTGGCACATCCTTCTCTGTTCAAGCAGCCAAACTACAAAATTCATTACCCCCAAACATAAGATTAACGGATAACTATTTCATCTTCGGAAGACTACTCAAGAGTTGACTCTTCCCGATATAACCACCAGACTCAAACAAAAAATGTACAGCATGTGCCTGTGCTAATAAGCATTTTATTTAATTATATGAATCTATCTAGATATGTGCATTCCTTTATGTAAATGTGTAGTCGTTACGTGTACTCAACAAATGTACGTATTACTTAAAGTTATAATGTTTTATGCTTAATATGTATATAGGTCACTGACTAGATGCTTATGATTCCCCATTTATTTATCTTTCACAATATATACATTTTTATCAGAATCATTTATCTACAAATGCTTCATTATTCAATTCTTTAAAAGATATATATATAAATAAACACACAAATAAATTAGCCAAAAGTACAGCAACACTTGAAAGTCTGAGTTTATTAAATGCAATTTAAATCTTGATATATCACCACCCTAGAAGATATATATCTTCCAGTACGTATGTATCTATATATTTATTACTTTACTCCCCCTGGTAAGAAAAAACATATTCAGCATCTCCAATGCACTACCTTATAGCACCCTCAATATATCCTCTACCTCCACTCTCCGTTCATCCCAAACCTCATTCTATACTAAGATCCCCCAAATAATCCTTTCTAGACTCTTCCCTCCTCTATCCCTCCTTGCCTCATCTCAAACCTCTTTTTACTATTCATATCTCCCAAAAAAGCCTTTTGTATCCCTCATCGACTCATTCACAACCTCATTCTTCTAGAGACTCTCCACCTCCATCTCTCTGTTACTCATCTCAAACCTCCTCCTACTGGTGTGATCCCTATATAAACACTTTCTAGACCCTTCCCTCTTCCATCCCTCCATTATCCTTTTCAATCCAACTAACAGACTCACATGTCCACCGCTGAAATTAATTAATCTTTCCCTCTACTAATTCAGCACTAATTCCTTTTGGGTTCCAGAGTAGTGTGGTACTGGCCGAAAAGCGCTTCAACACCTTGTATGGGGTAGTCAGCGCTATATGATTGTAGTATGATTTATTGGTTTGATTATATATTGTTATTTAATTATGTCTAAATTATTGAAATGTTTACCAACACAGATGATAAAACCCTGCATACAAGATTTGGAATGACAGCTGCTGGTGCACTGGTGCGCTCTGCACTACAAAACGAAAAGCAACAATAAGCCTCTAGAACTCAGCTTAAAAAGCATTCCTCGCCTTTGAGATCTGCTGCTGAATGCAGGATGCCTTTCAGGGGAGCCAGTGAGGTGTCAGGCAGACTGCAGAGGATAGTTCTGTCTCCATCACATTGTGAGAGGAATAAGGCTTGAACTCTTGTTCTAAAGTCTGTTTATGCGATGCAGGGATTTACTTTCTTCAGAGATTTGAGATAAACTCAACTTGATTTCTCACCATCTCAGTGTGAGAGGAATGAGGCTTGAATGTTGTCTTGTAGTCTGTTTCTGGGCTATAGAGTTTCAGTTTGTTCCTGAGAAAAAGTTGGTGCTATTATGTCTAGGCTTCCTTGATAATATGCTCATAGACCTGGCTTTTCGACTGATACCACCTTTAGCAGCAAGAGCCTCACATGTGATTAGCTGCGCTCTACAAATCCCAGTTTATTATTTAATTGATTAGAAGAAGATGTTAATGACATGGATGAAACAAAGTCATTTTGTGTTGCATGCCAGTTAGTGGATGCCCCCTTCAAGTTCACTTAGAAGAGCCAGCCTTGCATTTGAAATTGATTTGTCATTTTTAGTGGACTCTCTTGGTCAGAAGGAGTTTTAGGTAGAACATCCAGTTTTAAATGAAACTGTGGAAGGTGTCAGTCAAGTGGATGTCATAGAGAGTGAAGATTTTCAGGTTGTGTGATTTTAGGTAGTCCATGGGATCTGATTAGAGGATGAAGATGTTGGGGTGGCAAGAAGGAGACCAGTGGCATTTGCAGAAGATGGTCATTTCAGGGATCTTGAGTTTTGCATCTGGATGAGCTAGTGGCCAATTTATCATTAGATGCAACTAATTCTCAACATATAGTAGGTATATACGCTATCATATGCAATGGACTGCCCAGTGATAGCCAGCATTTTGCTGCTATTGGCTACTAATACTATTAGTCAAGAACGGGCCACCACTATGCAGGGTATAACCACAATGGAAGTCTAATGCTACAGCAGTAAGAATCAAAATGGTTTTGAGAATGCCCTCAAAATATTACATAAAGTTCACTAGAATGCCTTGAATAGCAACAGTATTGCCAGTAATGCCTACTGTATACCAAGGGCTTGGGCACCATTATGCCACAAAGTTGCCAGGAACATCCTCTGTGCATCTAGGAGGGAGGCCCCATTATGCCACAATCTATTGAATGCAGGTGAGGAACCACTTTATTGTGAATGAGGGATGCAGTGCACTGAAGTGCAGACAGAGGACAAGAACACCTCACACACTGCTGAACCAGAACCAAGCTCAGTCCTACAGATCACAAGACAGTTCTCTGCTGCCAAAGCTATGCATTGCCATGTGTCCCTTAGTAAGCCTCTGTACACATATAAAATAGATAGTTTAACCATGGTAGATACCAAAGGAGGCCAGAAAATCTATTGGAGTTATTAGTTTCCTTGTACCATTTGCTCCAACCGTGTGTGGAAACATTTCTGTAGCACATCCCGTATGACACAGCAGCTCCTGCTGTTCTAGAAACCTTCTACCATGGTTGACGTGTGAGCTGTTTGAGGAGGCCAGTGCTTAATTTGAGCCAGTGGTTGACAGTGGGACCACCGGTGCTTCAATCAATCAACCAATTCATCTTTATTGGAATATAAAATAGCCATAAAAGCACACAATATAATACAGACACTGTGCAGAAAAGCAAATACACCATATTACAAAAGCCATGAAATATTATTAAGATATATAAAACCTGATAAAAAAACTTCAATCATCTAACATTGTTTTCCTAGAGGATACAGCAGCTTGAAGAAACATAGTCTCACAGCAGCAGGATTAGTCATCACTCAGAGTGCATAACAAATTATATGCCTGCATGCAAGACCATATCTTTCTGGATCTCATGAGGGGCATAAGAAATGTTCTTGTATATAGCGCACAAAAAACACAAAAAAAGAAAAAGTGCAACATGGTTTTTTGGACTGATAATTACACGGGCAAATCCTTAGATCAAACACATGTTGATATCCAACTGGAAAACATAAAAGATATTTAAGTGCGCCAGCCCTAAAACTGAACAATAAGAACCAAGCCAAACTCCTGTTTATATTCCACAAATAATCCAAGGGAGACTCCCCTTAATTAAAATGCAAGTAGTCTAGAACACTCATTTTCCTACTCTCCACCCGCAGTCTGTCTGTTGTGTCTTTCTCCAAAAATAATTCTTCACTTGCTTCCTGTAAGCAACCGACTGTGGTCCTCTATCCAGAAGCATATCAATTAGATCAACACCTTCCAGGGATTTTTTAACATAAGCCAACCAGGTGATGGACAGACCCTCATTGCAGGTCAGACAATCATTAATTATACTCTTTGTTAATGGAGCATCTACTGAACACCAAATACATAGCCACATGATGGACAGTCGAATCTGAATATTGTCACTCAAATAACCTATGCCCAACTCGCTATGCCAAATGAAGTGAGAGGAGGATAGAGGGTCTGATAGTAACCTTCTACAGAAATGATTTTCCTCCCTCTGCCGGTTTGTAGGGTCACCCATACCCAATACTCCCACACATTAGGTCGCAATAGGAACAGACTGTGCAGAGTATATGTGCAATAAGGGTTTCAAGGGCCTCCCACCCTTTGGGATCACTGACAGAATATCGAGTACCAGAATATCGAGATACAAAAATATCGGGACATACATATCGTTGTCAAAAATATCGACCTCCTATCTTCATAATGGTAAGTACAAAAATATTGAAAACAAATATTGTTAAAAATATCGAAGTACAAAGGGGCACATTACGATGGCGGGCGGAAGCACCACCGCCGTGCTGGCGGATGCAAAAACCACCAGTTACCGCCGGCACGCAGCAGTCCACACGCCCGTCCAATTACGATGCGAAAAGTAGGCCAAACACCGCCGGCAAGCCAGCAACACCGTCCGCCATCAAAGTGCGCCCGTACATGTAGCGGCGCAGCCCAACTGACACACACCGTCCGACGAAACACGTCCCGCCCGGCGCATAAATTACGATGCCGCAAACAAACGGCTCCCACGGCCAAGAGATACCGTACGACAAACCGAAGCGGTAACACGGATGCCGAGCACGGACAACGAAGAAGCGGCTCCCGAGCATGAATCCAGCACTGCAGGCACTCCCCATGCTTCTGCTGATGCACCACCAAGGACGCAACGTACCGCGGAGACGCAGGTAGGCACACACACAACAAGTGCACGCAAACAGTGCACACAGTGCAAGGGCGGAAAAAGCGGACAACCCCCACCCCGCGTGTACACTACACATCCACCATCGCATCCACATATGACACACAGGCCAAATCGTAACATCGCAGAACACATGTGTACACACCACCTGGGACTAGTAACCAACCACCCCGTCACGGCCCCAAAGCGCCGATGACGCCGCCACACATGCGCACAACGCAGAGGCCAACCGCAGCGCCATGCATGCGTCGCACACAGACACAGGGACACAACCAAGCAGCACACACATCAGCCCCACCCCGAACGCACATGACACGTGACAGGCCGGCCACAGACATGTCCCCAACGCCCAATTCACGGACAACACCCAACGCCACACAACCGACGCACACATGTCAGTGAAGACACGCAACAGCAGGACACACCCCAGTGTAACAAACATGGCGTAGCACACAGCGGCGGCAACACCAACTAGGAGAAGCAGGGCCCTTCGGGAAGAGGAACGCCAGTACCACACAGAAACACCCATACCACCCTGCACATATGAACAAGACATATAAAACGGAACACCAAAGAGCCCGGGGACCGACAACAGGTGGCCCAAGAATAACATTCACACACAAGGCCCAACGCAGAGCGGAAAGGCAGCCTGCCGCCCACACAAGGGAGAGCAGACAGCACTGAATGACCTTCCATTCCAACTCCGAAACCACAGCCCTACGACAGAAGCCGGTGAATACAGCCATTGTCCAAGAATAGACCAACACAGGCATGCCGAGGAGACCGACCACAGGGCAGATAGCGCATATCACAGAAGCACACAACGGACGGGAAGAAAGAAGAAAACACTCCCCCATGTCGGCCACATGCAAGTTAATTGGAAGGAGTCACACAGCACTGACCTTGAACTGTCTGAGAAGCATGTGGGAAGAGGGCCCGTGTCCTCCAAACAAGCCAACAGAACACAAGTCCTGTCTCCCTACGACTACACAGAGCTCACAGCAACCCCGGAGCGTGCACATTGCAGACTGCACACACAGCCGGAGCACGCCACCTCAACGAACCGCTGCGAAATGGCAACCGCAACACACCTACCCAACTACGCCGAACAGCTCAAGCTGTACAAAACCAACCTGTGCCATACATTGGGATGCGATCTCCTGTCCCTGCTGAACGTAAGTTACCGACTGACTTACCGCATCACATTGTTCAGCTGCGTCATGCCCGTCTTCTACTGTCGGAGGTGTCCCTACCAGCATCCCGTGGAGATATGCCTCTCCAACCCGGCATGTCTGAAGGCGGACCTGCTACCACTACTCCTCCCTCTGGACGCACACGACAGGGCCTGCTCTGCCTATGGGGGCATGGCGTATGTGGCCAACATCGCACCCGCACTGAAATGGGACCACTGTGCCTCCACACGACGGATCATCGAGAACAGCTACATCGAATGTCACCCAGCATGCCCCATCATGGTCCTCCAAGGGACAACTTACGAACAACACCTTGACAGCCACCATCCGCTACATTGGCTGGCAAACATGTACACCACCAATGACATGGAAGCCCTGCTGGACGGCATCGCATACCTGACAACCTGTAAATACGTCGGACCACAACGCAGGTTCCCCGAGTAACCTATGATGTCCAACCCCGCACCCATGCTTAGCTTCCGCACGGACTGGCCAGTCACCACCACAACAGCCATACCAAACGACCGGCAACTGTAACCACACCATCAACGACATCGCCATGACATCGGATATGACCGGGACATGCACACTGTTCCCCATCACATCCAGGAACACCGCATGCATCGTGGGAGGCAGTGGCATGGGCTCTGTGTATCGCACCCACATGGACGGAACTGCACGAACAACCAGGACACAACATGGATCCAGCGCACATGGACACACACACCGCTCAGTGGACATGAATAGGTCGCCTGGAGTCTGTGGGTGCTGCACCCCTCCCACCCCTGCCCCGGGAATCCCATACCAGGACCTTTGCATGGACGACAAGTGCATACAACAACAACACGACCCCAGTGACTGTGACATGTCCAGTAACCACCACAGTGCAACAACAAGTGGCACGCCGCTGCATGCACGCAAGCACATGCCCTGATGTCAACTCACATGCACGCGTGCATGAGGAACAACCGCAGCAAACCTGTCACATGGAACTGAGATGGACTGTGCCCATGATGCCAAGCGGTCTGGTAGGCTACATGTATACCGTCTGTGTCAAAGTCCGCAGCTCCGCAGCTATACGTAAATGTACATTAGCACAGCCTTGGCCAAGCAGATGTCACTCTGAAGCCCACATCCCACATGCAACAGCCAATCACATGTAACCCCACACCCTATCCCATTTGCAATCATGCTCAGTATATCCTCAACATGTATTCCGCTGCCAGTAGTGTCCACTATACTGCATCACAGAGGACAGAAGACTCAATATAATGTTTGAAACCAAAACTGTCTCCGCTGACTCATTTCACAAGTACGAATGAGAGAGGATGAGAGTATGTGAAGTACACGGCAGTCGTGACATGACCATGTAGTCCACTGGTATTGGATGTCAACGCAAATGAGTAGCACTACTGTGGAAGACACACATGTGTCGTGTGAAGTCGTATGGACGCAGTGCTCAGGTGGGTGGGTGCGACGGGTAGATGCGCACATGCCAAGTTGGAGCACGCCGTGTTGGGAGGGGTCATGAACAGTACACCACCGCTTCCCTGGGCATTGTGAGAGGACACCTGTCGGGGGAGTGAACACGTGTGTGCACAGCTGCCGGGCACACGTACAAAGCGGTACCAGGCGCACCTCAGCCCACCCTCTGTGGACAAGCTGGATCCTGTTGTGCGCCCGCCATGCCCCTTGACAAGGCACACACAGCCCCAGTCGACCAGGTGTAACCCCAACATAGTCAATCCGCACAGGCGATACAGGGCACGGGATGGCAGTGGAGCATGGTGTGTGAGAGGTCTCCTCGCGCTCCTCCTGGTCATATCACGCAGGCAATAGAACCTCAACGTCTAGCATGGCACAAGTCAGATGGAAGTGTAGGGGACGCACCACAGCACGAGCAGCACTGACGTCACGGGAGGTGGCTCGCACCATCCCATCCATTGCCCATCATACCAACCACGCCACATGCCATTGCGACTAAGTGCAAGCGCGTGCGCCACCACCCCGAGCCCTCCCCAGAGAGGCCAAAGAGTGAATGTGTGGGCCATCAGCCACAGACGGACGCGGCCTGGCCGCAAGGGCAGCCACAGCCACTGGGTGTCGCAGGTGGCGGATCCGGAAGGCGAAGACTGTGATGCATAGTCCATGCAGGCCGGGTCTCCATTTGGGGCACCACGCAGGTGGACGGCGTCCCGCAACACATCATACCCTGAGACAGCCCACTCGTGCAACTGGACCCACACATACACTCCTTGCCCTCTCTGGTGCGAGCTTGGGGCTGCCTGTGCAAGCGCTAGCCTCGCAGGTGAGCATGCATATTGGGGGAGCGAGGGGAGGACATGAGGGCTGGGGCGAAGATGACTGTATCACTGTCAGTTAGTACAAGGGATGACCCAGATGTGGAAAGGAAGAGACGTGTCCCGTGTGTACTGCAACTAGTCGCCAATACAACTACCCCCATGTCCGGAATGTAAGCCCGCACCTAGGCCCGCCCATCCGCCACATCGAACATACCACCAGCACGACAACCTTCCCATTCGAAACACTGACTGGGGGTGGCGACCAGTGTACAATCATGTGTAGCCTACCCACGCGTACATGTGGGCCCTCCATGATCCATGTCACCTGCGGCAAAGTCATGACATGCGCAATGAGGGAAGTGAGGAGAGCTGCCCGCCCCACGCGCAGAAGGTGCATCAGCTCCACAGACCCAGCAGCGAGTCCAGCAGGGGTCACATGTGCAGGGGCAGCTGTGCCTGGTGTGAAGGCACATGCATATAGACAGCACATCGACCAATGTGTAGTCTGCCCACATCTACAGTCCATCATCATGCGGACATAGGAATTGAACACAGGGCAACACATCTTAGTGGGTGCACCCACCGTGACCAACAATGCGCAATCATCGACGTACCCGCCCTGTGCATGGCCCCCCACCCAACGGAGGCACATCCAGTGCCACCATCCCACACACACAAGCCTTCCACGGAACATGCTGTGTCCAATGGTCAGTACAGAGTAAGCGCCCATCTGGTGGATCCTGAACAGGAGACACATGCACACACATGCCAGCTCCCACTATGTACGACTGCCACCTGGCACGTGCAATGTAACCTCTCACCTGTGACGTGTGACTGCAAGCACACAGCCGTCTTGGCATGGGGCTGTCAATGTGGACACCTGTCAATGTTTCGGGAGGTGTGATCCGTACAGTGCTGTACATAGGGTGCAGTGCTGACACCTACTACTGTCTCATATCCCCTCGTGCCACAGGTCCCACTTGTTTTGGCCGCTCAGCCTGTGCCCACATCGTCGTCGTCGTGTGCCATACTCATCCAGCCGTGGAAGCAGTTCCATGCTCAGCAGACATTCATGTTGCCGTGGCGTTGCCGCTTGACGGATATGCAGTCAGTCCCCATCAGCACGCCCCGCAAGTCATTGGGGCCTAGATCCCCATGTGCATGCACATGGCAGTGGTTTGTATCACTAGCCATTGCCATTGTTGGGAGACCTGTGTAAGTGTATTGTGGCCGTGCCGTCCCAGCTTGACAGCTGGGCTGTGGCTCATGTGCTTGCTCAGTCATGTCAGTGATGTGTATGCGAAATTGCTATGTGTCGTGTTGCATTGACATGTGTCCTCTGCCATTGTCCCTAGGCGGAGACCGAACATTGACCGCCCATACCAATTGCTGGCGGACATGGACGATACAGAGGTTATTAGGAAGTTTCGGCTGGACAGGCCAACCCTGCATCGACTGTGTGCCATGTTAGAACCCATCTCCGTCCCCGCAGGGTGTATCCGACTGCTGTCACCCCCACGGCTAAGGTGATGGCCGCCATGCATTTCTTCGCCACTGGGTCATTCCAGCACACAGTGGGCAGTGGAGGAGGGATGTCCCAGCCCATGTTCAGCAAGGTGCTGAGGGATGTACTGGCAGCCATGATGCTGTACCGGAACAGGTACATCCGCTTCCCCAGGGCTCGTGAATTGGCGGCAGTGAAGGGTGCATTCTATGCCCTTGGCAGAATCCCACACGTCGTTGGAGCCATTGACTGCACACATGTCGGCCTTGTTCCACCACAGGCCACTGAGCACCTGTACCGCAACAGGAAGCACACGCACTCCCTGAATGTGCAAGTGGTGTGCCTTGCGGACATGGTGATCACCCACGTGTGTGCAAAGTTCCCAGGCTCGGCCCATGACGCACACATAATGCGCAACAGCATCTTGCCACGACTGATGTCCAATATGCAACAGGATCGTGCCTGTATTGTCGGTGAGTATGTGGAGTGGTGTAGCGTGCTGGCTGTGCGATGCTGTCCCCTGTCCAGTTGGATTAGCAACGGTTCTCTGTGTCCCTCACACCCAGGTGACTCTGCGTATCCGAATGGGGCATGGCTGCTCAGTCCATTGAGGAATCCTCGCACCCCAGCAGACGATCGCTACAATGAGGCACATGGGAGGACCAGACGTGTGGTCGAGCGTACCTTTGGCCTCCTCAAGTCCAGGTTCAGGTGCCTGGACCACACCGGGGGTGCGCTGGCGTACTCCCCACAGAAGGTGTGCCGGATAGTGGTGGCGTGCTGCATGCTGCACAATCTGGCCATTCGGAAGCAGATCCCCCTCATCGTGGATGACGGAGATCAACCAGGGCCCCAGCCCGCAGACCAGGACAGCTCGAGTGAGGAGGACAGCGGAGAGGAGGAAGCTGGTAATGTGCGGCAGCAGCTCATCGCCCGCTACTTCACTTGACGGTGAGTGTCCATGTACGACGGCTGATGTGGCTGTATCTGTGCAGGTGTGTGTGTGCTGTGTCAGGGTGGCCGTTTGTTCACTGCGTGCTGTGTGTCAACGCTCCATGGCCAGGGTAGTATGCCACTGTTGGTGGCTGTGGCATTGTGCCCTATTGCTCTGTGCGATGTGTGTACATTGCTTGTAGTTGTTGACATGTACTGTGTGATGGGTGTGTGACACACTCATTGAATGTGCTCCTGTTCTGTCTCCCACCCCTAGGTCCCTACAGGCCCTCCGGATTCAAATGCCATGCCACGCATCAGGTGCCTTTCCGCCCAAGGTGGCCGTTGTATTCCGTACAAATAAGACACAGGGCACAAACAGCAGTTAGTGAAAAAGGTGCATTTATTACAAACTGTGACATGTGATTGTGTGTAAGGTGATGACAAAAGTGGTGCGTGCAGTGACAATGAGCTGTCGGTCATGGCTGCGTGATGATCAGGGTGTACCCACTGGTTCTATGTCCATAGTCCAACACACACATGCCATCCAGATGGCTGTGTGGAGTGGGATCGTAGTCCAAGTCAATGCAGTGGCTGGTCAAGGAAGGCTGGCGGAAGGCTGGCTGGCTGCCTCACTTGCGTCTGGAGCGTGCGAAGTCCTCCCGGGAGATCTGTTTCCTCTTCGGACGGCCCCTTCCACGTTTGCGAGGGGGTGCCTGCTTGCGACATGCTGGTGGTTGAGGTGTGATCACTGGCTGTGGACGCAGGGGAACTGGACACTGCTGCTCCACCCTGCGCCCCGGCAGGTGGTGGCGGAGGGGAGCTGCTGTCCCTGGCTGTGACCTCACCGCCACCACCAGCTGTCCCATGAGGTCCATGATTTGGCCCATACGGGCGTCCATGGACCTCAGCACCCCGAGCACCTCACGCGTGTCTGAAGCAGACCGGACCCATTGTCCTTGGGCCTCTTCATAGGCCCCAAGGACTCTGGCCATGTGAGGCAGGGCATGGCTCCCAGGGAGGCTGGCGTTTCCCTGACCCTGCTCCTCCTACCAGTCCTGCTGCCACCGGCCTGCCCACTAGCCACATTGCTCACCACGGTCCTCGCTGTGGCTCCCAGGGTGGATCCAGTCGTCCGGGCCACCACCTGCGCTGGGGCTGGTGCCAGCGAAGACGTGGCGGTGGTGGCGGCGGTGGTGGTCGGTGCGGCGATGGTGGCGGTTGCGGCAGTGGTAGTGGCCACAATGACCGTGGGTGTGGCCGCAACGACAGTGGCAGCAGGGGGCTGGGAATGTTCAGCAGCCCTGGATGATGGGTTGGTGGGTAGGAGGGGTCCTGGGGAGCGGCTGGGCCCTGCCACACCAGATGGGCCTGCTTGGTTGTCCGTGTCCGAAGAGGAGGACAGATCCTCCAGATCCGTGTGTCCTCGTTGGGGGCTTGTAGGCTGGCTGTGCTGGCTGCTGGCTCCATCCCCAGCATCCAGCAGTTCGTCACCTGTGGAGAGAATGAGATTTGTTATTGTGTTGCACCTGGCGAAGTATGTATTTGTCGTCTGACATTGACAGTTCGTGCAATCTCGTACATGGGTTTCCCGGAGGCGTGTGTGTGGCTGTAGCATCTGTAGTTGTGTGTGCTTGGCAATGGGACTGTGTGCTGTGCACATGTGGCATGGGACGGATTGGCCATGGCGATGGGTGTGTTGCTGTGCCCCTACTTATTGTGACTCTGGTGTATGCGGGCTCCTGGCCCATCCTGGGTCTGGTTTGTACTTTGCTTTTGGGGTTCAAATGGAACGCTTAGGAACGCATATAGCAACATGGGGGCCATGCCCCAGATTCGCATTTGGGAGGGGATATGCTTTTGGGGTTCAAATGGAACGCTTAGGAACGCATATGGCAACATGGGGGCCATGCCCCAGATTCGCATTTGGGAGGGGATATGCTTTTGGGGTTCAAATGGAACGCTTAGGAACGCATATGGCAACATGGGGGCTATGCCCCAGATTCGCATTTGGGAGGGGATATGCTTTTGGGGTTCAAATGGAACGCTTAGGAACGCATATGGCAACATGGGGGCTATGCCCCAGATTCGCATTTGGGAGGGGATATGCTTTTGGGGTTCAAATGGAACGCTTAGGAACGCATATGGCAACATGGGGGCTATGCCCCAGATTCGCATTTGGGAGGGGATATGCTTTTGGGGTACATGCTGAGAGCCATGGGTGCCGAACGTGACATGTGTTGTGGCAGCATGACAGTGCATGGTTTGAGGTGTGTGCATGCTTGACATGGCCTGCATATTTGCTGTCTGTTGTGATTACTGGACATGGCATTGGACGCATCGTTATGAGTGAGTGATAGTTGTGTGCCAGCCAACGTATTGCAGTTGTCCCATCTCCTTGGTGTGCGTGCTGCCCTGTGCCATGTGCATCACTGCAGTGCTCGGGGGGTGTGGCCCATGTTGTGTGTTGTTGCTCACAGTGTGTCGTGCGCTTAATTGACTTCTGGCACATGGTTGGTCATGGGCATGTGTCTTAGCGTGACTGCTGTATGTGTGGCAGCTGTGCGGATGACATGCCTTTCATGAGACTGGGGCTGACGGATGGGATGGATGGTATGTTGTATGTGCATGGTGTGTCTGTGTGTTTGATGGGTTCAGTGGTGTTCGTGTGCATTTATGTTGTTCCGCTCTGTTGCGTCTAGTGTTGTTTGTCTTACATAGGCGTAGTTGTGGGGTGTGTTGTTGACAGGCAGTAGGGGCTACATGGACAGGACTTCAATGGTGTTTCAGTTGTGTGTGATGAGTTGCACAGTGGCTGCCGTGTGGGACTATATTCAGTGTGGCTTGTGCATGCAGACGTGGCTCCTTGGGTGTTGCTATGTCTGTGATGGGTCATGTGGGGTGTGAGTCTGTTGTTCATGTCCGTGTGCACATTGTTCACTTGTTCGTGATGGTGGGCGGTGCTGCGTGTTCGTCTGCTACGTGACATGTCCCATGTGTTGGTCGTGTTATGGTCCTCATGCCTCCAGTAATCCAGCCCTGTCCAGTTTCCCACCTGCAAGTTGTTCGTGCGTGCACTGTACTGGATGCCACATGGATCTAAGCGGGGGTGCTCCATGTTGCAGGTCTGTGGGGGTGGGGGGTGTTGTGGGTCGTGGGGTGGCTGGACACCCACTGACACCGATTGCTGTGGACCGTGATGTCTGCCTTTCGGCTGTCGTTGTGCACTGCGGTGGCTGACATGTGGCTGTGGGGTGTGGGGGATGCTCCTCCTTGCTGTGCTGTGGGACTAGGGGCTTGGTGTGTGTTGTACTTGGGCTGTCCACCCTCCCACCCACTGCACTTTGTGTTCCTGCCACTTACCTGTTACTTGTCGGTTAGTGCAGCTGTGGCGGACACATGGGTGTGGTGGGTGCTCGTTGTGGCGCTTCTGGCATATTTGGGGACCTGTTGGTGGTTACGTGGCTGGCTTAGTGTACACATGTCCCCACGCATCTTACAGTTGTTCGGTTTGGGCTGTGTGTGGTAGTGTCTGTTGCATGTGTGTGTGATGTGTTGTGTATTGTGTGCTGGACATGGGGGTGTTTGTCCCTGGGAGCTGTGGCATGGTGGTAGTGCATGTGAGTACATAGCGGTGTGTTGGTATACATTAGTTTGTACTTACCAGCCTCCACTCCCCCTGCTAATCCGGCGAGGATCTCCGGATGTATTACGACTCGCACCTTCTCCTCCCACGCTTTGAAGGTCTTAAAGAGCGCGGGATTCCCTCCGCCAGTGACGGCAGCCAGCTCTCTGTTTTTGCCCTCCTTCTTCTTGACCAGGCTCTTTACGTCATTCCAACGTTTGTTAATCATTGACCTGGTCTACGATCCGGTTCCACATTCTGTTTCTGGTGGCTAGTGGTGTGTGCTGGACCATGTTCCCATAGATTTGTGGGTACACCTTGATGATCTCGTCGACCATGACCGTCAGCTCCATGGGCGTGAACTTGGGCATTCTTTGTGGTGCCATGATGTTTGTGGTGCTGGTGCGGTGTGTGTTGTGTAATGTGCAGGGGGTTTGTGGTGCCGGTGTTTGGTGGTGGTGGTGGTGGTGGTGGTGGTGGTGGTGGTGGTGTTTGGTGGTGGTGGTGGTGGTGGTGGTGGTAGTGATGTGTGCGTTTCTGTGGTGTGCTGCTGTCCTTGCTGTGTCACTGTGTCCTCTCCTCTCCTCTCTGGTTTGCAATGTAGCAAGGGGTTGTGGTCTGTGGGAGTGCTGCTTTTGTACTCACCTATGTGGGTGTGTCCTCATGGTCTATTGTTTTCAGGTGTGTTGTGTCTGGGGTTCTGGCCTTTGTATTTTTTGTTTGTCCGGGGGTGTTTTCGGGATGTGTACTGTGCTTGTGTATTTGTGCGTGCCTTGCTGTGTGGACTTGTTGGCCATGTTGTGTGCTATTGGTTTTGTGTGCGGATGGTTTCTGTGCAGGTACGTTGGCGCCATGGCTTCTGCCGTGTCGATTCTCATCGGCGTTGTTTGCGCTGGCGGGCGGTATATTTGTGGTTTTTCCGCGCTCATGTCGGTGCGATCGTAATTTCACGTGCGGTGTGTCGGCCGTGAGGGCGGGCGGTTTTGTGTTGTCGTGCGTGTTTCCGTCCGTGGCGGGCGGTTTGACTCCGACTCGGACGTTGGCGGGCGGTATTTTGTGTGCTTTTTCCGCCGATGGAGGTTTTCGGTTTGTGTAATCGTAATGGCGTGGTCGGTGTTCAGGCGGTGTGTGCGGGCGGATTTTTGCCGCTTCCATGCCTGGCGGATTTATTTACGCCGGGTATCGTAATGGGCCCCAAAATATCGTTTTTTTATATAGATAAAAAATAATGTAAAATAAATTAAATAATACTTTTAACTTAAAAAAATATTTAGATTTATTTGTAAATTTTAATAATTATAAGTAAGAAATGTAATTTAAAAATAAATGTAACATACATATATAAAATGTAATATATATATGTACTTAACAAATAATAAATAAATAATATTTTTAATGAATAATAAAAGATTGCATACACCGGTAACATACAAATTATTTAAAAGAAATTATATTATACATTGAAATATTAAAATATTTCATATTTTTAAACCTACATTTTACACTACATTGAGTGCAACAGTAGGGAAAGTGTTGGATAGCATAGGGGAAAAATGTACAATTCCCACGCCAGGGAGTGCAACAGTAGGGAAAGTGTTGGATAGCGGAAGGGAATAATTTACTATTCCCACTCCAATGAGTGTAACAGTAGGGAAAGTGCTGGATAGTGGAGGGGAAAAAATTACTATTCCCACTACAGCAAGTGCAACAGTAGGGAAAATGTTGGATAGCGGAGGGATAAAACTAACTATTCCCACTCCAGTGAGTGCAACAGTAGGGAAAGTGTTGGATAGCGGAGAGGAATAATTTACTATTCCCACTCCAGCAAGTGCAACAGTAAGGAAAGTGTTGGATAGCGGAGGGATAAAAATTTGTATTCCCACTCCAATGAGTGCAACATTAGGGAAACTGTTGGATAGCAGAGGGTTAAAAATTACTATCCCCACTCCAGTGAGTGCAACAGTAGGGAAAGTGTTGGATAGAAAAGAGGAATACTTTACTATTCCCACTCCAATGAATGCAACAGTAAAGAAAGTGTTGGCTAGCGGAGGGGATAAAATTACTATTCCCACTCCAATTAGTGCAACGGTAGGGAAAGTGTTGGATAGCGGAGGGTTAAAATTACTATTCCCACTCCAGCGAATGCAACAGTAAGGAAAGTGTTGGATAGTGGAGGGAATAATTTACTATTCCCACTCCAGCGAATGCAACAGTAGAGAAAGTGTTGGATAGTGGAGGGGATAAAATTACTTTTCCCACTCCAGCGAATGCAACAGTAGGGAAAGTGTTGGATAGCGGAGGGGAATAATTTACTATTCCCACTCCAACAAGTGCAACAGTAGGGAAAGGGTTGGATAGCGGAGGGGATAAAATTACTATTCCCACTCCTGTGAGTGCAACAGTAGTGAAAGTCTTGGATAGCTGAGGGGTAAAAATTAATATTCCCACTCCAGCGAGTGCAACAGTAGGGAAAGTGTTGGATAACATAGAGGTAAAAATTACTATTCCCACTCCAACGAGTGCAACAGTAGGGAGGCTGTTGGATAGTGGAGGGGTAAAAACTACTATTCCCACTCCAGTGAGTGCAACAGTACGGAAAGTGTTGAATAGTGTAGGGGTAAAAATTACTATTCCCACTCCAGTGAGTGCAACAGTAGGGAAAATGTTGGATAGTGTAGGGGTATAAATTACTATTCCCACTCCTGCAAATGCAGCAGTAGGGAAAGTGTTGGATAGCGGAGGGGTAAAAATTACTATTCCCACTAAAGAAAATTCAAATTTAAAAACAAACAAAATATCAACTACAATACAAAATATTATAAAAAACCCAAAAACAAAATGCAAATATAAAAATTTACAAAACATAGAAACATATTATAAAGTAAAAAGATAAAAAAAAAAATTTAACAAAAAATTAAAAAACAAATAAATATTTTGTAATAGAAATAATTTTAATAAAAAAAATATGTATTACATAAATGTAATATTTTTTTTCCTACCCTATAACACCACACAATTTACAACACACATCTAAATTTTAAAAAAAAGTGTACCTCCATAATTAACACAATTAATTATCAATTAAACAATTATTAATAATTAAAAACACATTTAAAAAGGTAAAAATCAATGTACTAACCAAACGTTACAGCTATAGAACCTAAATTCCCAAACAAAAAAAAATAAACAATTACCAAAACTATTTATCAATTAATAAATTAATATTAATGATCAAGTAATGATTAATTAATTTAAACTAAATTCCTTTCCACCCTCTACCCCAATAAACACCAAAACACACACCTAAAAATATTTACACAAATTCCATAACTAATTTTACATGAATAAATGAATATCAATTAACAACAAATCATTAATTAATTTAAAAAAACTTACTTCCCACCATTTACCACTCTAAACCCCACAACTCACACATCAAAATAATTACACAATTGCCATATATACATTTTAATTAATTAATTAGCATTAATAAATAATTAATTAATTATAAATAAATTACCTCCCACCATATTCCCTATAAATGCCACCACCAATTTCTTAAAAATTGACACAATTAACATAATTAAATAGCAATTAATTAATTAATTATTAACAATTAACAAGCAAAATATAAAAATTATTAATACATTAATTCACACGATTAACACTATAAAATAAAATTACTTCCCACCCTACTCCCCTATCAACCCACAACCCGCTCCTAAATATAACACAATTAGCATAATTACCAATAATTAACAACCAATTAATAAATAATGAATAATAAATTAATTCCCACAATTAACAATATAAAATGTTAAATAAATAAATATTATTTAATAAAAAATATTAATAATTTAATTATAATTAAGGGGCTCATTACGATGGCGGGCGGAAGCACAACCGCCGTGCTGGCGGATGCAAAAACCACCAGTTACCGCCGGCACGCAGCAGTCCACACGCCCGTCCAATTACGATGCGTAAAGTAGGCCAAACACCGCCGGCAAGCCAGCAACACCGTCCGCCATCAAAGTGTGCCCGTACACGTAGCGGCGCAGCACAACTGACACACACCGTCCGACGAAACACGTCCCGCCCGGGCGCATAAATTACGATGCCGCAAACAAACGGCTCCCACGGCTAAGAGACACCGCACGTGAAAGAGAGGCGGTAACACGGACGCAGAGCACGGAAAACGGAGAAGCGGCATCCCGAGCATGAATCCAGCACTGCAGGCCCTCCCCATGCTTCTGCTGATGCACCACCAAGGACGCAACGTACCGCGGAGACGCAGGTAGGCACACACACAACAAGTGCACGCAAACAGCGCACACAGTGCAAGGGCGGAAAAGCGGACAACCCCCACCAGCGCGTGTACACTACACATCCACCATTGCATCCACATATGACACACAGGCCAAATCCTAACATCGCGGAACACATGTGTACACACCACCTGGGACTAGGAACCAACCACCCCGTCACGGCCCCAAAGCGCCGATGACGCCGCCACACATGCGCACAACGCAGAGGCCAACCGCAGCGCCATGCATGCGTCGCACACAGACACAGGGACACAACCAAGCAGCACACACATCAGCCCCACCCCGAACGCACATGACACGTGACAGGCCGGCCACAGACATGTCCCCAACGCCCAATTCACGGACAACACCCAACGCCACACAACCGACGCACACATGTCAGTGAAGACACGCAACAGCAGGACACACCCCAGTGTAACAAACATGGCGTAGCACACAGCGGCGGCAACACCAACTAGGAGAAGCAGGGCCCCTTCGGGAAGAGGAACGCCAGTACCACACAGAAACACCCATACCACCCTGCACATATGAACAAGACATATAAAACGGAACACCAAAGAGCCCGGGGACCGACAACAGGTGGCCCAAGAATAACATTCACACACAAGGCCCAACGCAGAGCGGAAAGGCAGCCTGCCGCCCACACAAGGGAGAGCAGACAGCACTGAATGACCTTCCATTCCAACTCCGAAACCACAGCCCTACGACAGAAGCCGGTGAATACAGCCATTGTCCAAGAATAGACCAACACAGGCATGCCGAGGAGACCGACCACAGGGCAGATAGCGCATATCACAGAAGCACACAACGGACGGGGAAGAAAGAAGAAAACACTCCCCCATGTCGGCCACATGCAAGTTAATTGGAAGGAGTCACACAGCACTGACCTTGAACTGTCTGAGAAGCATGTGGGAAGAGGGCCCGTGTCCTCCAAACAAGCCAACAGAACACAAGTCCTGTCTCCCTACGACTACACAGAGCTCACAGCAACCCCGGAGCGTGCACATTGCAGACTGCACACACAGCCGGAGCACGCCACCTCAACGAACCGCTGCGAAATGGCAACCGCAACACACCTACCCAACTACGCCGAACAGCTCAAGCTGTACAAAACCAACACGATACATACATTGGGATGCGATCTCCTGTCCCTGCTGAACGTAAGTTACCGACTGACTTACCGCATCACATTGTTCAGCTGCGTCATGCCCGTCTTCTACTGTCGGAGGTGTCCCTACCAGCATCCCGTCGAGATATGCCTCTCCAACCCGGCATGTCTGAAGGCGGACCTGCTACCACTACTCCTCCCTCTGGACGCACACGACAGGGCCTGCTCTGCCTATGGGGGCATGGCGGATGTGGCCAACATCGCACGCGCACTGAAATGGGACCACTGTGCCTCCACACGACGGATCATCGAGAACAGCTACATCGAATGTCACCCAACATGCCCCATCATGGTCCTCCAAGGGACAACTTACGAACAACACCTTGACAGCCACCATCCGCTTCATTGGCTGGCAAACATGTACACCACCAATGACATGGAAGCCCTGCTGGACGGCATCGCATACCTGACAACCTGTAAATACGTCGGACCACAACGCAGGTTCCCCGAGTGACCTATGATGTCCAACCCCGCACCCATGCTTAGCTTCCGCACGGACTGGCCAGTCACCACCACAACAGCCATACCAAACGACCGGCAACTGTAACCACACCATCAACGACATCGCCATGACATCGGATATGACCGGGACATGCACACTGTTCCCCATCACATCCAGGAACACCGCATGCATCGTGGGAGGCAGTGGCATGGGCTCTGTGTATCGCACCCACATGGACGGAACTGCACGAACAACCAGGACACGACATGGATCCAGCGCACATGGACACACACACCGCTCAGTGGACATGAATAGGTCGCCTGGAGTCTGTGGGTGCTGCACCCCTCCCACCCCCGCCCGGGAATCCCATACCAGGACCTTTGCATGGACGACAAGTGCATACAACAACAACACGACCCCAGTGACTGTGACATGTCCAGTAACCACCACAGTGCAACAACAAGTGGCACGCCGCTGCATGCACGCAAGCACATGCCCTGATGTCATCTCACATGCACACGTGCATGAGGAACAACCGCAGCAAACCTGTCACATGGAACTGAGATGGACTGTGCCCATGATGCCAAGCGGTCTGGTAGGCTACATGTATACCGTCTGTGTCAAAGTCCGCAGCTCCGCAGCTATACGTAAATGTACATTAGCACAGCCTTGGCCAAGCAGATGTCACTCTGAAGCCCACATCCCACATGCAACAGCCAATCACATGTAACCCCACACCCTATCCCATTTGCAATCATGCTCAGTATATCCTCAACATGTATTCCGCTGCCAGTAGTGTCCACTATACTGCATCACAGAGGACAGAAGACTCAATATAATGTTTGAAACCAAAACTGTCTCCGCTGACTCATTTCACAAGTACGAATGAGAGAGGATGAGAGTATGTGAAGTACACGGCAGTCGTGACATGACCATGTAGTCCACTGGTATTGGATGTCAACGCAAATGAGTAGCACTACTGTGGAAGACACACATGTGTCGTGTGAAGTCGTATGGACGCAGTGCTCAGGTGGGTGGGTGCGACGGGTAGATGCACACATGCCAAGTTGGAGCACGCCGTGTTGGGAGGGGTCATGAACAGTACACCACCGCTTCCCTGGGCATTGTGAGAGGACACCTGTCGGGGGAGTGAACACGTGTGTGCACAGCAGCCGGGCACACGTACAAAGCGGTACCAGGCGCACCTCAGCCCACCCTCTGTGGACAAGCTGGATCCTGTTGTGCGCCCGCCATGCCCCTTGACAAGGCACACACAGCCCCAGTCGACCAGGTGTAACCCCAACATAGTCAATCCGCACAGGCGATACAGGGCACGGGATGGCAGTGGAGCATGGTGTGTGAGAGGTCTCCTCGTGCTCCTCCTGGTCATATCACGCAGGCAATAGAACCTCAACGTCTAGCATGGCACAAGTCAGATGGAAGTGTAGGGGGACGCACCACAGCACGAGCAGCACTGACGTCACGGGAGGTGGCTCGCACCATCCCATCCATTGCCCATCATACCAACCACGCCACATGCCATTGCGACTAAGTGCAAGCGCGTGCGCCACCACCCCCGAGCCCTCCGCAGAGAGGCCAAAGAGTGAATGTGTGGGCCATCAGCCACAGATGGACGCGGCCTGGCCGCAAGGGCAGCCACAGCCACTGGGTGTCGCAGGTGGCGGATCCGGAAGGCGAAGACTGTGATGCATAGTCCATGCAGGCCGGGTCTCCATTTGGGGCACCACGCAGGTGGACGGCGTCCCGCAACACATCATACCCTGAGACAGCCCACTCGTGCAACTGGACCCACACATACACTCCTTGCCCTCTCTGGTGCGAGCTTGGGGCTGCCTGTGCAAGCGCTAGCCTCGCAGGTGAGCATGCATATTGGGGGAGCGAGGGGAGGACATGAGGGCTGGGGCGAAGATGACTGTATCACTGTCAGTTAGTACAAGGGATGACCCAGATGTGGAAAGGAAGAGACGTGTCCCGTGTGTACTGCAACTAGTCGCCAATACAACTACCCCCCATGTCCGGAATGTAAGCCCGCACCTAGGCCCGCCCATCCGCCACATCGAACATACCACCAGCACGACAACCTTCCCATTCGAAACACTGACTGGGGGTGGCGACCAGTGTACAATCATGTGTAGCCTACCCACGCGTACATGTGGGCCCTCCATGATCCATGTCACCTGCGGCAAAGTCATGACATGCGCAATGAGGGAAGTGAGGAGAGCTGCCCGCCCCACGCGCAGAAGGTGCATCAGCTCCACAGACCCAGCAGCGAGTCCAGCAGGGGTCACATGTGCAGGGGCAGCTGTGCCTGGTGTGAAGGCACATGAATATAGACAGCACATCGACCAATGTGTAGTCTGCCCACATCTACAGTCCATCATCATGCGGACATAGGAATTGAACACAGGGCAACACATCTTAGTGGGTGCACCCACCGTGACCAACAATGCGCAATCATCGACGTACCCGCCCTGTGCATGGCCCCCACCCAACGGAGGCACATCCAGTGCCACCATCCCACACACACAAGCCTTCCACGGAACATGCTGTGTCCAATGGTCAGTACAGAGTCAGCGCCCATCTGGTGGATCCTGAACAGGAGACACATGCACACACATGCCAGCTCCCACTATGTACGACTGCCACCTGGCACGTGCAATGTAACCTCTCACCTGTGACGTGTGACTGCAAGCACACAGCCGTCTTGGCATGGGGCTGTCAATGTGGACACCTGTCAATGTTTCGGGAGGTGTGATCCGTACAGTGCTGTACATAGGGTGCAGTGCTGACACCTACTACTGTCTCATATCCCCTCGTGCCACAGGTCCCACTTGTTTTGGCCGCTCAGCCTGTGCCCACATCGTCGTCGTCGTGTGCCATACTCATCCAGCCGCGGAAGCAGTTCCATGCTCAGCAGACATTCATGTTGCCGTGGCGTTGCCGCTTGACGGATATGCAGTCAGTCCCCATCAGCACGCCCCGCAAGTCATTGGGGCCTAGATCCCCATGTGCATGCACATGGCAGTGGTTTGTATCACTAGCCATTGCCATTGTTGGGAGACCTGTGTAAGTGTATTGTGGCCGTGCCGTCCCAGCTTGACAGCTGGGCTGTGGCTCATGTGCTTGCTCAGTCATGTCAGTGATGTGTATGCGAAATTGCTATGTGTCGTGTTGCATTGACATGTGTCCTCTGCCATTGTCCCTAGGCGGAGACCGAACATTGACCGCCCATACCAATTGCTGGCGGACATGGACGATACAGAGGTTATTAGGAAGTTTCGGCTGGACAGGCCAACCCTGCATCGACTGTGTGCCATGTTAGAACCCCATCTCCGTCCCCGCAGGGTGTATCCGACTGCTGTCACCCCCACGGCTAAGGTGATGGCCACCATGCATTTCTTCGCCACTGGGTCATTCCAGCACACAGTGGGCAGTGGAGGAGGGATGTCCCAGCCCATGTTCAGCAAGGTGCTGAGGGATGTACTGGCAGCCATGATGCTGTACCGGAACAGGTACATCCGCTTCCCCAGGGCTCGTGAATTGGCGGCAGTGAAGGGTGCATTCTATGCCCTTGGCAGAATCCCACACGTCGTTGGAGCCATTGACTGCACACATGTCGGCCTTGTTCCACCACAGGCCACTGAGCACCTGTACCACAACAGGAAGCACACGCACTCCCTGAATGTGCAAGTGGTGTGCCTTGCGGACATGGTGATCACCCACGTGTGTGCAAAGTTCCCAGGCTCGGCCCATGACGCACACATAATGCGCAACAGCATCTTGCCACGACTGATGTCCAATATGCAACAGGATCGTGCCTGTATTGTCGGTGAGTATGTGGAGTGGTGTAGCGTGCTGGCTGTGCGATGCTGTCCCCTGTCCAGTTGGATTAGCAACGGTTCTCTGTGTCCCTCACACCCAGGTGACTCTGCGTATCCGAATGGGGCATGGCTGCTCAGTCCATTGAGGAATCCTCGCACCCCAGCAGACGATCGCTACAATGAGGCACATGGGAGGACCAGACGTGTGGTCGAGCGTACCTTTGGCCTCCTCAAGTCCAGGTTCAGGTGCCTGGACCGCACCGGGGTGTGCTGGCGTACTCCCCACAGAAGGTGTGCCGGATAGTGGTGGCGTGCTGCATGCTGCACAATCTGGCCATTCGGAAGCAGATCCCCTCATCGTGGATGACGGAGATCAACCAGGGCCCCAGCCCGCAGACCAGGACAGCTCGAGTGAGGAGGACAGCGGAGAGGAGGAAGCTGGTAATGTGCGGCAGCAGCTCATCGCCCGCTACTTCACTTGACGGTGAGTGTCCATGTACGACGGCTGATGTGGCTGTATCTGTGCAGGTGTGTGTGTGCTGTGTCAGGGTGGCCGTTTGTTCACTGCGTGCTGTGTGTCAACGCTCCATGGCCAGGGTAGTATGCCACTGTTGGTGGCTGTGGCATTGTGCCCTATTGCTCTGTGCGATGTGTGTACATTGCTTGTAGTTGTTGACATGTACTGTGTGATGGGTGTGTGACACACTCATTGAATGTGCTCCTGTTCTGTCTCCCACCCCTAGGTCCCTACAGGCCCTCCGGATTCAAATGCCATGCCACGCATCAGGTGCCTTTCCGCCCAAGGTGGCCGTTGTATTCCGTACAAATAATACACAGGGCACAAACAGCAGTTAGTGAAAAAGGTGCATTTATTACAAACTGTGACATGTGATTGTGTGTAAGGTGATGACAAAAGTGGTGCGTGCAGTGACAATGAGCTGTCGGTCATGGCTGCGTGATGATCAGGGTGTACCCACTGGTTCTATGTCCATAGTCCAACACACACATGCCATCCAGATGGCTGTGTGGAGTGGGATCGTAGTCCAAGTCAATGCAGTGGCTGGTCAAGGAAGGCTGGCGGAAGGCTGGCTGGCTGCCTCACTTGCGTCTGGAGCGTGCGAAGTCCTCCCGGGAGATCTGTTTCCTCTTCGGACGGCCCCTTCCACGTTTGCGAGGGGGTGCCTGCTTGCGACATGCTGGTGGTTGAGGTGTGATCACTGGCTGTGGACGCAGGGGAACTGGACACTGCTGCTCCACCCTGCGCCCCGGCAGGTGGTGGCGGAGGGGAGCTGCTGTCCCTGGCTGTGACCTCACCGCCACCACCAGCTGTCCCATGAGGTCCACGATTTGGCCCATACGGGCGTCCATGGACCTCAGCACCCCCAGCACCTCACGCGTGTCTGAAGCAGACCGGACACATTGTCCTTGGGCCTCTTCATAGGCCCCAAGGACTCTGGCCATGTGAGGCAGGGCATGGCTCCCAGGGAGGCTGGCGTTTCCCTGACCCTGCTCCTCCTACCAGTCCTGCTGCCACCAGCCTGCCCACTAGCCACATTGCTCACCACGGTCCTCGCTGTGGCTCCCAGGGTGGATCCAGTCGTCCGGGCCACCACCTGCGCTGGGGCTGGTGCCAGCGAAGACGTGGCGGTGGTGGCGGCGGTGGTGGTCGGTGCGGCGATGGTGGCGGTTGCGGCAGTGGTAGTGGCCACAATGTCCGTGGGTGTGGCCGCAACGACAGTGGCAGCAGGGGGCTGGGAATGTTCAGCAGCCCTGGATGATGGGTTGGTGGGTAGGAGGGGTCCTGGGGAGCGGCTGGGCCCTGCCACACCAGATGGGCCTGCTTGGTTGTCCGTGTCCGAAGAGGAGGACAGATCCTCCAGATCCGTGTGTCCTCGTTGGGGGCTTGTAGGCTGGCTGTGCTGGCTGCTGGCTCCATCCCCAGCATCCAGCAGTTCGTCACCTGTGGAGAGAATGAGATTTGTTATTGTGTTGCACCTGGCGAAGTATGTATTTGTCGTCTGACATTGACAGTTCGTGCAATCTCGTACATGGGTTTCCCGGAGGCGTGTGTGTGGCTGTAGCATCTGTAGTTGTGTGTGCTTGGCAATGGGACTGTGTGCTGTGCACATGTGGCATGGGACGGATTGGCCATGGCGATGGGTGTGTTGCTGTGCCCCTACTTATTGTGACTCTGGTGTATGCGGGCTCCTGGCCCATCCTGGGTCTGGTTTGTACTTTGCTTTTGGGGTTCATATGGAACGCTTAGGAGCGCATATGGCAACATGGGGGCCATGCCCCAGATTCACATTTGGGAGGGGATATGCTTTTGGGGTACATGCTGTGAGCCATGGGTGCCGAACGTGACATGTGTTGTGGCAGCATGACAGTGCATGGTTTGAGGTGTGTGCATGCTTGACATGGCCTGCATATTTGCTGTCTGGTGTGATTACTGGGCATGGCATTGGACGCATCGTTATGAGTGAGTGTTGGTTGTGTGCCAGCCAACGTATTGCAGTTGTCCCATCTCCTTGGTGTGCGTGCTGCCCTGTGCCATGTGCATCACTGCAGTGCTCGGGAGGTGTGTCCCATGTTGTGTGTTGTTGCTCACAGTGTGTCGTGCGCTTCATTGACTTCTGGCACATGGTTGGTCATGGGCATGTGTCTTAGCGTGACTGCTGTATGTGTGACAGCTGTGCGGATGACATGCCTTTCATGAGACTGGGGCTGACGGATGGGATGGATGGTATGTTGTATGTGCATGGTGTGTCTGTGTGTTTGATGGGTTCAGTGGTGTTCGTGTGCATTTCTGTTGTTCCGCTCTGTTGCGTCTAGTGTTGTTTGTCTTACATAGGCGTAGTTGTGGGGTGTGTTGTTGACAGGCAGTAGGGGCTACATGGACAGGACTTCAATGGTGTTTCGGTTGTGTGTGATGAGTTGCACAGTGGCTGCCGTGTGGGACTATATTCAGTGTGGCTTGTGCATGCAGACGTGGCTCCTTGGGTGTTGCTATGTCTGTGATGGGTCATGTGGGGTGTGAGTCTGTTGTTCATGTCCGTGTGCACATTGTTCACTTGTTCGTGATGGTGGGCGGTGCTGCGTGTTCGTCTGCTACGTGACATGTCCCATGTGTTGGTCGTGTTATGGTCCTCATGCCTCCAGTAATCCAGCCCTGTCCAGTTTCCCACCTGCAAGTTGTTCGTGCGTGCACTGTACTGGATGCCACATGGCTCTAAGCGGGGGTGCTCCATGTTGCAGGTCTGTGGGGGTGGGGGGTGTTGTGGGTCGTAGTGGTGGCTGGACACCCACTGACACCGATTGCTGTGGACCGTGATGTCTGCCTTTCGGCTGTCGTTGTGCACTGCGGTGGCTGACACGTGGCTGTGGGGTGTGGGGGATGCTCCTCCTTGCTGTGCTGTGGGACTAGGGGCTTGGTGTGTGTTGTACTTGGGCTGTCCACCCTCCCACATACTGCACTTTGTGTTCCTGCCACTTACCTGTTACTTGTCGGTTAGTGCAGCTGTGGCGGACACATGGATGTGGTGGGTGCTCGTTGTGGCGCTTCTGGCATATTTGGGGACCTGTTGGTGGTTACGTGGCTGGCTTAGTGTACACATGTCCCCACGCATCTTACAGTTGTTCGGTTTGGGCTGTGTGTGGTAGTGTCTGTTGCATGTGTGTGTGATGTGTTGTGTATTGTGTGCTGGACATGGGGGTGTTTGTCCCTGGGAGCTGTGGCATGGTGGTAGTGCATGTGAGTACATAGCGGTGTGTTGGTATACATTAGTTTGTACTTACCAGCCTCCACTCCCCCTGCTAATCCGGCGAGGATCTCCGGATGTATTACGACTCGTACCTTCTCCTCCCACGCTTTGAAGGTCTTAAAGAGCGCGGGATTCCCTCCGCCAGTGACGGCAGCCAGCTCTCTGTTTTTGCCCTCCTTCTTCTTGACCAGGCTCTTTACGTCATTCCAACGTTTGTTAATCTCGACTCTGTTCCTGGGCAGGGTCCCGACTGCATTGACCTGGTCTACGATCCGGTTCCACATTCTGTTTCTGGTGGCTAGTGGTGTGTGCTGGACCATGTTCCCATAGATTTGTGGGTACACCTTGATGATCTCGTCGACCATGACCGTCAGCTCCATGGGCGTGAACTTGGGCATTCTTTGTGGTGCCATGATGTTTGTGGTGCTGGTGCGGTGTGTGTTGTGTAATGTGCAGGGGTTTGTGGTGCCGGTGTTTGGTGGTGGTGGTGGTGGTGGTGGTGGTGGTGGTGTTTGGTGGTGGTGGTGGTGGTGGTGGTAGTGATGTGTGCGTTTCTGTGGTGTGCTGCTGTCCTTGCTGTGTCACTGTGTCCTCTCCTCTCCTCTCTGGTTTGCAATGTAGCAAGGGGTTGTGGTCTGTGGGAGTGCTGCTTTTGTACTCACCTATGTGGGTGTGTCCTCATGGTCTGTTGTTTTCAGGTGTGTTGTGTCTGGGGTTCTGGCCTTTGTATTTTTTGTTTGTCCGGGGGGTGTTTTCGGGATGTGTACTGTGCTTGTGTATTTGTGCGTGCCTTGCTGTGTGGACTTGTTGGCCATGTTGTGTGCTATTGGTTTTGTGTGCGGATGGTTTCTGTGCAGGTACGTTGGCGCCATGGCTTCTGCCGTGTCGATTCTCATCGGCGTTGTTTGCGCTGGCGGGCGGTATATTTGTGGTTTTCCGCGCTCATGTCGGTGCGATCGTAATTTCACGTGTGGTGTGTCGGCCGTGAGGGCGGGCGGTTTTGTGTTGTCGTGCGTGTTTCCGTCCGTGGCGGGCGGTTTGACTCCGACTCGGACGTTGGCGGGCGGTATTTTGTGTGCTTTTCCGCCGATGGCGGTTTTCGGTTTGTGTAATCGTAATGGCGTGGTCGGTGTTCAGGCGGTGTGTGCGGGCGGATTTTGCCGCTTCCATGCCTGGCGGATTTATTTACGCCGGGTATCGTAATGGGCCCCAAAATATCGTTTTTATATAGATAAAAAATAATGTAAAATAAATTAAATAATACTTTTAACTTAAAAAATATTTAGATTTATTTGTAAATTTTAATAATTATAAGTAAGAAATGTAATTTAAAAATAAATGTAACATACATATATAAAATGTAATATATATATGTACTTAACAAATAATAAATAAATAATATTTTTAATGAATAATAAAAGATTGCATACACCGGTAACATACAAATTATTTAAAAGAAATTATATTATACATTGAAATATTAAAATATTTCATATTTTTTAAACCTACATTTTACACTACATTGAGTGCAACAGTAGGGAAAGTGTTGGATAGCATAGGGGAAAAATGTACAATTCCCACGCCAGGGAGTGCAACAGTAGGGAAAGTGTTGGATAGCGGAAGGGAATAATTTACTATTCCCACTCCAATGAGTGTAACAGTAGGGAAAGTGCTGGATAGTGGAGGGGGAAAAATTACTATTCCCACTACAGCAAGTGCAACAGTAGGGAAAATGTTGGATAGCGGAGGGATAAAAATAACTATTCCCACTCCAGTGAGTGCAACAGTAGGGAAAGTGTTGGATAGCGGAGAGGAATAATTTACTATTCCCACTCCAGCAAGTGCAACAGTAAGGAAAGTGTTGGATAGCGGAGGGATAAAAATTTGTATTCCCACTCCAATGAGTGCAACATTAGGGAAACTGTTGGATAGCAGAGGGTTAAAAATTACTATCCCCACTCCAGTGAGTGCAACAGTAGGGAAAGTGTTGGATAGAAAAGAGGAATACTTTACTATTCCCACTCCAATGAATGCAACAGTAAAGAAAGTGTTGGCTAGCGGAGGGGATAAAATTACTATTCCCACTCCAATTAGTGCAACGGTAGGGAAAGTGTTGGATAGCGGAGGGTTAAAATTACTATTCCCACTCCAGCGAATGCAACAGTAAGGAAAGTGTTGGATAGTGGAGGGAATAATTTACTATTCCCACTCCAGCGAATGCAACAGTAGAGAAAGTGTTGGATAGTGGAGGGGATAAAATTACTTTTCCCACTCCAGCGAATGCAACAGTAGGGAAAGTGTTGGATAGCGGAGGGGAATAATTTACTATTCCCACTCCAACAAGTGCAACAGTAGGGAAAGGGTTGGATAGCGGAGGGGATAAAATTACTATTCCCACTCCTGTGAGTGCAACAGTAGTGAAAGTCTTGGATAGCTGAGGCGTAAAAATTAATATTCCCACTCCAGCGAGTGCAACAGTAGGGAAAGTGTTGGATAACATAGAGGTAAAAATTACTATTCCCACTCCAACGAGTGCAACAGTAGGGAGGCTGTTGGATAGTGGAGGGGTAAAAACTACTATTCCCACTCCAGTGAGTGCAACAGTACGGAAAGTGTTGAATAGTGTAGGGGTAAAAATTACTATTCCCACTCCAGTGAGTGCAACAGTAGGGAAAGTGTTGGATAGTGTAGGGGTATAAATTACTATTCCCACTCCTGCAAATGCAGCAGTAGGGAAAGTGTTGGATAGCGGAGGGGTAAAAATTACTATTCCCACTAAAGAAAATTCAAATTTAAAAACAAACAAAATATCAACTACAATACAAAATATTATAAAAAACCCAAAAACAAAATGCAAATATAAAAATTTACAAAACATAGAAACATATTATAAAGTAAAAAGATAAAAAAAAAAATTTAACAAAAAATTAAAAAACAAATAAATATTTTGTAATAGAAATAATTTTAATAAAAAAATATGTATTACATAAATGTAATATTTTTTTCCTACCCTATAACACCACACAATTTACAACACACATCTAAATTTTAAAAAAAGTGTACCTCCATAATTAACACAATTAATTATCAATTAAACAATTATTAATAATTAAAAAACACATTTAAAAAGGTAAAAATCAATGTACTAACCAAACGTTACAGCTATAGAACCTAAATTCCCAAACAAAAAAAAATAAACAATTACCAAAACTATTTATCAATTAATAAATTAATATTAATGATCAAGTAATGATTAATTAATTTAAACTAAATTCCTTTCCACCCTCTACCCCAATAAACACCAAAACACACACCTAAAAATATTTACACAAATTCCATAACTAATTTTACATTAATAAATGAATATCAATTAACAACAAATCATTAATTAATTTAAAAAAACTTACTTCCCACCATTTACCACTCTAAACTCCACAACTCACACATCAAAATAATTACACAATTGCCATATATACATTTTAATTAATTAATTAGCATTAACAAATAATTAATTAATTATAAATAAATTACCTCCCACCATATTCCCCTATAAATGCCACCACCAATTTCTTAAAAATTGACACAATTAACATAATTAAATAGCAATTAATTAATTAATTATTAACAATTAACAAGCAAAATATAAAAAATTATTAATACATTAATTCACACGATTAACACTATAAAATAAAATTACTTCCCACCCTACTCCCCTATCAACCCACAACCCGCTCCTAAATATAACACAATTAGCATAATTACCAATAATTAACAACCAATTAATAAATAATGAATAATAAATTAATTCCCACAATTAACAATATAAAATGTTAAATAAATAAATATTATTTAATAAAAAAATATTAATAATTTAATTATAATTAAGGGGCTCATTACGATGGCGGGCGGAAGCACAACCGCCGTGCTGGCGGATGCAAAAACCACCAGTTACCGCCGGCACGCAGCAGTCCACACGCCCGTCCAATTACGATGCGTAAAGTAGGCCAAACACCGCCGGCAAGCCAGCAACACCGTCCGCCATCAAAGTGCGCCCGTACACGTAGCGGCGCAGCACAACTGACACACACCGTCCGACGAAACACGTCCCGCCCGGCGCATAAATTACGATGCCGCAAACAAACGGCTCCCACGGCTAAGAGACACCGCACGTGAAAGAGAGGCGGTAACACGGACGCAGAGCACGGAAAACGGAGAAGCGGCATCCCGAGCATGAATCCAGCACTGCAGGCCCTCCCCATGCTTCTGCTGATGCACCACCAAGGACGCAACATACCGCGGAGACGCAGGTAGGCACACACACAACAAGTGCACGCAAACAGCGCACACAGTGCAAGGGCGGAAAAAGCGGACAACCCCCACCAGCGCGTGTACACTACACATCCACCATTGCATCCACATATGACACACAGGCCAAATCCTAACATCGCGGAACACATGTGTACACACCACCTGGGACTAGGAACCAACCACCCCGTCACGGCCCCAAAGCGCCGATGACGCCGCCACACATGCGCACAACGCAGAGGCCAACCGCAGCGCCATGCATGCGTCGCACACAGACACAGGGACACAACCAAGCAGCACACACATCAGCCCCACCCCGAACGCACATGACACGTGACAGGCCGGCCACAGACATGTCCCCAACGCCCAATTCACGGACAACACCCAACGCCACACAACCGACGCACACATGTCAGTGAAGACACGCAACAGCAGGACACACCCCAGTGTAACAAACATGGCGTAGCACACAGCGGCGGCAACACCAACTAGGAGAAGCAGGGCCCCTTCGGGAAGAGGAATGCCAGTACCACACTGAAAAACCCATACCACCCTGCACATATGAACAAGACATATGAAACGGAACACCAAAGAGCACGGGGACCGACAACAGGTGGCCCAAGAATAACATTCACACACAAGGCCCAACGCAGAGCGGAAAGGCAGCCTGCCGCCCACACTAGGGAGAGCAGACAGCACTGAATGACCTTCCATTCCAACTCCGAAACCACAGCCCTACGACAGAAGCCGGTGAATACAGCCATTGTCCAAGAATAGACCAACACAGGCATGCCGAGGAGACCGACCACAGGGCAGATAGCGCATATCACAGAAGCACACAACGGACGGGGAAGAAAGAAGAAAACACTCCCCATGTCGGCCACATGCAAGTTAATTGGAAGGAGTCACACAGCACTGACCTTGAACTGTCTGAGAAGCATGTGGGAAGAGGGCCCGTGTCCTCCAAACAAGCCAACAGAACACAAGTCCTGTCTCCCTACGACTACACAGAGCTCACAGCAACCCCGGAGCGTGCACATTGCAGACTGCACACACAGCCGGAGCACGCCACCTCAACGAACCGCTGCGAAATGGCAACCGCAACACACCTACCCAACTACGCCGAACAGCTCAAGCTGTACAAAACCAACACGATACATACATTGGGATGCGATCTCCTGTCCCTGCTGAACGTAAGTTACCGACTGACTTACCGCATCACATTGTTCAGCTGCGTCATGCCCGTCTTCTACTGTCGGAGGTGTCCCTACCAGCATCCCGTCGAGATATGCCTCTCCAACCCGGCATGTCTGAAGGCGGACCTGCTACCACTACTCCTCCCTCTGGACGCACACGACAGGGCCTGCTCTGCCTATGGGGGCATGGCGTATGTGGCCAACATCGCACGCGCACTGAAATGGGACCACTGTGCCTCCACACGACGGATCATCGAGAACAGCTACATCGAATGTCACCCAGCATGCCCCATCATGGTCCTCCAAGGGACAACTTACGAACAACACCTTGACAGCCACCATCCGCTTCATTGGCTGGCAAACATGTACACCACCAATGACATGGAAGCCCTGCTGGACGGCATCGCATACCTGACAACCTGTAAATACGTCGGACCACAACGCAGGTTCCCCGAGTGACCTATGATGTCCAACCCCACACCCATGCTTAGCTTCCGCACGGATCTGGCCAGTCACCACCACAACAGCCATACCAAACGACCGGCAACTGTAACCACACCATCAACGACATCGCCATGACATCGGATATGACCGGGACATGCACACTGTTCCCCATCACATCCAGGAACACCGCATGCATCGTGGGAGGCAGTGGCATGGGCTCTGTGTATCGCACCCACATGGACGGAACTGCACGAACAACCAGGACACGACATGGATCCAGCGCACATGGACACACACACCGCTCAGTGGACATGAATAGGTCGCCTGGAGTCTGTGGGTGCTGCACCCCTCCCACCCCCGCCCCGGGAATCCCATACCAGGACCTTTGCATGGACGACAAGTGCATACAACAACAACACGACCCCAGTGACTGTGACATGTCCAGTAACCACCACAGTGCAACAACAAGTGGCACGCCGCTGCATGCACGCAAGCACATGCCCTGATGTCATCTCACATGCACGCGTGCATGAGGAACAACCGCAGCAAACCTGTCACATGGAACTGAGATGGACTGTGCCCATGATGCCAAGCGGTCTGGTAGGCTACATGTATACCGTCTGTGTCAAAGTCCGCAGCTCCGCAGCTATACGTAAATGTACATTAGCACAGCCTTGGCCAAGCAGATGTCACTCTGAAGCCCACATCCCACATGCAACAGCCAATCACATGTAACCCCACACCCTATCCCATTTGCAATCATGCTCAGTATATCCTCAACATGTATTCCGCTGCCAGTAGTGTCCACTATACTGCATCACAGAGGACAGAAGACTCAATATAATGTTTGAAACCAAAACTGTCTCCGCTGACTCATTTAACAAGTACGAATGAGAGAGGATGAGAGGATGTGAAGTACACGGCAGTCGTGACATGACCATGTAGTCCACTGGCATTGGATGTCAACGCAAATGAGTAGCACTACTGTGGAAGACACACATGTGTCGTGTGAAGTCGTATGGACGCAGTGCACAGGTGGGTGGGTGTGACGGGTAGATGCGCACATGCCAAGTTGGAGCACGCCGTGTTGGGAGGGGTCATGAACAGTACACCACCGCTTCCCTGGGCATAGTGAGAGGACACCTGTCGGGGGGGGGGGGAGTGAACACGTGTGTGCACAACAGCCGGGATCACGTACATAGCGGTACCAGGCGCACACGTCAGCCCACCCTCCGTGGACAAGCAGGATCATGTTGTGCGCCCGCCATGCCCCTTGACAAGGCACACACAGCCCCAGTCGACCAGGTGTAACCCCAACATAGTCAATCCGCACAGGCGATACAGGGCACGGGATGGCAGTGGAGCATGGTGTGTGAGAGGTCTCCTCGCGCTCCTCCTGGTCATATCACGCAGGCAATAGAACCTCAACATCTAGCATGGCAAAAAGTCAAATGGAAGTGTAGGGGGACGCACCACAGCACGAGCAGCACTGACGTCACGGGAGGTGGCTCGCACCATCCCATCCATTGCCCATCATACCAACCACGCCACATGCCATTGCGACTAAGTGCAAGCGCGTGCGCCACCACCCCGAGCCCTCCCCAGAGAGGCCAAAGAGTGAATGTGTGGGCCACCAGTCACAGACGGACGCGGCCTGGCCGCAAGAGCAGCCACAGCCACTGGGTGTCGCAGGTGGTGGATCCGGAAGGCGAAGACTGTGATGCATAGTCCATGCAGGCCGGGTCTCCATTGGGGGCACCACGCAGGTGGACGGCGTCCCGCCACACATCATACCCTGAGACAGCCCACTCGTGCAACTGGACCCACACATACACTCCTTGCCCTCCCTGGTGCGAGCTTGGGGCTGCCTGTGCAAGCGCTAGCCTCGCAGGTGTGCATGCATATTGGGGGGCGAGGGAGGACATGAGGGCTGGGGCGAAGATGACCGTATCACTGTCAAGTAGTACAAGGGATGTCCCAGATGTGGAAAGGAAGAGACGTGTTCCGTGTGCACTGCAACTAGTCGCCAATCCAACTACCCCCATGTCCGGAATGTAAGCCCGCACCTAGGCCCGCCCATCCGCCACATCGAATATACCACCAGCACAACAACCTTCCCATTCGAAACACTGACTGGGGGTGGCGACCAGTGAACAATCATGTGTAGCCTACCCACGCGTACATGTGGGCCCTCCATGATCCATGTCACCTGCGGCAAAGACATGACATGCGCAATGAGGAAGTGAGGAGAGCTGTCCGCCCCACGCACAGAAGGTGCATCAGCTCCACAGACTCAGCAGCGAGTCCAGTAGGGGTCACATGTGCAGGGGCAGCGGTGCCTGGTGTGAAGGCACATGCATATAGTCAGCACATCGACCAATGTGTAGTCTGCCCACATCCACAGTCCATCATCATGCGGACATAGGAATTGAACACAGGGCAACACATCTTAGTAGGTGCACCCACCGTGACCAACAATGCGCAATCATCGACGTACCCGCCCTGTGCATGGCCCCCACCCAACGGAGGCACATCCAGTGCCACCATCCCACACACACAAGCCTTCCACGGAACATGCTGTGTCCAATGGTCAGTACAGAGTCAGCGCCCATCTGGTGGATCCTGAACAGGAGACACATGCACACACATGCCAGCTCCCACTATGTACGTCTGCCACCTGGCACGTGCAATGTAACCTCTCACCTGTGATGTGTGACTGCAAGCACACAGCCGTCTTGGCATGGGGCTGTCAATGTGGACACCTGTCAATGTTTCGGGAGCTGTGATCCGTACAGTGCTGTACATAGGGTGCAGTGCTGACACCTACTACTGTCTCATTTCCCCTCGTGCCACAGGTCCCACTTGTATTGGCCGCTCAGCCCGTGCCCACATCGTCGTCAGTCGTGTGCCATACTCATCCAGCCTCGGAAGCAGTTCCATGCTCAGCAGACACTCATGTCGCCGTGGCGTTGCCGCTTGACGAATATGCAGTCAGTCCCCATCAGCACGCCCGTAAGTCATTGGGGCCTAGATCCCCATGTGCATGACCATGGCAGTGGTATGTCTCACTTGCCATTGCCATTGTTGGGAGACCTGTGTAAGTGTATTGTGGCCGTGCCGTCCCAGCTTGACAGCTGGGCTGTGGCACATGTGCTTGCTCAGTCATGTCAGTGATGTGTATGCGAAATTGCTATGTGTCGTGTTGCTTTGACATGTGTCCTCTGCCATTTTCCCCAGGCGGAGACCGAACATTGACCGCCCATACCAATTGCTGGCGGACATGGACGATACAGAGGTTATCAGGAAGTTTCGGCTGGACAGGCCAACCCTGCATCGACTGTGTGCCATGTTAGAGCCCCATCTCCGTCCCCGCAGGGTGTATCCGACTGCTGTCACCCCCACGGCTAAGGTGATGGCCGCCATGCATTTCTTCGCCACTGGGTCATTCCAGCACACAGTGGGCAGTGGAGGTGGGATGTCCCAGCCCATGTTCAGCAAGGTGCTGAGGGATGTACTGGCAGCCATGATGCTTTACCGGAACAGGTACATCCGCTTCCCCAGGGCTCGTGAATTGGCGGCAGTGAAGGGTGCATTCTATGCCCTTGGCAGAATCCCACACGTCGTGGGAGCCATTGACTGCACACATGTTGGCCTTGTTCCACCACAGGCCACTGAGCACCTGTACCGCAACAGGAAGCACACGCACTCCCTGAATGTGCAAGTGGTGTGCCTTGCGGACATGGTGATCACCCACGTGTGTGCCAAGTTTCCAGGCTCGGCCCATGACGCACACATAATGCGCAACAGCATCTTGCCACGACTGATGGCCAATCTGCAACAGGATCGTGGCTGTATTGTCGGTGAGTATGTGGAGTGGTGTAGCGTGCTGGTTGTGCGATGCTGTCCCCTGTCCAGTTGGAATAGCAACGGTTCTCTGTGTCCCTCACACCCAGGTGACTCTGCGTATCCGAATGGGGCATGGCTGCTCAGTCCATTGAGGAATCCTCGCACCCCAGCAGACGATCGATACAATGAGGCACATGGGAGGACCAGACGTGTGGTCGAGCGTACCTTTGGCCTCCTCAAGTCCAGGTTCAGGTGCCTGGACCGCACCGAGGGTGCACTGGCGTACTCCCCACAGAAGGTGTGCCAGATAGTGGTGGCGTGCTGCATGCTGCACAATCTGGCCATTCGGAAGCAGATCCCCCTCATTGTGGATGACGGAGATCAACCAGGGCCCCAGCCCGCAGACCAGGACAGCTCGAGTGAGGAGGACAGCGGAGAGGAGGAAGCTGGGAATGTGCGGCAGCAGCTCATCGCCCGCTACTTCACTTGACGGTGAGTGTCCATGTACGACGGCTGATGTGGCTGTATCTGTGCAGGTGTGTGTGTGCTGTGTCAGGGTGGCCGTTTGTTCACTACGTGCTGTGTGTCAACGCTCCATGGCCAGGGTAGTATGCCACTGTCGGTGACTGTGGCATTGTGCCCTATTGCTCTGTGCGATGTGTGTACATTGCTTGTAGTTGTTGACATGTACTGTGTGATGGGTGTGTGACACACTCATTGAATGTGCTCCTGTTCTGTCTCCCACCCCTAGGTCCCTACAGGCCGTCCGGATTCCATTGCCATGCCACGCATCAGGTGCCTTTCCGCCCAAGGTGGCCGTTGTATTCCGTACAAATAAAACACAGGGCACAAACAGCAGTTAGTGAAAAAGGTGCATTTATTACAAACTGTGACATGTGATTGTGCGTAAGGTGATGACAAAAGTGGTGCGTGCAGTGTCAATGAGCTGTCGGTCATGGCTGCGTGAAGCTCAGGGTGTACCCACTGGTTCTATGTCCATGGTCCAACACACACATGCCATCCAGCTGGCTGTGTGGAGTGGGATCGTAGAGCAAGTCAATGCAGTGGCTGGTCAAGGCAGGCTGGCGGAAGGCTGGCTGGCTGCCTCACTTGCGACTGGTGCGTGCGAAGTCCTCCCGGGAGACCTGTTTCCTCTTCGGACGGCCCCTTCCACGTTTGGGAGGGGGTGTGTGGTGGCGACCTGCTGGTGGTGGGTGAGGTGTGCTCACTGGCTGTGGTCGCAGGGGATGTGGACACTGCTGCCCGACCCTGCGCCCTAGCAGGTGGTGGCGGAGGTGGTGTTGCTGGCCTTGCCTGTGACCCCACCGCCACCACCAGCTGGCCCATGAGGTCCACGAGTTGGTCCATACGGGACACGAATTGGCCCATATGGGCGTCCATGGACCTCAGCACCCCCAGCACCTCCCGCGTGTCTGTGGCAGACCTGACCCATTGTTCTTGGGCCTCCTCATAGGCCCCAAGGACTCTGGCCATTTGAGGCAGGGCATGGCTCCCAGGGGAGGCTGGCGTTTCCCTGACCCTGCTCCTCCTACCAGTCCTGCTGCCACCGGCCTGCCCACTAGCCACATTGCATACCGCGGTCCTCGCTGTGGCTCCCAGGGTGGATCCAGTCGGCCGGGCCACCACCTGCGCTGGGGCTGGTGCCAGTGAAGACGTGGTGGTGGTGGTGGCGGTGGTGGTCGGTGCGGCGATGGTGGCGGTTGCGGCAGTGGTAGTGGCCGCAATGACCGTGGGTGTGGCCGCAATGACCGTGGGAGTGGCCGCAACGACAGTGGCAGCAGGGGGCTGGGACTGTTCAGCAGCCCTGGATGATGGGTTGGTGGGTAGGAGGGGTCCTGGGAGCGGCTGGGCCCTGCCCCACCAGATGGGCCTGCTTGATGGTCCGTGTCCGAAGAGGAGGTCAGATCCTCCAGATCCGTGTGTCCTCGTTGGGGGCTTGTGGGCTGGCTGTGCTGGCTGCTGTCTCCATCCCCAGCATCCGTGAGTTCGTCACCTGTGGTGAGAATGGGATTTGTCATTGTGTTGCACCTGGCACAGTATGTATTTGTCGTCTGACATTGGCAGTTCGTGCAATCTCGTACATGGGTTTCCCGGAGGCGAGTGTGTGGCTGTGGCATCTGTAGTTGCGTGTGCTAGGCAATGGGACTGTGTGCTGTGCACATGTGGCATGGGACGGATTGGCCATGCCGATGGGTGTGTTGCTGTGCCCCTACTCATTGTGACTCTGGTGTATGCGGGCTCCTGGCCCATCCTGGGTCTGGTTTGTACTTTGCTTTTGGGGTTCATATGGAACGCTTAGGAGCGCATATGGCAACATGGGGGCCATGCCCCAGATTCACATTTGGGAGGGGATATGCTTTTGGGGTACATGCTGTGAGCCATGGGTGCCGAACGTGACATGTGTTGTGGCAGCATGACAGTGCATGGTTTGAGGTGTGTGCATGCTTGACATGGCCTGCATATTTGCTGTCTGGTGTGATTACTGGGCATGGCATTGGACGCATCGTTATGAGTGAGTGATGGTTGTGTGCCAGCCAACGTATTGCAGTTGTCCCATCTCCTTGGTGTGCGTGCTGCCCTGTGCCATGTGCATCACTGCAGTGCTCGGGGGGGGGGGGTGTGTCCCATGTTGTGTGTTGTTGCTCACAGTGTGTCGTGCGCTTCATTGACTTCTGGCACATGGTTGGTCATGGGCATGTGCCTTAGCGTGACTGCTGTATGTGTGGCAGCTGTGCGGATGACATGCCTTTCATGAGACTGGGGCTGACGGATGGGATGGATGGTATGTTGTCTGTGCATGGTGTGTCTGTGTGTTTGATGGGTTCAGTGGTGTTCGTGTGCATTTCTGTTGTTCCGCTCTGTTGCGTCTAGTGTTGTTTGTCTTACATAGGCGTAGTTGTGGGGTGTGTGGTTGACAGGCAGTAGGGGCTACATGAACTGGACTTCAATGGTGTTTCGGTTGTGTGTGATGGGTTGCACAGTGGCTGCCGTGTGGTACTATGTTCAGTGTGGCTTGTGCATGCAGACGTGGCTCCTTGGGTGTTGCTGTGTTTGTGATGGGTCATGTGGGGTGTGAGTCTGTGGTTCATGTCCGTGTGCACATTGTTCACTTGTTCGTGACGGTGGGCGGTGCTGCTGTGTTCGTCTGCTACGTGACATGTCCCATGTGTTGGTCGTGTTACGGCCCTCATGCCTCCAGTGATCCAGCCCTGTCCAGTTTCCCACCTGCAAGTTGTTCGGGCGTGCACTGTACTGGATGCCACATGGTTCTAAGCGGGGGTGCTCCATGTTGCAGGTCTGTGGGGGTGGGGGGTGTTGTGGGTCGTAGTGGTGGCTGGACACCCACTGACACCGATTGCTGTGGACCGTGATGTCTACCTTTCGGCTGTCGTTGTGCACTGCGGTGGCTGACACGTGGCTGTGGGGTGTGGGGGATGCTCCTCCTTGCTGTACTGTGGGACTAGGGGCCTGGTGTGTTTTGTACTTGGGCTGTCCACCCTCCCACCCACTGCACTTTGTGTTCCTGCCACTTACCTGTTACTTGTCGGTTAGTGCAGCTGTGGCGGACACATGGGTGTGGTGGGTGCTCGTTGTGGCGCTTCTGGCATATTTGGGGACCTGTTGGGGGTTACGTGGCTGGCTTAGTGTACACATGTCCCCACGCATCTTACAGTTGTTCGGTTTGGGCTGTGTGTGGTAGTGTCTGTTGCATGTGTGTGTGATGTGTTGTGTATTGTGTGCTGGACATGGGGGTGTTTGTCTCTGGGAGCTGTGGCATGGTGGTAGTGCATGTGAGTACATAGCGGTGTGCTGGTATACATTAGTTTGTACTTACCAGCCTCCACTCCCCCTGCTAATCCGGCGAGGATCTCAGGATGGATGATGACTCGCACCTTCTCCTCCCACGCTTTGAAGGTCTTGAAGAGCGCAGGATTCCCTCCGCCAGTGACTGCAGCCAGCTCTCTGTTTTTGCCCTCCTTCTTCTTGACCAGGCTCTTGACGTCATTCCACCATTTGTTTATTTCGACTCTGTTCCTGGGCAGGGTGCCGACTGCATTGACCTGGTCTACGATCCGGTTCCACATTCTGTTTCTGGTGGCTAGTGGTGTGTGTTGGACCATGTTCCCATAGATTTGTGGGTGCACCTTGATGATCTCGTCGACCATAACCGTCAGCTCCATGGGCGTGAACTTGGGCATTCTTTGTGGTGCCATGGTGTTTGTGGTGCTGGTGCGGTGTGTGTTGTGTAATGTGCAGGGGGTTTGTGGTGCCGGTGTTTGGTGGTGGTGGTGGTGGTGGTTGTGATGTGTGCGTTTCTGTGGTGTGCTGCTGTCCTTGCTGTGTCACTGTGTCCTCTCCTCTCCTCTCTGGTTTGCAATGTTGCAAGGGGTTGTGGTCTGTGGGAGTTCTGCTTTTGTACCTACCTATGTGGGTGTGTCCTCATGGTCTGTTGTTTTCAGGTGTGTTGTGTCTGGTGTTCTGGCCTTTGTATTTTTTGTTTGTCCGGGGGGTGTTTTCGGGATGTGTACTGTGCTTGTGTATTTGTGCGTGCCTTGCTGTGTGGACTTATTGGCCATGTTGTGTGCTATTGGTTTTGTGAGCGGATGGTTTCTGTGCAGGGACGTGGGCGCCATGGTTTCTGCCGTGTCGATTGGCATCGGCGTTGTTTGCGCTGGCGGGCGGTATATTTGTGGTTTTCCGCGCTCATGGCGGTGCGATCGTAATTTCACGTGCGGTGTGTCGGCCGTGAGGGCGGGCGGTTTTGTGTTGTCGGGCGTGTTTCCGTCCGTGGCGGGCGGTTTGACTCCGACTCGGACGATGGCGGGCGGTATTTAGTGTGATTTTTCCGCCGATGGCGGTTTTCGGTTTGTGTTATCGTAATGGCGTGGTCGGTGTTCAGACGGTGTATGCGGGCGGTATTTTGCCGATTCCATGCCTGGCGGATTTATTTACGCCGGGTATCGTAATGGGCCCCTAAATTACTTCCCACCCTATTCCCCTATAAACCCACAACCCGCTCCTAAAAATTGACACAATTAACATATTTACCATTTAATTAATCAATAAAAATTAACAGCGAATTATTAATCAATTAATAATAAATTAATTCCCACAATTAACACTATAAAATCAAAATTAAGTAAATACTAATAAATAAAAATTAATATTCAATTTATTATAATTAAACTACTTCCCACCCTATTCCCCTATAAACCCGCAACTGCTACGGAACTAAAACGCAACATTTAATTAAAATAAAATTAATAACTTCTAAAAATGTAACACATATATTAAAAAACGAATGCAATACTTAGACAAAAAATAGAGCACATACATATAAAATGCATACTAAAATACCTAACACTAACTAAAAATACGATATTTTTTAACAACTATATTTTTGCAAACGATATTAATGACTTCGATATTTTTGAAAATGATATTTCTTACCTTAAACTCGATATTCTTGACCACGATATTCTTGCAGTCGATATTTCTGTATCTCGATATTCTGCACTCAATATTAGTGCAAGTCGACATTTCCAACTCGATATTCTGACTGTTTACCCACCCTTTGATGACGGAAAACTAAGCAATGACCCAAGTGCTCTTGAGAACTTTACTCTACACGACCACGAGCCTGAAGAACTAAAATTAATCCCTATGTAGGAAAAAGTGCCAGTGCTGGATAAAGTGCTTGTGCCCACAGTAATAGAATGTAATTTTTAGCGCATCAGACCACATGACATTAAAAATGACATAGTAAAATTGGTTGACAGATTAGGATTAGCCATAAAATTTACGAAGGAATAGGTTAAAAGATGCAAGGCTTTGGCAGTTCGGGCAATTAAGACTGCGTCATCCACATAAAGCAAGGCAGGAAGGGGGGTACCGCATACTATAGGTACGCCAGGGGCACTCCCAGTGAGTTCTAAACTAAACTCATTTATGTATAAAATAGAAAGTAATGGAGCTAAAACACATCCTTGACGGACCCCCCGATTAATGCTGAACTCACCACAAACTTCCCCCTCAGTGCCAAACCTCACTCGAGCCCTAGTGCCTGTATTTAGGGAAATCAAGAAGTGCACTATCCGCATATCCATATTTAAGTCAATAAGTCACTGTCATAATTTTGCCCAATTGACACAGTCAAATGCTATTGACAAATCCATGAAGGCAAAATACAGGGTTGACTGTTTGGCCACAGTATACTATCCAATGAGTAAGCTTAAATCTACATTCCCAATGCCACTTTCAAATACACATTGACAAGTATATAATACATTATTATCATTAACCCACTCTACTCTTCTGTTGTACAGGACTCTCCCCAGTATGTTTGCTGGGATATCGATCAAGGAAATAGGGCGGTAACATTTCGGTCCTGCCCGATTTCCTTTTTTAAAAATCGGAATAGTCCAGAAATTCCAGGAAGAAGGGATCGAAGAATAATTCAGACTGGTATAAACATTTGTCAACAACGGGGCCCAGAGCTTTACTTTACATTCGATGATGTCGATAGTTGCACCATCAGGCCCTGGTGCTCTCGGATATCGGTCTCTACTTCCTGCACGGAGATAACCAAACAAGGCGGGTCAGCCCCTCACCAAGCCTTGGATGGGTCGGATTGACATGTGTGTAAATGTCTCCCATTCCTCCTCATTTACATGACATCTGACTGTCGTTCCTCCATGATCCAGGGAGCGCACGGTAGACACAGCATTCCAGAAGGTTTTGCTGTCTCGTGTATTGGCAGTAACAGACAGCATGAACCACTGCTGTGTGATAACTTCAGCCCATCTTTTATTAGTGACTGCTTTATAAACCTTCCATGAGGCAGTCACTAATGAACGGTCCCGTGGCTCGGCATTTAAAGCCCTGCTTAACCGACGATTTGTGAGTGAGCACTCATGATCAAACCAATGAGGGCTTTGAGAGACTGGTGTGACATATATTAACAAAAGGCCATAAGATAGGATACTATTGATTCCCCATTCTTATCGTCAGATAAGCAACCCATCGCCAGCTGTCTGCTATCAGCCTATTAAGAGGTTTTGGGGGACCGAGCAGCTTCCATCGCAGCCTTAAACTATCTGTAGTTGGTATGAGGTTGGCAAGAACTGGGCCAATGAGGTCACTTTAGCAATGCCCTACAGAGTGTAGGGCATTGCTCAAGTGACCTCAATGGGATTGTGGTTCCCAAAGTTTGTTCTAACAATTGTGCCATAGGTCAGAAAGACGTGGTCAATAATGTAAGTGCTGTTCTCCCCTCTGAAGGTAGGCACACTTTGTATTTCTGCCCCGTCCCTCTCCAGTGTGTTGTATAGATCAAGGGATGCAGCTAGAGCCTGTAACTCTTTTCTCCACTCATCCATTCTGCTAGGGGCCGTTTCCTCTCCCCCTACCTTCTGGCATGGTAATCTGGCATTACAATCACCCCCTAAACAAAGGTACAATTTCTGGCCCCATTGAAATGTCTTCTCTACCTGTGTCGCAATAAATGAAAATAAACCTGGGAATTTTAAATTAGGAACATGCTGAAAGTCATTAATATAGAAATAAATAAATGGTATGGTCAAAGCCCCTTTGAACAAGACTGCTTGAAAGACCCCCGAAGCCCGACCTGAATGAGATGGTACTGTTCGAAGGCTAAAACACATATAGCTATCAAAGTCAATAGAATTAGCTTCCCAGGTTTCCTGCAACAAGATACCATCGCATGACTTGATAAAATTGTGCCAAGAACGGATTGCTGCAACGTTCCAACTCAATATTTTTAACTCTTTATTAGATAGGGGTGTATGGGCAGGCATTGATGTAGAGCATCCATGATTCCGCATTATAGTTCTATCCGGGGTAGTTTCCAAGCTAATAATTTGCCCTTCATCTTCAATCTAAGCCATAAATGGTGGCAGTACTACAGAATCCTCTAGCTAGGCTCGAGATGTGCATAAATGCATCTCAGGGGCTTAAGCATCAGTGATTAAGAAGCAGCCACACACATTGCAACCATTATTTTAAATTTTTTTATTTTGTTGTGTACAGTTCGGTGTGAACCGACACGCAGGCATTGCCTCTTGTTGTGCCAAGGGAGAGAGGCGCGCTACGAATAAGACCAAAACATGTTCGCCCTGGGGCTTTCTCATCTTTGGAAAGGGTGGAACTGATTTTCAAAGGGTACTTCGGAGCAGAGGACTTCTCAGGACTTGTAACTAGAAAAGATGAACCTTTACAACCCGACCCCTGCCGGGCCAGAAGTCCTCTTGCTACAAATTAGTTTAACTCACTGAGTCATCAGCTGCACTTGGGCCACGGGCTGCAGGGCAGTAAAATCAAGCACTGGCCACTGACTGGTAACTAGTGTTCAGGCAGCAGCACCCCTGCGCTGAGCAGTCATCGAAGCTCTTGTAAACCAGAGAAGAGATATATACTTTTAAATACCCACCAGCCCTGTCGCCTTCGTTGTTTACACCCAAGGGATTTACCTTCCCTGGAGCTGAATCTCTACTGTGTGATGTGTGTTTCATGATCACTCAGTGTACACGAGTGATTTTTGTCTGAGAGGTTAATACAACAGCACTAGTTTGCATAATCAGAGGCAATTCTTGCTGCTAAATAGCAAAGCTGCATAACATTGATTAGAGCTGGGTGAACTAAGTAATTAACAGGGAAAGTCAAGCCAGAGCCGAGCCAGGGGTCAACTCTAGCTTTGAGAGCCCATATCTAGCTTTGAGAACCCATAGACAATCATCTCAATTATGCAACAAACCTTATGCTAGAAAAGGATACCTTGGTACATCACATCATATCTCTGCACTGAGCATATGAGCATATGTGTAAAAAATAAAATTTAGAGTTTGTAGACAAGAACTGAGAAATATTCCTTCCCCCACTCTGATTGGTAAACTAATAGGCAGGAACTTGTCACGTGTCCCCTAGATGTGGCCTTGATTCCTATATATCAAATACAAAAGAGGTTTTTACGCTGCATACATCCTGAACTCATTCTTGTAAGGTGCTCTAATATGTAGCAATGAACAAAAAGGATGCTGTTTGAAATAAAGTATTTGTCTAGAATCACACAGTTTAGTCTAGTGGGGAAGTCAGGATTGATCCCAGATTTTACAGTGTCACACTATGCAATTCAGCCACTAGCTGGGTGCTTGTTTCCCACATCAGAGGTTAATACTTTGGGCTATTGGACCTTGTGGAATTGTAATACAGCGGACAGGATATCCATACATATATGACACATCTGTCCTTAATTCATGGAGGATTAGAGCGTGGGTGACAGGAACAATCCACATTTTATATTTGGCAGTTTTACATAGCACCGACCTTGCTCAAGAACACAAGCACTTTACAATACGCACAGCACAGAGAGATTTGTCTTAGTTTCCAGGATGCGGATCCCAGCCTAAGATTCAAATCTGGATTCCCATGTTACATGTTAGGCATCTGTAGCCCTTAGAATGCATCATCTCATCATCTTTAGAGAGGATGTGGTGTTACGACCGGAAATGCTGACTTTGTAACTAGGGGACCACGTTGAGTGCCTGCATCGGTTCATCATCATGTGATTCTGGGGAAATCACTTAATCTCCCCGTACCAGAAAAACATTTTTTTTTTGTAACTGATGATCATGTAAAGCTCTCCCGTACACATGGGCTGAGTTTGCGATACATAAAAAAAACGCCCCAAAAAAACCTTTTGTGAAATCAATGCTCATTTTGGGCTTCAGGTGAGCAAGAGCCAAGAACGTGGCTCGAGCTTTCAGGAAGTGGCCAAACTCTTTACTTGACTACAACTCAAGACTATAATCCACCATCTGACACCTCCTGCATCATCTTTTTCACATTGCTTTCTTCCTTTGTCACTGAGTTTCTGTCTCTCTCCCACCTTCTTTCTTCTCTTTTATTGTTGTTTTCTCTGTTGCTCTTGTTCAAAGTCTGTTGAAGAAAAATAAGTGCCAGTCCCTAAATATGAGTGCCATTGGGCCCCACCTACAACCACTGTCTCAAATTAAGCACCGATAATCTTGGTCTACCTAAAAAGGATTTATTCATCCCTTTTCTAAAGATTGTCTCTTACCGCTCTTCATGTTCCATTCATCCATGGACATCAGCTGAGAGGAGCTACTTCTACATGTTGCCGGGAAATGATCACCCAGAGCTTCCCAGCAGCTCCACACTGTCAGGGCTGTCCTTATATACAGGATTTGAGAGCAGGTATTCTATTCCTCTGTTGATGCTCGGAGTTGGAGCTCATGTCTGATTCAGAGAGCTTGTCCCAAAGGAGCAGTGAAATCTCAGAAGGTTTGCCTAGTTCTGAATGCTGAAGTAACCGCACCCAGCAATTAAGGATAAGATACAAGCAGATTATTTTGACTGTGTAAATCCTATGCACACTGTGTGGATACAGATATAAACAGGCTGCATGGACTTTGTACCTTCTTCGTACACTGTGTAGATACAGATACAAACAGATTGCATGGACTATGCACCTTACACTACAGGGAAGCCCAGACCTTAACAATTTCAGACACACAGGGCAGTCCCATGGTGATTTGGCTATCACCAATCTTCGGCGGGCGTCCAATGGGATATAGTGGCAAAAAATGATGTTGCCCACAGACATTTGTATCAACATGTAATCCCAATTCTAACTGCGTTTGAAGATCCTCGGCTGCCAATACATATCATTTTGGACCTCCACACTACATGCTTTGAGTATCTGCAACTTTTGTATTTTACCAAACTTGCTAATATGAATAGACCTCAGACCCAGGTAATTCCTCATGGAATAACAAGTAGTGTAGAGAAGCCACCATTCTCTTGATTAATGCTATTTAAAATGGGATTTTCACAGGAAATACAATCTACCAGAGCAAACTAAAAGGAGGCTAAAAAAAGGCGAAAATGTCCTGGGATACAGCACTATGGAGGACATTCTGGATGCTGTCCGGGCTAAGAATCAGGGATCGTTTAGGCACAGGATCAGCCATGGTGGAAAATGTAAAACAATGAGACCCAAATCCAATATATTACCCCAGGACTTTGTTGCCTGTTTTTAATCACTCTATAGCAAGGGAATTATATCAAAATAGCCTTTAAAGCAACAGATACAGAGGCCTGTACCATCGAATCAAAATATAATTACATAGGAGAGAACATAGGGACCTCCTCGGATGAAGTGTGAGCACTGATGTTTTTTTTACTTGGAAAAAACTCTTAGAGCTATTTGCATGCAGAAGGCAGGCAAGGCACCAGGCTCGGTTAAGATCCCTGGGGATCTATATAAAACAGAGCTGGATGTTTGGGCGCTGTACATAAACTGAATTGCCGATGCCATTATGGCTGGTGCACCAATCCCCGCAACCTGGAGAGGAGCAGCTATCTTTCCTATCTTTAAGAAGGACCTAAGACCAGGCCCAGCCAACTATCCTCGAATAAGCATCATTGACACAGCCCAGAAAAAAGATTTGCAAACAAATTCTCGACAAATTGATGTCCTGGGAGGAGGACAATAAGATACTGTTACAGTTCCAGACTGGGTTTCGTTGTAAAACGAGCACGATAGTTCAGGAATTTAGATACCAGCTGTTAAGATGTAAAGTGGTGGACATAAACAAGGGCAGCCTTTATGTAGTATTTGTTGATTTAAAGGCTGCCTTTGACATGGTTCCAAGAGATACACTCTGGAGTATAGTAAGAGATATTTGGCTCCTGCCGCTCCTGCAGGATACTATAATGCTCCTTCATACAGATAACTCTGCACAAAAAATATGTTGTGTCAATGGAAGCACATGACCAATTAACAGTTGACTAAGAGGTCATGCAAGACTGTGCCCTAGCCCCTGCTCTATTTCTGGTATTGTTTAATGGCTGTGTAGTATTTATTTTGGGCTGTGAAATTGATTCCCCTGTACTGGGCCGTATAAAACCCCCAGAATTATTGTTGACTGATGGCACCCTACTGGTATCAAAAAACTCCAAAGGGAATTGCGACTGTTCTTGCTAGGTCCCTGATACTGGATACAATACGATTGGAAAGGGTCTCAGAATTGACTACCTGGGAGTTCGCCTTTCAAGCAGTAACTCTTGGGCTACACAAATCTGAAAGAGTACTCTCCTGCTCAACCACAGGGTAGTAGCAACATTAAGTTTTTCAAAAAATACTTCTTCACACCCAGTATCCCCCTTTATGGAGATCTGGAGAGCTCAAGCCATGGCTACCACCACATATGACTCTGATCTATGCGGCCACAGTAAAAGAGCCTTTTGGTATTGCTGAGAACAATTTTTTGAGGTTTGCACTGACATTTCCCCTAAGTTCTCCACAATTTTTTTTTCTAGAATGAACCTAGCCGTGCAACTGATAACTGATAAAATCAGGCGTAAACCATTTTATAAGGGCTGTGGATATGGCTAACTGATGAACTACAACCCTACAGGGTAGGGATAAGATATATTCTGGTTATTCGATGATCAGTGGCACTTCCCTGGGTCAAATATGTTAAGCAGATCCTATTTATTCTGGGCTTGCTAGACGTATGGAAACGCAATGCTTCTACTACTAAGTCCTCCATTAATTCTGTGAAGTTGACCTTTCGGGAAAATAAAAGGGGGAAAATAATCCAATCAATACACCATAGAAGATTGACAGACCGGTTTCTTGAAGCGAAGTCAACACTGATGTTTCAGATGTTTGTTGATGAAATTGATCCTCCCTTCACTAGATGCCTTTTTATAAGACTCATGATAGGGACATTACCACTAGCAAACCTCCCCAAAGGGTTGTGTCTTGTGCCTCGTGTGCAGGGAGGCTGAAGAAACAGAGGAAAATATTTTGTACATCAGGCAATGCAGGCATTGGATTGTGCCGCTTTGCCGATTCCTGGGAGTTTCTCAGCACAAGACAGCCCCGAGAATTTGCAGATTTGATACAAGACCATGCATAGTCTTCTCTATTGTGAAATATCTCGAGTCCATATGGCCTAGAATGGAAAGCATGACCCGGTTAGCATCTAACTTCGATCTAACCTAGAAGTATCATTGGTTAATAGATCAAGTATTTCGTCAATAGAGATGGCAAGAGCTATAGAATCAGTTGGAAGGTGTCGAAACACTGTATTACTGCGATATAGCACCAGCTATCCTATTTTGTGGGGGATGTTAGCCCTACTGTTCCCAAAATTCTATAACTATATGATTTTTAACTGTGAACATTTTTCATCTACTTTTACATTGTATTTTATACCTGATTTTAACATAAACATATATTAATAGTGACATTAGAACTGTTGCTGACCGCACATGAGCCATGTGACCCATCTCAAATTGCATTCCTATGTAAGAAATAATCAATTTTGTACTATTAACACAATTGTATTAATATGTTTCTCTTATGGACTTTGATTGAAATAAATTATTGTGATTGATTGACTGTGTGCATCCTTTGCACACCGTGGGGATACAAATGCAAACAGGTTGCATGGCTTGTGTACATCTTGTGCACACGGTGTACATACAGATCAACCCCTTGTATCCACCTGTCTTCACTTGTCCTCACTTAACCCCTTCCATGACCTCTCTGTCCCCATTGACCCTGGTATGAGGTTTCTGTACAACAGACATTGAATCCAATAGCTACAAAGATTTGGATCTTTAACAACATTGGTTTGGCTTCACAGGATTCACTGTGGACAATTCATCTCAAGCTCGCCCACAAGTAGCCTGCTGTTTACATCATCCACAGGCTAGAATGGGTCTTCAGGCAAGGGGGGAAAGCAGTGCTTTACAGCCACTCAATATATATGGGTCCTCTCTGTGCTCCTCTGACACTAGTGCTACCTGGACACGATTCGTGGCTTTCTAGCCTCGCTGAATTCAATGTGATATTGAGTATGGCCTCTTGCTTCCGGCGATCAGAACAATAACAAAAGATGGCAATGTCATGGACTTATCTGAGGCAGATGATGTGGAAAACGTTACTAGACCTTGATGGATGTGACAATGGAAGGAACCCTGAGACCAGACCTCCGACTCAAGGTCACAGTCAAGGGGACCGCCTTATAAGTGCATGGACAATAGACATTGCACAAGCCTGCCTCCCTCTAAATCATTGAAGCACTGACCAGAGACAGAGATCAATCCAGATTACCATTGAAGAGAAGTAGCATCACAGCTGATGTTACCTTAGGGGCTCTGCCTTCAAGGCTGATCCTGTTGCATTGGAGAGATGCTCTGACTCCTGTGCCATTCTTCTTCCATCTTTGGCATGTTCCCCCTTCACAGCTTTGTTGAATAGGTGGGCATTCTATTTCCTCTCCTGTATTGCAGGGTCTTTCCGGTTCCTGATCAATTGTAGTCAGTATTCTTCAATGCTTTACTGTTTTAGTGTGCTGGGAAGTGTTTAGAAGGTAGCTACTCAAGCCATTTGATTATGAGGTAGGTTCTCATACATTCAAAAATGCATTCCCTATTAATACTTCTTTCTCATTTCAGTGTTTTTAAGTATTACTTTCGAAGCACAGGAAGGAGTAGCAATTAGTTCTTGTGGTAAAGGCTGCAATCTGCCCTCCCTATTTGTGGTTTTACAATCATAGTAAAGCTGACCCTGAGCGAGGGATGACCTTGGCACACAGGCCCTTATTCACATTCCAAACTGCAAGCTAGTCTACAGAGTGAGATAGGGTAGATAGATTCACCCAGAAGGGTCATTTTCAATCTTCACCCACTCTCTGCCGATTTTAACCTTGTGTAAGATAGGAGGGAAGGTTAGTAAAACATGAATATTTTTCCCATCTTTGATACAGTTTGAAGGTTACCCTCGACCCATTTTGCATCTAAATGAACACTTGCAGTAAGAGTTCTGGATGAGCCTGATTAGCGCCAATTTATGGTGAGGAAGGAGCATCCTTAAGATGAAGCATGCCACCTAGTGTAGGTGAGGGGTTTGCATTTTGTTTTTACAATTTGTGCTACTCAGAGGTATCTGTAAGCACCTTTGCCCTACACAACAAGCTTCTAAAACTGAACAGTATGGACTGCAGCAGACTGTCAGAAATCTGACCCGCTTAAAGCATTGCAACACCACTGCATTGTCTGCTGCATCACTTACAGGAGTACCAGCTCATGGCAACAGCTTTTTCACTGCCAAAGCAAGAACATGAATGGAGGGCTGGAGGCATGACAACTATGGAGATAACACACGCATACTTCTTGTACAAGCAGCTGTAAAGGCACAGATTGCTAATACTGCAATGTGTATTGGAAGAGACCGCTTAACTATCGAGAGCAATATAATCCTATCATTGTGACACATGAATTACTGAATCGTATGTCTCCCCTCTATCCTCCCCTCTGAGCTCAACATTAGGAGTATGGCAGAGCAGTATCTTTGGGCAGGATATTGGTCCAACATAATGTAAGTGCCCCAGTGTTCAGACAAAAAATCACAAGGTTGGAAAATACTGGACCTGAGTTTACCTGGTATGGACAGCAGCTGGAGATGGACAGGGAGGTGAACAGATGCACAGTCTGGTCCCTGTCTGCCCCTTTCAGTTCTACTAAGGTACAGACTTGCCCAATACTTGTCACAGCCTTCACTTGCACACAAAAGTTTCCATGCCATCCCTCATCACCCCCACCAAGATTTAGCTTTCGTTTGAAATACCTTTACTTGCTGTACACTTTTGGATCTGCACTCAAACGTCACCCTAAACTAAATATATGTTGCACCTCTTTTCCTCGGAAATGAATTTACCTTGAAAAAAGAAAAGACAAGAGGTGTTTTGCAAAACATGAAGAATTGGTTTAATTAAACACTTCGGCAGGGAGCACAGTTACAGAAGTGGATCTGAGGACTTTCTCAAAGTACAATCAATCTGAGCGAGTCTTTATACCGTTTTTGGTTATCATACAAGTACTTAGAAGTAAAAGAATGCGGGCCCTGTAGTATGAGACTGAGGCAAAACAAATCGCACTTGTCACTTCTAGTGAATTGGTTGAATTTGTATGGTGCCCAGATCAGGACGATCAGCCTCCTAGTCATCCTCACAGGGGTATAACCCCTTAACACAATTGCATAAGAATGATCAGCACACATAGCTCCTCATATGCAGAAAGTCCAAATCAATTAAGTAATGGGATGCACAAACTCCATTCACGTGCTTTCAGAAAATTATTTCTTTATTTGTATCTTCTTAAAATACGCTTTTATCAACGTAGCCAATGTGTTTTGTCTCTTTACATGAGACGTCTTCAGGGCTTAATGTACGGCAGATACTCATGAACCATGTGAACTTTATTTGTTCTCCTCCAAAGAAACCAATATCCAAATGGTAAGTATAGTCCCCAAACAGACCTCGTATATGTATTTGATTTGCATCATATGACTCCTATGGCTTAATTTCCAGTGTCTCTTCTCCTTGTGTCATACTCTCTCAGGTCTGGAAAAGAAGTTGGTTTACCAATGTGTGTATTCCAACCCCATGTTGGCATCAAAATTGAGTGCGTGGAAATCTACAGGTTACATGGCACATCAGATTTAAGAGAATCTGACGTGCCATGTAACCTGCAGTTTTTCACGCGCTTGTTTGGCTTACTGATGATTCTCATGCAAGGGCCTTGTAGTATGTTGGTAAAGGAAAGAAGTTGTTTGAATGCTTCGATAATCAATCTAAGATATGAACTATCATATATTAGATATATTATATATTAGATTCAACACAATGTCATCTTGCTCTATGTTTTGGTTCAGTTACTGGTGAAAACAACAGGACGAACAGCACTAAGAGAGTCACATTCAGAGTCCATTACATAGAAAACAACATCTTCTTCATCATGCTGAACAGCTTGGTGGCAGATGATCTGGCACTACAGCAGACCACTGAAGAGGATGAAGTAGGAGAGCCAGACCTTCTCATGGATAAGAGAATGAAATATCCGTTGAAACTATACTGTTGTGATGCAAAAACCACTTGCCTGACAAAGCACCAAGTGTTATTGTCAATTCTTATATGAGCCCAAGACCTTGGATCTTGGAAGAAAAGACTCATGAGGCAACTTGTGTTGCTTTTGAAGTTGAGGTAGGAAGAGCAGATCTCATTCAATGCTCCTGAATTTCGGGTAGGTTGACTCTATCTATGTCTTTATGTATCAGTATCAGGTTGGGCACAACGATGTGTGGGCATTACTCAGTATTGCATCATTCATCTACTCCCCTCTGATAAGGCGCTCAACTCAGTTATAGGTGCTCAGGGTCGGACTAGTATACAGGGCAATCTGGACCTGCCCAAATAGCTGGTCTGATGGGTCAGTGTGTGGGCTGGTTTTTTGGCTGTTTGTGGGCTCGTTTTATGGTCTGGCGGGCCAGTGTTAATGTTGATTTTCCTGATAACATCACAAATATTGCCTGCTTCCACCACAAATGCATGCAGTCTCCCATAACTTACAGCACCCCTATACAGGTATCTTTACATGGTTAAAACTGCCACAATTTGCAACCAAGGGCCACTTTTTTAGCTATCTCATTCACTAACGGGGGCATTTTTAATTCAGTGCCTGGGCCTACTTTCTGTCCCAGTCCGACCCTAATTGGCACTATAAATTGATTGTTTGAGCTTATTTTTCTTTTTGTCTATGTGAAAACAAACACAGAAGTGCACATCAAAATAAGGTGGCTAAACATATCTATAATACCCAGAAGACCGTCTTTCTTGATATATACTCATTGGATTTCGCATGCTAATGTTTGTTCTTGTGCAGACCAGGATGCATTACATAACGTCACCTTTTTTATCAATGTAATTTCACAGAGGTTTAGACAGTTTCCATGGCAACATTGTCAATGCTCCTTTGCAAACACAAGGTTACTTACTTTAAGTCATTTAAGTTACATGTTTTTCCCACTACCACAAATGAAACCAAATGAATTGAAATTATGTGTTTTTCACAAAAAATGATTGGATGGCCTTTACAATATATGACATAAGAAAACCAGTATTTCTTCTTTTCAAATTATAGTATCGCTGAATACTGTAATTGTGCTTATATGTTTGGTATGGTAGCTTATGTCTTAGAATTTTTGTAAAAACATTTAACATGACTTTCTCATTCTGAAAGTAGTTCAATGTACATTTTTGAACAACTTTGTAAACCATTTTGGGGCCTATTCACTTACACATGTTTCGTTATGCAAAGCAGTAATTCTGATTTAAATATTTATGAATGCTATGCTCTAACTTCTGCGTGGAAGTCTCTGCCTGTCCCCGCTCTATCTTAGTTCTCGGCTATTAGTGCATAGACTACTGATACTTATAGAGAACTCTGAACTTCCGCCTATTTCTCCTAGAAGGATTTGTAAGCAATTAGAAAGTGGCCCTTCCAAATACCCTCATCTGAACAATGCTGCAGATATGAAAATATGCCATGGCATTGTCAGATGCCGCATTAGACTGGGTGCTCTTAGTGTGACACAAGTGCTTGGGAACCCGCCAGCGCTAGGGACGACAGACAATCTTGCATCCATCATCTCATTCTCAGGGTCTCCTCACTTCAGTGGAGTGGAGTGTCTCTTAAACCATTAAAGCGAAGCTGGCAGTACATGAGCAGCAGCTAAGTGGTAAGTCTAGATAATTCATTATTTTCTATGTGGATTAATAGTTTATAAAGTATCATGTCTCTAGTTTAATGAGGTTATGTGTACAAATAAAAGAAAGGACCTGGCACCAAGGACACCATCACTAGAGTAGTTGGACAACTGGGTCTTCTGAAAATACAGCTGTGATGCCCCAGGAACAAGCTCCTCCATTATCAGGTCCTTAAGTGACCCCCTCCTGCTTTCAAGCGACTCCCACAACAATGGGGCCTCCAACTGCACTTCCTGTCATTTTTTTCCTCAAACAAATGCCCATCCTCAAGTTCAGAGGTTCAGGATAACACTCACCCTTGACATCGCTGATCCCTCATGTAGAATCTCACTCCCTGCTCTTCAGTATACCACCATGGCTGCTTGCCGGTAGGCTATAGGGTTTTTGATTTCTGCAGAGCAGGCACTATCTGAGTGAGTGTCAGTGGTGAAGGCCAAGCAAGAGACACAATCTCATACAGCCTAGAGAGCTCTCCTGATTTCTAGCCTCCTGGACTGCAACAATTTCTTCCAGAGAAACTCCACACTCCAGCCTGCTGTTCTGATGTCTCCCTGTATATATTCCCTGTCTGCCCCTAAACCTCCTACTGTGTGTCCTGGAACTGTACATATGTCTACTTTGCATCCCCAAGTGCCTGGGCATGAGGAGAAGATGCAGTTGGTGCATATGTTGGGCCCAGAGGATGGTCAGAAACCTATGCTTTCAAATCAGAGCAGCTTTTCAGATACACCATCTAGGTTGGAGGAGACACATTAATTTTATGCTGGACTAGTGAGTTTTCATTTGGATATCACCATTTCTTTTGGATGTTGGAACTTTGTATTGTTGTATTTTGGGACACTTTGCATATTTTCATCTTTAACCCTATTAGGTAATGTAAATAGGCTTGACCCATGATGTTTCCTCTAATTTTTCTCTTCCTGCTTGGACTCAAGCACTGTGATTTTTATTTCTCCTTTTCCCAAAGACAGTTTTATTTTACCCCTGAAAATGCCCAATATTTTCTTCAATTTTTTTAAAAACCAATATAAAATATATTTAATTTTAAAAACTAATTTGGATGCTTTGTTACTCTTTTCCTATTGTATTTGCAAGTCTGTAGCCATATTTGGATGTATTACTAAAAAGCAAGTTGTCCAAAATCTCTAATACAATGCTTTGCATTAATTACAGGCACCCGTCTTCATGGCCAGGCACACACGATTGCACACACATGTGGACAGTAGGTGTGATTGTTTTGTATTCAAAAAGTTTCACAATTCAATTTTGTGTGAGGATTGGTCAGTGACTGGTGGGTGTATTGATCATGGGAGTGATGGTTGCTCTCGGCATCGGTGATTCAGCTGGGCTGCCATCTATGCAATACTTTGCTCACATTGTGTTGAGGATCTGATTGTGGAGTGGAAACATGTAGGGTTTGATGGGATTGTAGATGGAGTGGGCCTTGCAGGTTTTGCTGCTCCCCAGCTGCCTTAAGAACCGGACCTGACCCTACAGCTTGACATGGGTCCCTATGTGACTGGGACATACATAAGCTGCATGGCAGAGTCATTGCACCTTGAACCCTCTTCCCTTGACATCTGGATTTTTTTCCATTACAATCCTACAATATTTTGGGGACATTTCTCAGTGTTCTCCAAGATATGGGTCTTTGTGTCAGACAGCCTTTGGAGTTCTTCCTGGTGTATAGACATATTGAGCAGTGTCACCCAGATTTCATGAATTTCCAAACACACAGCTTATTGTTGCTGGAAAAATTATCCTTGAATAGGACAGAACTTATCCATGTCAATCATATCACAGCCATCGCCATCTAACAAAGACAGCAGGTTGCCCTTCACGTAATGGGTGGTCATTTGGTACGTTGGAAGAGGGACACTGCTGATGGGGAAGAAGTCACCCTCACCGGGGGTTTCGCCTTCCTAAGAATATGAGAGAAGACAAGAGTTGCAACTGGATTGGGGGATAAAGCAAGGGAGTCATCTCAGTAGCTGTAGAATGAGGCTTTGTTGGAGTTGAGTCCTGAATAGCCATGATAAGCACTCAGGCCTTTCTAACTGGTGCATTGGGACAGGTGATCCTTGAGGTAAACTGCTGACATACAGTGAGTGTCATTTCTGTGGTGTCAACAATCGCCTTTTCAGTGGTGCAGGTCATAGAGTTGACAGCTTCCAGAATGGCTTCTACTGTGATTGAATCATGTTTTAGCTCATGAACGATGTGTGTATGAAGTCTACCAGTCTGCATTCTGTCTGTGTTTTTTTCAGTTTTTTTAGGCCAATTATTATTCTGGTGTTAGGACTGTGCACTGTGACGTTGCTATTCAGAACCACAGTATATATGATTTACCCTAAAAATTGCACTGCTTAAACTAGTTTCACCCAATTAGATAATTTATCTGTTCTCTTAAACCATGGGACATAGTGCAGAAAATGCACCAGTGTCATGGAAGTTAAATGTCATATGCGGGCTGCAATGTGTATATATTACCCACAAATATGACAGCAATCTTTTGCTGCCAGGATCATCATTGTGCTCTGACTAGCCTGCAGCCTAAAAGAACTGCCAAGGTACATGGCAGGGAAATGTGCCTGTACTATGTAGAGAAACCTATTTTTATATATTTGAGAAATCACCCTAAAGTGTGTCTTATTAGCCCACAGAGCAGGATGATTAATATATAATACTGAGTTATACTATATATTGAGACTAGCGTGCTCCTCACAGTGAAATTACAAAAAAGCTATTTCCATTGTACAAGTAAAGCTAGAACAGGCCTTGTTGTAAATACAAATAATCCAACGTTATTTTTCACTTCATTTCAAAAGTCTAATTCAATGGTGAAAGACGATTTTTGATAACTTTTTAATAGTTGGCAAAGCAGCAGCTCATTAGCCACTTCGGACAATGGCAGAGTGGGTCAGCCATCCCTGAATACTGGAGTGGCTAGGATAGACAGCAAAAGCTCCACCAGAAGGAAGAAAGGGTATGCCATTTTGGATTCAGGATTTCTGGGAATTTTTGCAGTAAACCAAAAGGGAAGAGATGAAAATGGAGGTGAAACTAGTGCAAGAAATTATACAATATTTGGTGATGGAAATTCACTAATCATTGGCTAGTCCTAGTGAGGTGACACCTCATCACTACCTCGTCAGAAAATCCCTGGACCTTAGAAGACAATATTGGAAGGAAGAAGACCCTCCTGGAACAAATCAGCTCAAGGACAACTGTGTTGGACCTGGCCCTTTTTGTAGGGTTATCCCCAAATGTTGTGCCATCTTCCTCCTATTTTTCTGACCTTCTTTTTGTTGGCTTTAGGACTCTGGGCACTTTACCAATGGTAATCATTGCTAAAGTGCAGGTGCTCTCTCTTTAAATAAGGTATGGTTGGTTTACATCTGTTTGGCATAGTTAATTTACCTGTAAGTCCCTGCTACATTGGTATCCTAATCTTAGCATGTAGGGTTTTGCATCAAAAAGCATAGGTGATTGTATGTGAACACCCATGTACCACCTATGTAATGCCCAATTGATGTTAAGTATCACAAAGCAGCTCTTCGCTTCAGTTTGTCTTACTTTTCCTTACAAACCAACGCAAATACCAATTGCGTTAGTTTGTAAATTCCTAAAAAGGTTTGCGTCGGTTTGTGTTAAAAAAGTACAGCAAACCTGATGCAAAACCTTTGTAAATCTTAGCCATAATGTGCTGTATAGATGCAGGCCACACTGCATGTCCTACTAACTAATTTGGGGTAAAACACCTACCGCAGGAGCACAGGAACAATGAATTAAGCAAGAGCGAGTGGCTGCTGGCTACTACTGTACATCTCCTATGCAGTTTAGTGCTGTTTTCTTAGTGCAAGATGCATTCTCTGGCCCATTTTGAACACAATGGAGCATTTTGCACTGAGAAAATAGCGCTGAATGCTGGATCACACTTCTGAGATAATTACACATATTTATGGGTAATTTTTCGAGTACTTATGAGTAATTATGGTAGAGAGAATTACACCAGTTACACCCACCCCTAGTAGCAGAAAGTTAATAATGGTAGTATATTCAAGTATAAAAGATCTGCTTCTTGATAGAATCTTTACTCCACAGTTTTTGCCAAAATGCAAAATAACTTTTTCACAACCACAGGATCTTCATAATGAGGTAAGGTTTGGCTCATGAAACCACTCTCTACAGAAATTGCTAGAACATGTATATTTTCTTTACCCCTTCCCTATAATTTATATCACATTCTGTAACATTCTGTTAGTCTACTTCGGATGCCACATAAGGGCCTGTTCATGACTTCTAGGCCAGCAACATGGGACTCTAGTTTCAAGTCTAATAAGTTTGGTAGTTGCATTCCTTCCTAGCCCCAGCAATTTCCTTCAGAGGCATCTATTATGGAAGCTGTAGAATGTTACCCGGGAACCAGGCGGTCAAAAGGTACAGTTCATGAACTACAGAGTTTGTGTTAAATTTATGAAAAACATTGTGAAAGCATCAAGGATCAATCTGATTGCCCCAAACATAGTCTTCTGATGAAATGGTTACCAAATAAGGTTATAAGTATCCATTTTGATGACTTTTGCAAAACAAGTTCATCCACATATCAACTTCTTTTGTACTTTACTGTGGTTTCTAATACACAATCCTTGTGGACCCCTGCTCCACAGGAGGCTCAGTAGAAGACATTTGAGTTTTAGTTAATGTTTTTACCCATGAAAACATAAACCCAAAGTAAACTGCTTATTCCATAGCAGAGGATGGTGAATTCAAATTCATTGAACAAGTAATCAAGTACACAATGTAGTAGCAAAGTGGCAACAGCAGGAGCTTTTGAGGCCATGAGCACATGCAATATCACACTGTGCATGCCAACATGCCTTTTTGAGCCACCCTTCTTTCATTGGAGGATTCTTGAGTCATTTATTAAATGTGAATGTCCTTCAGTAACATTTTGGAGAACAAATCAACATGGCAATGATAATCAGTAGGCTTCATGCTATCCCTGTTTTTAAAGATAGCTGCCCAGCCAAATTTCGGACACTTCCCTTCCATAGAACATGATAAAAGTGAGTAGATAATGTGGCCCAATATAATGGTGCACTTTTCAATAAGCTGTTAGTCCGTGCCTTGCCAATATTGTTGGTGTATAAATATTGCAATGACTTTTTCAATGAAGAAGTTCAATATTAAGTGGAGGGGCAGAGTGAACAGGGACACCATGAAAGGATGTGCTGTTCACCTTCCTATAACCTAACAGTTGTAAAGCGGACTCAGCTGACTGGCCCCTTCTATCAGACTTACTAAATTATGGCCCAAATCATTTTATATAGCATCGGTAAGTGGATTCACTTTTGACAAACTAATCCTGTCCCTTAAATTAACTATGATTGTCTTGTCTTGTACTTATTGATATTTAGCTTTTTTTCTGGTTGATATGAATGCCCTTACTGTAAGTATCTCATTTGTTATCCTTCTAGTCAGCCTTTTTAACTGCATACAAAAATATCTGACATCAGTGTTGGAAAGGATATACTCCTTACAAGAGATATGCGATAGATCAACCCATATAATTGGTGTCAAAAAGCTAGATAAAGCATTGATTATTTACTTCCAGATATTCCTAGAACACTTCTTATCTGAGGTTCTGTCAAACAGAGCAGGCATAATATCATTCTATTTTATTAGGAAGAACAGTATTCTGAAAGTCTAAAAAGTAATCCTCTTTAAGGCAAAATATCTACTGTAAGAAATCACTCTTGTGGCATAGATCCATAAAAAAATGTGAACATATTTTTTTTTTTTAAATCTACTGTAATGAATGCTGATCTCTGCTAATACATTGACAGTGCTGCCCTGTATGAATTTTCCAGTAATTGTCACTTATTAACTTAATCTGAAGAATCAGATGATTGTATTCCGGTTTGTCATTGGCATTGCAAAAGAAATACACCACCACAATCTCCCATCTCATGACTAGTATTTTAGCTACTTCTTGGTCAAGGCAGTTTTCGATTAAAGCGTGTCTACTCTATTATGTAAACAGATAGTGTAAATGACAGCACATTATCTTACAGATGGTTTGCCCTTATTATTAAAACACCATCAGAAGATTCTTACATGGATGAAAAAAAATAATAATTATATGTAGGACCAATCTGGCTTGCCACCTGAGTGGAAAATCAGGAGAGAGTACTAAGAAACCCTTAGTGCCGCTACCAGTTTTAGGTGTCCCATTTGAGAGGGTGGGTATAGACATTGATAGTCCAGTTGACCCCCCTTCATTGTCAGGAAATAAGTATGTCCTGGATGTGGTGGCTCATGCCACAAGATATCCAGAGGCACTACCTTTGAGGGGCATGACTGCAAAAGTGGTAGCAAAGGCCCTCCCGGAGATCTTTTCTAAGGTCAGTTTTCCAAGGACTGTGATTTTTGTGAGAGCAATGTGGGAGCAAGCTGGTGCGATATACCATTCACCACAGTGTACCATCCACAAAACATTGGTTTGGTGTAACGGTTTAACAAGACACTAAACAGCATGATGGAAACTCTACCAGAGAAGCTATGGAGAAAGTGTGATATTCTCCTGCCATGTCTCTTGTTTGCCAACTAAAAATTATGCAGAAAAGTGTTGGGTTCAGACTCTTTGAACTTCTGTACGGTCAACCTGTGCAGGGACCACTCACCATAGAGAAGGATGTGGTGGATTATGTGATTGGCCTGAGGATGCTGATGGTACAGTGCATGACTCAGGTGAGGAAAACATTCTGTCAAGCTAAGAGCTTATGAAGGAATGGTATGACCAGAAAGGAATACTGAATGGGCACAAGAGAGGTCTGGAGGTTTTTGTGCTAAAGCTTATTTGTCTCAGGGCTTTGGCAGACAAATGGTGTGTGCTATACCAGATTTATGAGGTGAACTGATTAGTATCAAGGCTCACCTGGGGTTTCCACGGGAACGAGAGGCAGGAGACTGTTGCACAGGTTCCAACTTCCCGCTACCACTAGCCCGCCCAACTACGTCAAAGCAGAGCCAGTGAGCAGGGGGAAGAGGGGAAACAAGGGGAGAAGACAACTTCAGCAGGACCCTCGACCTGGGCAGCAGAACCACTGGAGAAGAACCCCTCGGCCCGACCTGGGCAGCAAGGACTCGTCACTGGAGACGTCGAAATCCTGTGGACAAAAGTATCATCAATGATCTACGCTGAGCTGTTACTCAGACTAATAACATCCCTATGCCTGGTCATGAAACAAGAAATTCATAAATGGCTACCTGTTTGCTTCCCCTCTACCACTTGTGTCCATCAACTGTAAAACCAGGGCTTCTAATGCAACACTACCTAAATAGAGCAGAAAGGAAATTACTCATTGCACAGGGCCCAGTAATGTAATTAGATGATATGATGGAAGCTTACCAGTAATATTGTGCAGAGAAAAAGGAAAATAGCCCAAACATGATAGTGACTAACTGCCTGGAGTCAGTCTAGAAAAGGAAATCAAAATGTGCAAAAAGTGCGGGCTAAACTATCTCGTATCTTCGCCTCTGCTGGAATACGAGATACAGACAGCTCAGGAAACTGACTCTTTAATCTCAGGAGTTAAAGTATATCCAGAAAGCCCCCTTACATCAGGAGAGCCCCCTTTAATTCTTACATATGATGCAAAAACATTATGCCCCCCATCAGGGAAATGCAGATGCTCATGAATCACCCCAATACGTCAGCGAGGTAATACATGGGTTAAACACACAAACAGACGTCTTCCATTCACTCAATGCGCAAAGCGCGTTACCGCATAGTGTAAGGTGCTCGTTTTGAAATCACAAGACCCCAGAATGGATGATGAGCGGATGGTCAGAAACAGGTGACTGAGGGAACCCTACACGGCCCCGCAAGGCTCGAGGAGTAACTGCGGTGCTCTAGGAGGCGAGGAGCCGGGCGTTCATGGATGCGGCAGCGGCCACTGTGAACCCGGAAGTGAACGCGGTGAAGATCCGGACGGGAAGGGAATGCTAGAAGTGCTAGTACGCGAAGCACTCCTCCCGTCCGGAAGCAGGAATTTACCTCCTTTCAAGCTTCGCCCCTTGCGCTGACGATGGCCGGGACAGAGCGTTCCTGACAATTGGTGGACACAGGAGCCACAAGGGAACTCAAGAGGGTGACCCATGTGAACAGGCTTAAGCCTTACTTCCGGAGACATTAAACAGTCAATGAGCTGGCATTGGTGGAGAAAATTGAAGAAGATAGTGAGCCTCATCCTCACTTGTTGCACATTGACCTGTAAAATGGCACTGTGGATGAGGTTCAGTTGCTGAGTTGATACCAGAGCAGCAGAATTAATATAGGGAGGTGTTGAGACTGCTCTTCAACTTCTTCTCACTGAAGGTAAGGTTAACATCAGTCTGTGTCCATGAGATAGACTCGGGATGGGGTGATTGTACAGAATGTCTGACCTGGTTCAAAGGTACCTGCAACAAGGTGCAGGGGTCCACAGGGGGGGCACCATAGTTGCCCCCTCAGCCTCCAAAGGGAGGCTGTGCACCAAAGGGGGCCCTGCTGGGGGCCACCAAAGTTGGGTTCCGACAGACTTTCTGTGCCAGAAAGGCCAGCACAGAAAGGCTGTCTCCACCCGACATCGTAATCCCAAGGGCAGAAAGAGCCGCCCTTGGGATTACTGGCCGCATTCTGACTGGCTGACGGGCTCTCCGAGCCCGTTGGAAGCCAGTCAGAATGACTGTTCACATTCCTCCGAGCGACTCCATCATAACGGGTCAATCGGAAAGGAATCCGACCTGCATATTACGAAGCGGTTGGAACGGCGGTCGGAGCCATTTCCGACCGCATCGTAATTTGCCCCAAAATCGTGATTGCAACCAAGATGAGGGACTAAAAAGGTTATGTAATTTAAGTTGTTCTTCACAAAAACTTTTGGGCTACACAGCTGAGTATTATTTTCCTAGTACAAGGCACACTGAATCCAGAACACTAGAGATGCCATATAATTATGCCGTAGGTGGGATGTGGCTTCTGTATACTGAGCATTGGTGCTCGGCTATTGCCATGCAAGACAATGTAGTGTATAGTTTTAGTGTGATCTGTTTTGTGGGTTTGAGAGACTTTTTAAACTGTATTATCATATTATTGTAAAGACTAACACCTTAATGGTGCTGTTGTAAATGCTATTTTGTGGAAGGTTTTGCCCAGCTTAGAGCCAAAGCAATACATTTTGATTGCTGAATTGATCACCTGAAAAGTTGTTATATATTAATTAGCTAAGCATTTGTATGCAAAGGCAGAAAGATAATTCCAATTGCTAGAATTGTGTCTTACACATGTTCAATTCTAACATCTTATTCTCCCCAATCCCTTTGGAAGTAACTTCTGTTTGTTCACACTATTTATCTAAAGCTGCATAAGTCTATGATTGAGCAAGATGCTAGATAATTACCCTAATATAACCCTACTAGGTTCTCTTGCAGGTCTGAAAGTCTCCAGACTGATCCTTAAAGTTCGGTGACCCATGTGTGAGCCAGTCAGATCCCTGCCAGGTTCCCCTGCTCTACAGATCCACTGGCTATCTCTACAGGATTCGGGGCCAAACCAAATTTGTTAAAAATGCTGAAACATCCACCTAGTATTTATTTTGCAAAATTGCAGTTCTAGCTGCGTCAACACATTTTATTTCAGTTTGAGGAAATGCAATTTTTAAAGACAGAACCTGATTTCACATGTAGTATATTTAGTAGATAACAATAATAGTGCATGTTTAAGGAGCATACAGTTGATTTGCAAACTATGAACAGAGGTGCTATCTAAGCAGATTCATGTACTTTTGTTTTGAATTACTCATATGATTTCTTATGTTCTCTGTCTTTTGTGAGACAGATCTTCCTACAGCTGTGAATTTCCAATTGAACTGTTCTAGGTTGCAGTGACATATACAGAGTGAAGAAAAACAATGCAACACCCTTGAGTAGCCAATTTTAGCACCCTGAATAAACAGTTGCCAAATCTCCATAGTCAGGCCCTCCACACTGTGATCCGGCAGTACCTCTTATCCCCATAAATTATGTCCACATGTGGTAGTGCGATCTGTCCCAACTTTGCATGCACTAAACCACCGCCTAAAAAGTATTAAGGAGTCATTGACATAAGACATATCCCCAGGAAGTAAGACGTTGGATGTTTAAATTAAATTCTAATTACCCTCCCTGACATTAGGTACATAGCATTTTGTGGGGTAAATTTGACAATATATCAACATTTCCTTCTTATTTGGACCCATTACATTATATCTAAGCCTCATTTTAATTGTCGCAAAAAAGAATGGAATATAAGTTTATCTGTCTAAGGCCTATGTATGATTTTTTTAAAATCCGGTCAGGAACTTTGCCTCCAATTTTAGGTTATACTGACTTCAGGGCTATTGGATGTGAAAAATACTGTTTTTTTGCTTATTTCCAAATCCAGAGCCTTAGCATTACCAGATTTTTATTAAAGAAGTCACTTGTACTACTTTTCAGTTTTCTTCACCAAAACTACCTGTCTTAAAGCAATTTTACATTTCAGCTTGCATTCAGAAATTTCTATTTTCTCATTTTGATAAGTAATTATTTATAGTTTCTTGAAGTTGCAACTGAGTGACAGTGTGCAACATTTCCATACATAGCCAGGTGTCCCCCAAAAAATGTTAAGTAATGTGGTGATACAGACATACCATGCAATTGCTTTGAATTATACCCTAGGATATGTTGTCCAACAATGTGAATGTGTCATTACTTTTTTCTTGAAGCGAGGGCTATAGAAGGCCATAACAAAAAAATATATAATTGAGGACACTTGCACAATAGGAAATAAAAAGGAAGGGGCATGTTTATTTTTTTAATCTCCTTGTAACTTTCTTTAAAGCCCTTTTCACATCCTTGTTTCTCAGACTGTAGATTATGGGGTTCATTGCTGGAGGAACCACAGTGTAAAGCACAGACAAAAGTTTTTCCTGATTTTCTGAGTTTTCTGACACTGGTTTCATGTACATGAAGATGGCTGGTCCGCTCCCCATAATGACCACAATCAGGTGTGAGGCACAGGTGGAAAAAGCTTTATATCGGCCTTCAGAAGAGCGGATTCCAATGATGGTGACAACAATGCGGGTGTAGGAGATGAGAATGACAACTGTTGGGAACACAATGACCAATACCCCAACAATGAAAATGACCATCTCTGTGCTTACGATGTTGCTGCATGCTATCTTTAAAAGAGCATTGGGTTCACAAAAGAAATGGTCAACGACATTGTGACCACAAAATTGCAACTTTAGTGTAAAAATGAATCCAAAACTGCTAACAAGCAACCACAAAACCAGCAGCAGGCCATCAATACGATGCACACAAGCTTGCTCATAATTACATTGTAACGCAAGGCAAATGAGATGGACACAAACCGATCATATGCCATGACAGCTAGGAGCAGAGTTTCAGTACATGCCAAAAGCAGAAATGTGTACAACTGAACTGCACATGCACAGAAACTCATTCTCTTCCTTGCAATGAGTTGTAGCAGCATGTTAGGGACAATAGCAGATGAGTAGCAGACATCTATGAAGGAGAGATTAACCAGGAAGAAATACATAGGAGTATGAAGGCGAGGATCACAAACAGAGGCTATGACCAGGATGACATTTCCAATGAGCGTGGACAAGTATATCATTAAAAATATCACAAAAGAATCATCTGCAAAGTTAAGTCCTCAGACAGTCCCACGAGGAGGAACTCAGTCATTGAGCTTCCGTTCATCTTTTCTGCTGAGCCCTGTTGTCTTTGCCTATAGGAAAAAAATAGGTCACAAAAGGAGTGAATACAATTTACAGTGTTATCAGACTACATACAACAGCACATTATGAGACAATCATTTGTTATTAACCAGTGGAAAACTTGTTGTGCGATCTGTGATACAGCGTGGAAGAATATGATTATATGGTTTTTATGTTAGGTTGCGATCTTGCAATATTGGTCTACTTTTTTCACAAGGGGGATTTGAAGACATAGGGCTTGATTAAGATGATGGCAGACGGGTCACTCTGTCATAAACATCTTATTACAAGTGCATTATATACTATGGCACTTGTATAAGGTGGATGGGATAACTGCCATGTTTGTGATAGAGTACCCCGTTGCTGTCGGCCAAACAAAAAATCAGGCCTATGGTCTTCTCATTAATCTCAACAGATTACATATATCCAGATTTATCTTGACATAGTACCATGGCCGACTCACTGTCTTCCTTTCATCCAGATCTGAGTCATCAAGCAGGCAAACACAAAAAGCAAACAACCTTTTATTGGGCTATTGCTGCAGCTAAAGAAAAGAAGCATTGACAAGTCCAATCAGATTGTGGTTTGTTTCAGAGCAAGTAGAAGCGCGTGGTTCTTTCACATACAGGTACAGTATACACAGCTGTTGGATACTTCATACACATGCAAAATGACTAAATGGAACAATTGCTTCCACCTGTGTTTTTGGGAACAATAGTTTTGGTTTCAGTATTGTTGAAGCTTGTTTTTGTGCAGAGAACAAATATCCAAGGAATAAAAGGCACAAGAAAACAAGTAAATGTTTAGTAGGTTTTGGGGACATACCTGTAAGGTGGCGAGGTGGGGTAGTCGGTATTGTGGCACAGTGGCCAAACTTAGGGATTTGAAGATACAGAAAGTAGGCTTCATTTGAGAACATAAATTGAGTTTGAGGAGCCACAACTGTATGAAACAGAGAAAAGAGCAAGCAGAGAGGTAACATTGGCATGAAAGTGCTGTTATAAGAAGGGCAGGGAGATTCACAGCAAGATTGACACCGGAAGCAGAGGCACAATTAGCGAAAGGGAGGTATGGGACGGTTTTGAATGGAGAGGCACAGGAGTGGCAAAAAGACAGGAGGTCCAAAATGAAGTAAAACTGGAAGGCCTGTGAAGCTTAAAAGAGGCATGAACAGGAAGGCAAAGGGAGGAATACATTGGTGAGACACACAAGGAGCAAGACTCTGAAGGCCAGAGGTTATTTGTAATCCCAGGCCAGAAAGTGGTGGGACTGTTGAAATGTCCACCCTACCTGGCAAAACATATGCCTCAGGCAGCATCTGTTCAGTTATGTATTTGTGAACATGGTCCATTATGTATATATTCATAGTGACCGCAAACATTGGCAGAGTATGTACACTAGTTTAATATTTTTTATAATGCACAACATATGCCCGAAGGCATCTTGGCGCTAGCGTCTGCAGTGGAAAGAAGTGCTGCAAATGAAAAGAAAAACCACAACTACATAGGAAGTGAGAATTGCCATGTTTTACTTTTAAGGTGTTTCCTAAAAATCAACAGATTCAACTGGCTTCTAAGGTGCCAGGGAAGCTGATTCCAGAGCTTGCAGGTGCAATGTACGATACCTCTGCCACCCCATGAGGAAATGTGGATTCTGGGCACCCTAACTGATTTGGAAGTTGCCGAACAAAGGCATCTTCCTGGGGCATACAAAGGAAACTTGTTCTTTAGGTAGTCCGGGCCAGTGAATTGAGCGCTCTGTGCTCTGTACACCGGGCCTTGAAAGCCACTCTCTTTTTATTGGGAGCCAGTGAAGCTCCTCCAGGGCTTTAGAGGCTGGATCACATTTCCTGATATTTTTAATAAGCCATGCAGTATCATTCTACACTCTCTGCAGTTTCTTAGGCGAGCCTTTCTTACAGTTTAATAATGAGGTAAGTGGGGCAGTCACTGTGCCTGTGATCTCATGGAGAATTTTAGGTGGGCAGGGGTCTGATGGGGCACTTGATTTAATCTGTTTAATTAAATCAAGCACTCTCTCAATAGTAAGAAAGGAACAATTGAGGAGCTTCGGGTGGTGTATTAAAGTGACATTTTAAACACACCAAATCAAAGGCAATGCCTGACAGAAAAGCAATTTGTTGTTCTTTCTTTCAGTGGTTTAGTAGCATCTAGAGCAGAAAATCTGCTATTGGAAAACCCATGTTCAATGAACATGTGTTGGAACTCAGATTATAATGATTGAACAGTCTGACTAATCTTTAGGGAATTTGACACACTCAATCATTACATTTGTATTGCTCTCTAGTTTACTGTGTATTATTCAAGGGGAACCAAAGGTATTAAGTTCGAAAGACTGGGATTCCTCATATATGGAGCTTCCAAACTTATCTTTAGAGGAATAAGTGTTCTTTTGTTACCGATGCTAACATCAGGCATGTGTTGTGTGTCTAATGTTTGTGAACAACAAAATTGCAAAAAGTGAAGGGTACAAAGTGAAACACCATAAATCTGAGTGAGGTGTTGTATGTGGTATGTGACGTGATTGAGGACACTAAGGCTTATACCTTTCCTTTGTCGACCTTAGGTGTGTTTAGTGTCCTGTGTTCATGGCTATTAAGTTGTTGGAAAATTAATCATTATATTTCCTAGTTTTATCTAAGGGAAGGGGGCAATTTTAATTCTCATGCCATATGGCACATTGCCCCATAAACTTGTCAAAGGGCATGTGGTCAATGAGAAGAACCCACACATGGCAAGGGGGGGGGAATGTTTCCATCACCCTCACCTGGTCCAAGAGTAAGGGGTGTATACTCGCATACCACCGCTCAACTTGCTTAAGGCTGAGGAGGGTTTATCAACAAACTCCCTTGCAGGCCAAGGAAAAGAATATCCTTTCAACTCTGCACAGTGCACACATTTGATCGGGTAATACCCCTCCACCTTGTTCAAAACCAAAGGCCAGATATTAGTCCAAGAGAGGGAGGGCATAAAAAAACAGATGCGCTGCCACATGCTCCTGTGCCATGCTCCATCTTGGAACAGCGCACAGGGGTGGGTTGCAGGTGACTTTGACCAGCTACCCCTAACCTACACCATGCTGCTTGACATTAAGGAGTAAGCCAGTTGCCACTAGGCTATATACCTTGCTCCCTAAATAGAGAGAGTGCAGGGGCAGTTGACAGTTGGCCCTGACTGGTTTTTCCATATTGTGCACTATACAGCTGTGATAGTGTTAATAAAATACTTTAACCTCATAGTGAGGAGGACTTCAACAGGTCATCCACTATACTGGAAAAGAAAATGTTTCTTGTGAAAACACCAGAAACATTTTCTTTTCCAAAATCAATGTTGGGATCTGAGGTCAAAGCCTCCTTCACATCTCCTGAGTTTTAATTTTTTGTTTGCTGTGATGGACAGTGCACACTTTGCATTGACATCAGCATAACAAAATAAAAGCAGATGGTGCTGACAGTGTGGTCTACTTAAACATTTGATAGGTTCCAGGGTGGATGACTCTCCTTCCCCAAGCACTGATCTCTGTGAGGAAAGGCAGCACTGGAAAGAAAACAATGTCCTCTTTCCAGCACATCCACTCCCTAGTGGATTCCTTTTAGGGATCACCCTCAGCTGGCGGTCCTTATGCAGGACATTAGTAATAACTGGACATGGGCCAGTGCTCTCCCTTGAACCCAAGAGTCTTTCTGATAGCCCATGAGATTATAAGCATTGAATAACAGGGGCACAGTTATATTTAAAGACTAAACAATAACTAGCGTAATTCAGTGGTTTTGTATTTTGTTTTTTTTACTTTAGTTCTTGTCTCATTTCAATACCTAAGTATAATGTCATTTAACCTTATTTTTTCAGTGAATGTTTGGTGTCGTATGACCATTTTCTCGATTGGTCCTGCACCCAACCATCAACGAGCATCCACCTGCTGCTACACAGGGCCTTAGGCCATATACAGGGGAAGTTGGCAGCAGGGCCTGTCCACACAGCCAGGCACTGTGTTCAACCCTTTACTGGCAACCAAAACCCAATGCCCATGGCAGGCAGAGGAAGTTGGCCCCCGGGCCTGCACTCAATCCTGTGTGAGCGTCTCTCTCTGGGCACCCAACCAACAGTGTGCACAAAGTGCATAGCATGGGTTGCTCAGAGGCCTTAGCCTCACAACTCCTCCAGATCCTCTATCTTCCTGGTAAAATGTGGAGTCCTTCACAGCTCTATAGTTTCATTCACATTATTCAACCCCTACATGGAACAAGACAAATGCTCCTGGAAAAAGATCTATATACACTAAAACACAGACAATATACATTTCTATTTTAAGAGTGTCTAACCGATCAGCTTGAACAGTTTTCTTGATGATTTGGATGAGAATTATATCACTGAAAGCAAATATGACTAAAATTGAATTCCTCCTTCATTACTTTATGGAAATAACCCCGTCTTTCAGAAATCCACATATTGGCATCTTATCCAAACTGCTTTTTTCTCCAAAATCACTAGACTCAAAAATGGTACAATGGATACTCTACATTGTTAAATTTACAAAACGTGCATGTTTCCAACTGTTCCTACAAAAAAACTAAAACATTATATTGAAGAATCCCCACAATAGTTCAGCACCCCAACCTATAGTCTCATAAATCTGCTTTATCTCTCCCAAAGCAATCCTCCCGTCAGCATCTAGTTGTGTTAAAGGTGTTAACAAAATGTGACCATATAATATCAATTCTGAAAGAACTTCACTGATTGTCCGTCAAGCCAGAATTTACTTTAAAATGCCTTGCATCACTCATAATGTGCACCAGCTTTCTCAGCTACCTACAAAAAATAGGCATGTACTACAAGAGGCGGGATAAATGCTAGAAGCAAATTCAGCCTCCCACTGAAAATCTAAAAAATAATACAAAGCTGCTAAAAGCTAGGTATATACTTCAAGAGTTGAGCTAACATTGCAGACAAATGAAGGCTCTCACTGGACATCCCATATATACAAAGAAGCTAAAACTGACATTCGTTTGTATAGGACAATGGGAATAAATGTTTCTTTATGAAACTGTGCTTGTTTATTACCCAGAAAGGGGTTCATAAAACCTGTTATAGACTTTCTACTGTCTTTCCGCAGCCAGGAAATAACATAAATGCTATGAATTTAATTATTTGAATCTTTACCTATTTTTTTTTGTAACAAAAGCAATGCCCTATGATGAAAATATTCTAATATCATATTGAGATAAGTGTAGTTCAGTTTATAGGTAGTGGCGAACAGATATTGGAGTAATGTGTTTTGTTGTTTTTTGTGCTGCTGTGTTTTTGTGCTGCATTATTACAATGTGATTTTGTTGTTTTTTACTGCAGTTATTGTGTTGCATTCTGTTTGATTGTTTTGTTTGGATGTGCCAGTATGTTTGAATTATGTTGTTATATTGTTTTGTGGATGCTTTTGTGGTATTTTCTCTTGTTATATCAGATATGTCAACAAATGATGCTGCATTTCCAGCCAAAACCTGCTCATGCCCTGAATGCACCTGTGATAAGTAACCATATACCAGTGTGCAATGTGTTGTATTAGTGCTGCTTGGGCTCTTCAACTGAGAATAAGGGGCTGATTATGACTTTGGTGGTCCTCCAGTGGTGCTGCCACTGAACCATCTGATGGAGGACTGCCAAGGGCGTGGTGATCCGGCCTGCAAGAATACCATTGTAATCCAGGTTGGGCGGGTGGCACTGCGGTGGTGTCACTGCGGTAGGCTGTTAGGTGCATAGGCGAGCCTAACATGCAACCTGCCGCCGTGACAGCACCTGCAACATGTTCCTGTATGGTGTGTCATGAATGCCACACTGTGCAGGAATGGTGGTGCAATTACAAGGGGCACAACATGTGCCCCCCCCTGCATGCACCCTCAGGTCCAGATCCGGCAGGGAGCCAGTTGGTTTTCTGCCACCCTTTTCATGGCGGGCTCACCCCCATGAAAAGTACGGTGAAAAGACAACTCAGAATGTGCTTGACAGTGCCGATAGTGATACCGCCAGCAAATTCATGCCGGCAGCAGACTGCTGGCCCAGCAGGATCCTTGATCCCAGCGGAGAAGGTGGTTTCATGACGGTCTGACCGCCACACTCTGAATACTGCAGAGCCGCAGTGTGGCAGTGGTTGGACCGCCACCACGAGTATGGTGATCCTGTGGACTGCTGTACTCGTAATTAGGCCCTATGTCCTGACTTAGCTCTCCCAGTACTTGCTTTATATGATAAGCTACGGGGGTTTCTCTTTATGCCACATGACTTTGTACCAGGTTTGGGTTCACAAATATTTGACAGAAAATACACAGACTGTACAAACAACATACAGAGTTTGCAGTATAACAATTAGCACAATGTTGATGTTCATGAACAACTGAAATAAAATACACATAAAAGACAAACAACAGACATACCCTCAGCAGTAAAGCCTACATTTTGGCAGTCCACAATGTCCCAACTCCACCGATAAACACCACAAGAGGTGTTCAGCTTTGCTCCACACCATTTTACATCTTTTCTGTGTATATGCGTTCACTATGCACATGGACAAGAAATGAACAGGAGAGGTTGACTTTGGTGAAACTAACACCTTAGCAAGCGATAATCACACAACGCATCATTCACACTTATTGAGATTCACTTTGTACTATAACACTACCGTAAATACCTTGATGCAGATTTACTAACATTTTGCATTGTGGTTGTGCCACTTTTTTGATGAAGTCACGAGGCAAGCCACTAGTTGAGATTTACAAAGACTCGTAAGGGCCAATTAGCTTTGACTTGTGTGGCTTTGCAAGAAAATGTAATACAATGCAGCATGTGGTGTTGCGTTGCATTACGCTGCGACTGGTAGGCATCACACTGGTGGAATATGGGCGTTCTGATGCATCTACCCATGTATTTTAACATAAACCCGAATTATCTAAAGGCATTAAACCTGGGTTTGTGCCAAAATGGTTCACATACCTGAGAATGGCGTAAGGAGAATTCTCCTTGTTAGTTCCTCTTTCCATGTGTGCTGCATTCCTCTAAGGATTGTTTTTTGCAGGAAGGTATCCTTCCCTGCATACAAGGAATCCTCTCTGTTACACACAAACTCTTTGGTTGTGGCACAAGGGTGCCTGCATTGGCGCTAAGCTGCCACAAGTGCACTAGTGCAGGGAGAGAGCTGAACAGCACCATATATTTGTAAATATGGCTCTGTTCTGCTATCCCCCATTGGATGAGCGCAGCAACTTGCCTTGCTGTATTGAGTAAGCTTTTTATAAATCCACAATGTTTTGGTATGAACCATTGAAAACACAATGAACTACTGAGGTGTGGTATGAAAATAAATTACATATATATCTTGCATAAACATGCAGTGTTTCAATGCACACTAAAACAATTCTACGTTTGCTAACAGTCCACAATACCCACGACCAATAGCACTCAAAAACAAAAAATGAACCTATTTCAAAACTAAATTAGTGTTCAAAAAAGATCTTAGCATCCAACTTGTGGGGCATAATGAACAATGATTTAGCACACAAGCAGCGCATAGCTTGACAAATGTTGCAAACAACAAGCATAGTGATATTGAAGTCAACAGAACATTTGTCTACTGGCATGGAAAGAGGCTCTCCGAATTAGTTCACCATCTGTTCAGTTGCATCGACCGGGGCTGCAACAAATGTAAATGGTCTAACACCATCCTCTTCTTACACAGAATTGTGTGCGTAGAGACTCTTCTTCTACCTCTTTTAAAATGTTGGAGTACACAGTGAAACCCCGATTGTGTATCTGTGTATAAAATGGCCCTTGATGTCTGAAGCAAGGTACTTCACAAAGCAAATGGGTTTTGTAGAATACTTCTAAGCACAGATTTCTCACCTTTAGAATATTCCTAGGTGTGAACTGGATCCGGAGAATAATTCAGCAATTGTCCTGCCTGTTATCAGGCAGTGTTCTGTGGATATGCAGTTAATCCATACTGCCCCGGAAGTGATGGAGCACAGTGGCACGTAAGCACCCCCCCTGTGTGCTGACCTTGGGGATAGGGAGCTCTGCTTATTACTTTGTTGGTGTACTGACAACTTCAAAATTCTTTAGTATGGCAGGGTGCTTAGAGAAAATGCCACATCCAAAGACATCAGGATTCAAACTGTGACGAGACTACAGAAAGCAGATGTGGTTATGGACATAGACAACATATGCTTTTTAATGGTTGGGCTGTGGTCATGAATCAAAGCTGTATGATGAATGTACCCTTTTGCACCTGAATGTGATCTGGAAATAGGAGGCGTAGCTGTATATCACCAAATATCAGAGGTTGCAGTCAAATCTCTGATCCGCTCCATCTACCAGATCTGCCCATGGTCTCGGTCACATGACCATTTCAATGATCTCTCCAGTAGCCCCCTGCAGTCTTCCAGTAGGTCAAAGTCTGGGGAGAAAGGGAGTAAATGGCAACCTTTTAAGAATTCTTGCTACAACATTTTCAACTATTTCCTGCTCCCTCTGATGTGCCTTAAGCACAGAAGCACAAGAGCCCCAGTTTGAATTTCCATTGGTGAGTCCTCCTCTACCACCGACAGACCCCTTGGGACCCATTACTGGGCTGTACTGATGCCTGTCCAGACTTCCACACCATAATGTTGTGAAAAGATTTAATGTATTGCAGCTTAGTTCTCATGACTAAATGGTATCTAAACAGGTTACCATGCACAAGTCAGCACATACAACGAGAAAGGGTATGGGGCAATAGTGACTGCACCTATCCCCTGTGTGGGGTAATAGGTAATTTTAGCTAACTAGGTGCCAAGGATCTGAGACTCAATACCCTAAAGTCCCCTAGGATACAAGATTCCACCTAACATTAAAACACAAATACGATCCAGCACTCTATAAACAAATTCAAATTACACCAGTAAATCAGAAAAGTGTTCAAAAATTAATTCAGCAGGTCTGATGTCGTTCCAATTCTTTATTCAAAATCTTCTTAAAAGATAGATTGTAGCCTACGCATTTCGTCCATCAAGGACTTCTTCAGGGCAAAAGGTAAGACGTTTCCCCTCAAAATTCTTGGAGCAAAATTTCTGTATGGAGACTCAGTTTCCAAAGGAAATGTATTAAGTCCTTAAGTGTTTTGGCACCAACATGGAGTCATCCAAGGTATTGAGTCCAAGCGGTGTCATAGACCATTATTATCTACGATCGCGTTCACCAAGCAGCCCATTCACCGGTTTTCAATGAGCTATGGTTTCATTACGTATGGCCGTAGATAATAATGGTTTATGACACCGCTTGGACTCAATACCTTGGATGACTCCTATATTGGTGCCAAAACACTTAAGGACTTAATACATTTCCTTTGGAAACTGAGTCTCCATACAGAAATTTCGCTCCAAGAATTTTGAGGGGAAACGTCTTACCTTTTGCCCTGAAGAAGTCCTGATGGATGAAACGCGTAGGCTAAAATTTATCTTTTAAGAAGATTTTGAATAAAGAATTGGAACGACATCAGACCTGCTGAATTAATTTTTTAACACTTTTCTGATTTACTGGTGTAATTTGAATTTGTTTATAGAGTGCTGGATCGTATTTGTGTTACAAGTCAGCACATACATTACCAGTGAAATATTCCATCAAGTCAATATCACACATTTATTCATAGAATGCAATACTTTCACCATCAAGTTGGGGGTTGTCCCTATGTTGTATATGTGCAACACCAATAACAGCTGCTTCAGTTCCTGCACCTCTGTCCATTGTCACTGTTGTGTTAGATCTTTTTGCTCAGCAACCCTATTTCAAGCAGACAGAGAATCTAAGTCTCATAAGTTACTTGTTCTCAAAATGACAGCACTTAAAAACCTGGAGGTATGCAGATCTTAAGTCTAAAAACAAACATTTGTCTCTGGAATTTGACCAAAAATTCATCATTAGTAATGATGTTTAATTTTCATGGTTTCAAATGGGCTTTCTCAAAGCTATTGAAAAGACAAGTCCCTAAAAAGTAGGATTAACAACAAATTTAAGTAAACATATGTTTTAAAAGATGTAGCCTTAAATAACAGCACTAAAACACTATAGATATGGATGTGCGCATGCATGGCTTATTTCTGTAGTGCAAATGGCAGAGGAGCACTGTCTAGCCTAAAGTCATAAAGTAACAGGCGCATCCCACTCAGGTAAGAGAGGTGGGGTGGGGGGGCAATGTTATGAGTGGGGATTCGACATACGACAATGAGTAAAATTTAGATTTAAAAAAAAGAAAATCATGGCCCCAACGCTCTTACTTGCATGGGCTGTGCCTGGAAAGTAATAGGAGAGGAAACTGAGTTGAGGAGGGTTAATGCATTGTGATGTAGTGTTCTTTAAAGAGGCGAATATTCAGCTTTTTCCTAAATTAGAACAGTGTTGGGGCAGTCCTAATGGATAATTGGTATGTTCCAGAACTTGGGTACATAGATGGACAAAACTGGTGTCTTGTTTTCTCTGTGTGTTACACTTCTTAGTCTACAGTCTGATTGTTTCCTGGCTGAAAATGTGATGAGACCCACCTGAGATACTGAATTTGTCTGCAAGATTAGCGGTGGTGCGAGATATGATGGCTTTTGTAAATGATGCCGCAGGTTTTGAAGATGGTGCAAGCTGGAAAGGAGAGCTAGTGGAGCTCTATCAGAATAGGGGCGATGTGATCATATTTCTTTAGGCCTTGGGTGACATATGCTTTGGCATCAAGTAAACCCAGTGTAGCACCAGGGAGTGGGACATTATCGCCATTTAGAAGAGGACTTGAACCGCATGTTCTGAAGTCTCTTTCTGGATAAAAGGGTTTGAATTTCTTTCGAAGAAGATCTGGTACCAGGCTGTTTTTGTATTTCTGGCAATGTGTACTTTAAGGGAGAAGTTGGTGTTCGGGGTGAATCCAATTAATTTTTTATTCAGTAAGAGTTGTGGTTTGAAGCCATCACGGACCGGGTAATTGAGAAATGTTTGTACCATATCATGTTTGTTGTTCTTGGCAAATAATAGGAATTATGTCTTGGTTGAGTTGAGCTTTAGGTAGTCACAGAACATCCACATCTGGATGATGTGCAAGCAGTGTTTGAGGCAATGGATGTCGAGGCAGAGGAGACTTTCCATTTAGTGGTGAATATTGATGCTGTTATCTGTGAGTAGAGTACCGAGTGTCTCCATGTAAAGTTAAAGTTCACAGGAGATGGTATAGAACCCTGGGAGACTCAACAGGTGATAAGGAGCTTTTGTGATCTGGGTCGCTCATCTGAACAAACTGGTGTTGTTGGAAAAGGAAGAAGTGAACCCGTGAAGGACATTGCAGAGAATCCCATTTGCGACTTGAAGGTGCTACGAGGGTTGGATAGTCGACTGTGTTGAAGGCAGCTGAGAGGTACAGCAATATCAGGAGGCGATAATTGATGTGATCTTGGAATTAAATATGGACTGCTTTTTCCATGATCTTGTTTATGTATAGTGTGTGATTGATGAGACAGTTGTTGACAAGGTCTTAAGAGTCTAGTGTAGGTTTATTAAGGAGCGGGAGCAGCTGACTAGTCTTGAGAGCTTCTATGAAGATGCCTTGAGTAAGGAGGCATTTACAATGGCAAGTAGGGATGAGAGAGCATCCCCAGAGAGAGCTTTGATGAAGGATGATAGTAAGACATATTCTTCATAAGAAGTGGCGTTGAAGGAGTTAAGTGGGGTGGGTGAAACTTTTGGAGTTTCACTCTGAAGAACTCCTACAGAGTTTTGCAAACTGGCGGTAATATGTACATCATGCTTCTCAGTCTTGTTTCACCATGCAAAATCAGTGCAAACTGCACCATATAGTGAGCCAGACAGTTTTGCTTATTTGCTGCCACTCGAGTAGATTTTCTACTCGAGGGGCAGCTTTCTCAACGCAAATGGTCTCAACTGCCCGTGACCACTCACAACCGCCCGCATTGAGAAAATCTCACTAGGTGCTGCTCTAGTGCCCAAAAATCCTGCTAGGAGATGCAAAATTCTCACTCGCGCTCGCCAACTTAACGTGGGCAAGCGAACACGAGAAAAAACTCCACCACATGGTGCTTGGTGTAGCTTTGCCGGAACTCCTCGATACAAACAAATAATGCGGAGTGGGCAAAACTCCACAAACTCCGCCAGTGGAGCGGAATTTATCACCCAACCTAGAGTTGAGTATGTCAGCAAGATCTGGGAGAGAGAGGCTTTGAAAGCTGATCATTGCAGGATTCTACAGGAGGGGCTAGGTGGAAGAGGTGAATCAGACTCGGTATTGTCAATATGTTTTTGCATTTTCTGTAGTTTTCACTGAAGAAGAAATTGATGGCATTTAACTTTTCTGTGGAGTAAGTAATAGGCACTTCCTATGGGGGGTTGATGTGATCCGAGCTTAGCTTGAACATTGTTCTGCTCTTTTGGTCGCTTCTATGTAGGTGAAACTATGGCACTTTGATTTGACTGATGTGGTGAGCTATTTGAAGAGGGCTTTCAGTATTAAGAGTACTGTTTTTCGTTCATATTCTCTCCTGTCTGCAGATGGATGGCTTATTGCATGTAAAGTCTTTGGAATACCAGGGGGCTGAAGGTTTTGGCTTCCCCTTGTGTATTGTAATTGGGGCATTCAGTGTTTGGACATTCAGATAGCTTTCCAAAAAATTATGGAAGTTGTTTAAATGGGTGTTGGCATTGGACATGAAGATAATGGGGTGGAAGATGAGTTCAAGCATTAGGTTGTCTATGAAGAAGTCTTTGAAGTACCTGAAGCTTTGTTCTTTTCCTTTGTTTTGACCTTGGTTTGTTGGTAGTATGCGGAGCCAGGATATAGGGATGGTAAATTGGTCAGTCCACTCCAAGGATATGGATAGTTTGCCTTTGATTGTTGGTGATGTTGTTGTTGAGAAGACAAGATCGAAGATGTAGCCTTTGGAGTGTGTTGGTTGTGTGGCATGCTGTACCACAGTGAGTGTATCAATGAGGTTGATGAGAGTGTCTCTTTTTTTGAGCTTGTATTGTCTGGGGGATTGAAGTGGGTGATGTGGTGGTGTGGGCATACCAGATGGACAAGGTAGTAAGGGGATTTGAGAATTAAGTCCTTGCTCTGGCTGGGAGGCCTGTGGATGAGTTGGAAGGTGGTGATTGAGTTGTAAGAGAGAGGAAAATATCATGTAGCAGCTCCATGGAGTTTATTTTTTTGTGTCGTAATTCTTTATTAAGTTTCCAAACATATGTACGATGTAGATGAATACATACATAACAGTAGGTTACAGTCACCTTAGCATTATCTCCAAGCTACAGCAGTGGGGGGCCTCAGGAGATTGATAACTGGCTTCTATGAAAAGCAAACAATACTAACCTGATGTGGGGGGGAGGGGAAAGGGAGAGAAGGGTAATAAGGGAGGAGCACTAGTATGCCTGCGGGGATATGTACAGGGTACTATTGTACCTTCCACGCAGCGTTGTATGAATCCTACACCCTTGGGGATAATCTCTGCAGGCGTGGGATCACATGCCAGAGGCTTTGGGTGCTCTCTGGGGCCTATGGGGTCATGGAATCAAATCAGGTGGAGTGATAATGCATGCCCTCTCAGAACCACTAGTGTCCTGTCAGGGTCTTGGAGGAGGGGGGTGACCTCCCAGAAGGAGCAAAAATGGGAGGGGGAGGTCCTGCCGGAGCATGGCGCCCTATAAACACCACAGGCGATTATGCTCAAATCCAGGGTTTGGCTAAAACAGAAAAGGTTGAGGCCGCGGTAATAGACTGAGTCAGGCTTCGCCCATAGGTATGAAGGGTAGTCGGGATGGGGGGAGGGGGAGATCATACCCTCTGTCTCTACCATTGATCCCCTGTCATTCCTAGGTCTGCATGTCCACCGTAGCACCACAGGAAGCACTCTGCTCCCAGCAGTCTCCCCTAATTGTCTGGAGACAAATGAGAATCTTATGGTCAACATCCAAAATGGAAAAACTGTTCGTGGGGAGGGGACAATAGCCTGTGACGCCCGACGGGTAATGGTAACGGTGTGCCGGGTGGGGAGGGAGGGGATAATAAGGACGGGGGGATGAGGGTTGGGGAGGGGCAGGGGAGTGGGAATAGGAAGGAGGGAGGGGGAGAAGGAGAGGGAGGAAACAAGGAAACAAAGAGGGGGAAGATAATAAAGAGATGGGGAAATGATTTCTGAGATTGTTATGTCACCCGATGTCATCGGTTGTTGTGCAGGAAAGGTATTGATTTGTGTCAAGGGGGTTGCAGGGTCGATAATTGTAAGGAGTACGAAATATGTAATGGAGAGGGTGTAGGGGCCATGGGTCCACATCTGTGCCCAGATGTTGTGGTGTTGTGGTTTAGCGCATGAGGGAGCACAGGGGGCAGAGGAACTGCAGCTGAAAAGGTACACAAACAATTGAGGCACTACAGTTACTACATTGCTGGTGGTCACTATAGGAAAAAGCTATGGTGTAGGTCCTGGGCCTGGAGTGGGGGCAGGCTCTGGTCTCCCTGTTTGGTGTGGAGGATTGTCATCTGTCACCTCTGTGGACAAGAAAGGAGTCCACGTCTGCAGGAATAGGTCAGATTGGTCCTGCAGATTGTAGATGACCTGTTCGTAGGAGGCAGTTTGGATCATAGCAACCAGCCAGGACTCCTGTGTCGAAGGAGCCGTTGGTGTGATAGAGCTAGATTTCTCAAATTAAGCATTGCTTTATTTTTATGTTTCAGACAGACTGCATTTAAAATGGCACACAAATTTTGGTGCAAGTGAAAACACATGGCACATGCCTAGTCAAAAGTTTTTTTAAAAGTGGCACTTTTGGTGCATGCAAAGTGAAAAACATAAAATGAGGCTTGGTCATAAATGCTTTCAGTCTGAAATGCTTGTGCTGAATTAACATGTGTTTTTGCAGTGTAAAGAAAACTTGTGATTTCAGTGGCCTCTTTAGCTTTGAATCATGGAATGTGTTCTCTCTTCCCAGTTTCTTTTCCCTTATAATTTACACTCCCTGTTCCTGTCTAAAGAGACTTTGGCTTTGTTGCATATTTAGACAATACATATTCAGTTCATAACACATCTTTTTATAATGTGTATTAATTAACCATGCACCATCACTACACGGGGGCAAAGCATTTGCATGAAAAGCTATCTAAAACATTAGAGCATGTTGCTATGAGTATGTATTAACTGTGTGCGCTTTCAAAATTTATACTAGTGCATGTTTTATGCTATGTTGTACATTGCACATTTTTGCATGTTGTGCACAAATAATAAGAAAAGCTGCTTTAAACTAATAGCTTTTGCTAGGTAATCATTTATACAGGGTATTAGTATTGGGGAGGTAAAACATAATGGGTTTTATTTCGTAAATTAATACTATTTTTGTGTTTGTTTTGTTTATGGGCCCACCATTAAATGGCTGCCTAAGAATCCAGCAAGGCTGAGAATTGTACTGAATGAGAGACGCATGCGCAGAAACAGCTACATACTGCCAAGTGCCTCAAGTGAAGACCTGGTTCAAGGCCACCATGAACTGTACATTCTTGTTATCGTGCCAATGTATCAGTGTTTGTGGAATGTGTCCTTCTTGCGTGCGATGTGACAGGAAGGAGGAAATAGACTGAAACATTTTTCCTAGTAAATGTTGCTAAAACATATAATTGTATTAATCATTAACGCTTCTTTTGTTAAAACTGGTGTGGGTTGGATTTGCCAATGAGAACAGGATGGTGAGACCCTCGTCATCTAAGCTATCCAATCAGGGTACAAGCTTTACTGAAAATTTGCAACATTATTAGAATAGTCAGCCAAGAATTAGAGTATAAATAATGACCTCTTAGGGGGCTTGGGGGCTCACTTTTTAAGCCTTAAGCTTTAGGGCCTTAGCCTGAGAGGGAGGAGAGGAGAAGATGCAGATGAGATCAGACATCATATGGGTTAGGTACGCGAACATCGTGGGTGCAGTCTGAGAGCAGATTGCGTCCGAGGAGAGATAGAGGGAGGTGGGGGGCATAGGCTAGCCTTGCACGTCATATTTTTGGCAAGGCAGATCACATTCCTCTGTGGTCTTGTGAAGGGCGGGCTGTCTCGCTCCTTGTGAAGCGTCCTCTCTCAGATTGAGCAGACCAGGGCAGAGAGTGGAGCTGGATAGAACAGGATTAGATTTTGATGCTAAAACTTTTAAGTTCATGCTTTGACTAATTAATTAGTTTTGAAAATATGTATTTGTCTTATGCATTTATTTCTCTTTATGGGAGATTTTGCCAATTATTAATTATTGATTAGCCTTGCAAAAACTCACTCTTGAATCATATTTTCCTGAACTTTCTTTGGAGAATTCTGATTGACATTTGACTGCCTCATTCCCTTCCTTTATGGAATGTTTTGTATGCGACCTATAATATGTTCTGTATTAATTCTATTGTTTCCTATTTTCAATTCTGTAACCTGATTGATATTTGACTAATGAATAAAGGGTCAGAGAACTTTAACTTTTAACTAGAAAATAAAACCCTTTAAAATACTCACCAACTCTCTTTATTGGCTTAAATATTATTTGTCTTTTGATTCTTCATGTTTATGTAAAGTCTCCTGATGGTTAATATACAGTGGCAAGGGTCCAGTACCTTTGCAGCGGTAAATTAGAAGGTAAATGAGGTTTTGCATTGAGAAATTACCGTGAAATTACCGCTGCATCAGTTTCAATATGCAGACTTTGGCCATGACCATTGCCATATGGAAGAGGCGGCGTTGAGGTCTCGAGAAGTCTGGCGACTGCCATAAATCATGCAGGAGGATCTCAGGAGGGGTGAGTGGCAAGCGGAGAGGCATGGAGGCGCTCAAGGTCTGACCCATGTACTCCCAGAAGGGCTGCACTGAGGGGCATTCACATATGATATGTATCATGTCGCAGCGAGTATTTGTGCATCTCCAACAGTTGGCGTGCGGAAGGAGACCCGCTCTGTGGAGTTTCGCTGGTGTCCAGTACCAGTCCTGTAGGACTTTGAAAAGGCAAAATGTCATTCACGCCTCTCTTTCGCCCTTGTACAGGGCTTCCAAAATGTCCTCCCATTCGTCTTCCTCATATGAGACCGGCAGCCGTGGTTGCCACCTGTTGCGTAGCGTTTGCGACAGAGGGTTCGAGAGGAGATGTGAAGAGAGTACCCCATACAGGACAGACATTACCCCCTTGTATTTCCCCCACGTTGAGAGATATGTTACCACCAGTGATGTGGACAGCAACCACGGGTGGGTCCCAAGCATTGCCTCAGGCAGTGTTGCAGTTGGGTGTGTTTCCAGTTCTGTGTCAGAGGAAGACGAAACTCCTCTCCCAATTGCGCCAGTGTTTTCAGGGAACCATTTCTGATAAGCCGAACAAGTGTATGGGTGCCCGCCACCTGCCATGCGGGCCACATCATGTCCCTTCCTCCTACATGTATGGCGGCGTTTCTCATAGAGGTGCTTTCTCATTCAGTCGTAGTGTGAACTCAGTAAACTGTGTGCTCAATGCCAGGCCTCACGCATCAACGGGTAAAGGTGACTTCAAGGGATTTATTTACATTACTCAGTTATATTGCTTTTAGTGTACTATTGGATGCAAGAATTTATAATTCACTTGCCAATTAATTTCTTTTCAGAACCTTTTACAAAATATAAAAATACTTCTATAATTTTCAGTTCCTTATACAGAATTAGAACCCATGACCAAATCACAACAAGAAATATATATACAAAAACACGGGTGTATATAAAAAATAAAGATTTTCCATCTTTTAAAGTTGATATAGGGTACTTCAAAATTAAACACACAATGTAACAAGAGGAAAACAAATACAATTATTGGATCCTTCAATGTCACAATTGTATACACTTTTTCTCTCCCATAGATTGTTATCCAGAAAAAAGAGTAAAAGTCGACGTTTCGGCTCTAAGAATTCGTCGACGAGACCATCTTCAGGACTATAGTGTGTAAAACAGTTGACCCCTATTGGAACATGGAATAAACAATAATTACCATGCATGTATAAAATTAGATTTTTATAAAAACAATTATTCCACCCGTGTAAATAAACTCCAATATTGTACTTATATATAAGTTCACACAAAAAAAACAGTGAATGCATATTTAACAGTTCGTATCTATAAGTTCCAAGAGAATTTCTGTCTCAAACGGCCCAAACGATAATGTTTGTTTGTCAATTTGGTCAAGACATTTCTTTTCATATATAACTAATCTTTTCAACATCAGAATCATTGTGATCCTAGACAGATTTTTTTTTAAAAAATAGACACGCCTATTATTCAATAAATACATGATCTGCTCCCTTCTTTTTTTATTTAAGCACACACCATCATATTATATTTATACAGTTCCATTCATTGATCTGAATCTGTCTTCATCAGATATCACAATGGTCATATTTGTTAAATTATATATTCGACAACCTGTGTACGTCTGGCGATTGACCTATTTAAGTATCAAGAAATGTTTGATGACTTTAAATATATCGAAACTACGATCCTGAAATAAAAATTCATCGTTTTAATGGACTCGTATTTATTTCAATGTCTTAATATTATACATTGATGTATTATTTTAAGGGGCCAACTCATTAATAAAATAGGCCTTTTGTCAAATTGCTTTACTGATTAACATATAAACGCAACTCTTTGGTTCAACCATATTAGATGATCTAGATTAGCGATTTATGTAAAAACATCCTTAGTTTTTTATTCAGAAGATGTAAAACTTAAGTACCTGAAATGTACTTCAATAAATCCAGAAGACCAACACAATTTATGTTGTCGACTTCCGTTTATGGGCGAAAGTAATCACTGTTCAGTAACTCTGTTTATGGAGAAAAAGAACGGACCTTATACTTATCGATTTAGAAGGCTAAGTTAATCATATAATTTACTGAGTTAAAAATACCTGCTATATTATATATGCATGGTCGCCACGGAAAAAAGACGTCCGAATCCTGATACCGTCTCAAATGGAGCCTCACAGTTTGCTCCCCACAGAGGATTCTCAGTTATATATATTCAATCTATAAGAGATATAAAATAGACCGATTCTTAAATCTACATAATTTTTGGGGTTATATATTAAGTCAAAGCCATCTTATCTTTTTGATCCGTACCTGATATTTCATCCTTTACGAAAAGAAATGATAATCATCCGTCGGATCTGCATCAACCCGGTGCAAGACCGACCTCGTATTTATACTTCGTTTGGAGCGCGAAAGAGAACTTAGACTGCGCGCATCCATAGCGATCTTACCAAGAGTGGCAGCCATCTTAGAATGATGTTCACTGTGTATCTTAGCAATAAATGTATTATATATATTATTGTTAATATGTAGATTGAGCAAAAAATAAATTATTTGATCAAGTTGTGGTCTTGGACAAACTATTAAACCAAATATTAATACACGTTGTTGATATTTAGACAATAACAGCCGTCATTCATTGATAAATATTCATAGATGGTACATTGTCATCAGGTGATAATACACATCCCTCTCTGATGTTCATATAGAGACGGAAGTTAGCGTTCATATGATACAAACTTTATTAGGGACAGGTAATTGTTGCCCTAAAGCACACAAATTTGATCCTTGGTAATGCAACAAGGCAGAGTTGTGTATTTGACCATATGTATATAAATCAATAGATAAATGTACGATCAAATCATTATATTCTTATCTAAAGATGTTAAGGCCTTCTTGAATATATGTGTGCTCAAAAAAGTATTATGTCAAACAATTCTACACTTTTGACAATTTGTTTAACTGATCGTATACATCAACAGTATTGTTATTACAATTAGAACTATACAACCAAAATGATAGGGATTGTCATTACCAAAATACTGCTTCCAGTCTTTGGGTTTAGTAATTTAACACAATCATGTTACTTAATCTAAATAATTAGACATATATAGCAAAGTAGATTACTGAAACCCCAATATTTCTTACAACAAATCCTAAAAACATGAAGTCTTCTCTGTATACTTCCATCTAGGGAACCTCATATTTTGCATACTCAACTATTGTGATATTATTTTTGAATTACTAGATTTTAACATGTAGTGAAACATAATAAAATGTAGTCATTCGTATCACAAAAGGGTACATAACACTGTCATTACTAAATTTATTATCATCAAAAGGACCTTCCTTTTTTGCAGGCTCCTGTGTGATCCCACACAGTTTGTTGATCTCTTATGTATGTAAATTGTTGAATTTTTAGTGCAGACATGCTAATGCATGCCATTCAGAAGCAGAATTGAGGCCTCTATTAACCAAATCAGTGCGACAGATCCATCTGCCTTCCTTCAGTGATAGTGTTTGCTCAACATTGTTTTGTCTTTATGTAGATTTAATCACTTCAATTACCCACCAACGCATCTCCTTTTCTGTGTGTCCCAGTCTCTGATAATGTTCTACCAGTGGAGCATTCTCGACTCGACACCTAATACGTGACTGGTGCTGTAAGATCCATTTTTTAACTGCTTGGACTGTTTTACCAATGTAATGCAGTCCACACGGACATTGAATGCAGTAAATTACGTTTGCCGTATTGCAGTTTGAAAACATTTTAAGTGTGATGGAAATATCATTAATCACACATGTTTTGGTAGTTGGGGTGGTGTTACATTCTAAGCACATGTTACATTTATGGTGCCCTATCAGAGGTACCAGTTGCCTCATGTTGTCTACTGTATTGTCTTTGTTATCATTATAGGCATGGACTAGACAATCTTGCAGATTTGTGCCCCTTTTAAATGAGAACATTGCTTTTTGTTCAAGTCCTGAGACACCCTTTAATAGATTCCAATGTTTATTGACAATCTTTTTGATGGAATTAGCATGGGTGCCAAAGGTGGATACACACACCAATTGTGGTTCTTTTGGACGATCTTTTACAGTTAAAAGTTTGGCGAAATCCTGGGGTATATTGATTGCGATACCATCCCCTTTTGCCTCCCCGCTGTCTCCGAGGAGGACCAGCTCCCCTCCGCTCTTGGCCTAAAAAAGCCTGATGAGACGTTGAGGGCTGTTGGTCGTATTGTCGATATTGATCGCTTCCCGTGTCCGAATTGGTATCAAATCTCTTTAGTCAAAAGTTTTATTTGCTTGAGTGCAGTTTCTATGCTCAGCTGAGGTGGAGACATTGTCTTATACAGATGAATAAATCTTAAAAATAGCAGGTGGTCCCTCATTACTTGGAAACAGAGGACCAGTAACACAACTACCCTATGAATCAGATCTTAATCAATTAGAGCGACTTAAAAAGAAACTAGCGCGTACAGAACTTCACGCAAAGTTTCTAACAGACTGTTTGAATGCAAATATCATTCCTACAGGTCTACAAATACGAAACATTCCGATAATATTTACGGATGATGAAGAGTTTAAAATCTGCTTTAGTTTTTCAGCAAACAAATGCTCACGCACCTGGATGGTGCTGAGCATAGAAACTGCACTCAAGCAAATAAAACTTTTGACTAAAGAGATTGAAAATTTGGAGAAAAAGATTCTAGGAGACATTACTATCACTAATAGTAAATTCCTTTTAGATAAGGTTCAACAGACCATCAAAGAATTTGAGGAGTTTAACGCTCATAAAAAGACGGAAAAACTCCAGAGTGACATTAGAAGATATAAGAAAGAAAAAACATACCCTTATTTAAACAAAGATTTTTATGCTTCTCAAGGCCCTAATCAGCCAATAAGAAAGAGAACCACCTTTTCTGATACCAATTCGGACACGGGAAGCGGTCAATCTGTTGACACCCCATATCGACAATACGACCAACAGCCCTCAACGTCTCATCAGGCTTTTTTAGGCCAAGAGCGGAGGGGAGCTGGTCCTCCTCGGAGACAGCGGGGAGGCAAAAGGGGATGGTATCGCAATCAATATACCCCAGGATTTCGCCAAACTCGCAATCAATATTATGAGTGGTAGAATCTGATAAAACTATCCCCATTTTCAATTTGTCATTGCATATCTTGTCTGAACAGGAAGTGGCAGTCCTTTCAGCGGGTTTGACATTTGTCCCCACTTATAGGAACGATCTTTTCCAGACCAAATTGGAAATGTACAGATTTTTCCGTTCCGTTAGGCTAAGAAACTACTTTTCCAACAACATCTCAACAACAACTAGTGGTGGCACGGGACTAAAGAATCCCTCAACATTTTACCCCATGAATACTATGATAAGAAAGGAAATATTAACATTTGAAAATGCCATAATAACAGAAATTGAAAATCTCTTTAAAGAAAAAATGCATTTTAAATCCAATTTCTCCGAAAGATCAACAAGCTGCTTTGCAGAACCTGCAATCACTCCCTAATGCCCTAATAAAACCAGCGGATAAAGGGGGAGGAATTGTAATATGGGAAAAAGAAAAATACAATCAGGAAATGTTGAAACAACTTTCGGTCACTGCACACTATAAAAAACTAACAACCAATCCTACAGCTAGGTTAACTAAGGCGACCTCTGGTCTAAGTAAATTAGGCTTTGATGGAGGTTGGCTTGATGAAAAAGAGGCAGCATTCCTTATCAACAAAGCCCCTATAGTACCTGTGATTTATATGCTACCAAAGGTGTATAAGGACCCCATTCAACCACCAGGGCGTCCTATTGTATTAGGATGTAATTCCATTCTAAAACCCCTGGCACAATATGCCAATTACTTTATACGATCTTTTGCGATTAACCAACCCTCATACATAAGGGATACTATGGCTGTTATTAACAGAATAGAAGGCCAGGAGTTTGACCCTACTAATGAATTGCTTGTTTCTATGGACATAGAAAGCTTGTACAGAAATATCCCTCAACAGGAGGTACTCCAAATTCTTAACACTCTTCTTGAAACAAGACCTAGACCACATAAGGTACCAACTGATTTCATCTTGGTATGTGTATGCATTTCCCTATGTGAGAATTTCTTTCTTTTTGAAAGTGATTTTTATCAGCAACAGAAAGGAGCTGCTATGGGGGCGGTTTATGCCCCGGATATTGCAAATATCTATGTCTCAGCTTTTGAAAATAAAGATATTTTACACATGTCTAATCCTTTCTCAGCCAATATCACCCAATGGCTGAGATATATAGACGACGTGTTTCTTATATGGCGAGGTACTCGAGAACAACTGCAGGCTTTCCATATGTGGTTAAACGCGAGAAGTCCGCATTTGCAATTCACGTTGGAATCTAACATGCATAACATGAATTTTCTAGACATTACAATCAAAAATGATGTGACTAATCATTTATATACCACGCTATATACTAAGCCAACATCTGGAAATACCCTCTTAAATTATAATAGTCACCACCCACAGGCACTAAAAGATGGACTGCCCTTTGGACAGTTCCTGCGCATTTGCAGGAATTGTACCTTCAAAGAAGACTATTTTCTAGAAGCAAGAAAGCTAAAGGACAAACTTAAAGCACGTGGCTATCCATCTAAATTACTAAAAAGATCTATGAAACGTGCATGGTACAATGACCGTGAGGCACTTTTAACTGTAAAAGATCGTCCAAAAGAACCACAATTGATGTGTGTATCCACCTTTGGCACCCATGCTAATTCCATCAAAAAGATTGTCAATAAACATTGGAATCTATTAAAGGGTGTCTCAGGACTTGAACAAAAACCAATGTTCTCATTTAAAAAGAGCACAAATCTGCAAGATCGTCTAGTCCATGCCTATAATGATAACAAAGACAATACAGTAGACAACATGAGGCAACTGGTACCTCTGATAGGGCACCATAAATGTATCATGTGCTTAGCATGTAACACCACCCAAACTACCAAAAGATGTGTGATTAATTATATTTCCATCATACTTAAAATGTTTTCAAACTGCAATACGGCAAAAGTAATTTACTGCATTCAATGTCCGTGTGGACTGCATTACATTGGTAAAACAGTCCAAGCAGTTATAAAACGGATCTTACAGCACCAGTCACGTATTAGGTGTTGAGTCGAGAATGCTCCACTGGTAGAACATTATCGGAGACTGGGACACACAGAAAAGGAGATGCGTTGGTGGGTAATTGAAGTGATTAAATCTACAAAAAGACAAAACAATGTTGAGCAAACACTATCACTGAAGGAAGGCAGATGGATCTGTCGCACTGATTTGGTTAATAGAGGCCTCAATTCTGCTTCTGAATGGCATGCATTAGCATGTCAGCGCTAAAAATTGTGGGATAACACAGGAGCCTGCAAAAAAGGAAGGTCCTTTTGATGATAATAAATTTAGTAATGACAGTGTTATGTACCCTTTTGTGATACGAATGACTACATTTTATTATGTTTCACTACATGTTAAAAGCTAGTAATTCAAAAATAATATCACAATAGTTGAGTATGCAAAATATGGTTTCCCTAGATGGAAATATACAGAGAAGACTTCATGTTTTTAGGATTTGTTGTAAGAAATATTGGGGTTTCAGTAATCTAGTTTGCTATATATGTCTAATTATTTGGATTAAGTAACATGATTGTGTTAAATTACTAAACCCAAAGACTGGAAGCAGTATTTTGGTAATGACAATCCCTATCATTTTGGTTGTATAGTTCTAATTGTAATAACAATACTGTTGATGTATACGATCAGTTAAACAAATTGTCAAAAGTGTAGAATTGTTCGACATAATACTTTTTTGAGCACACATATATTCACGAAGGCCTTAACATCTTTAGATAAGAATATAATGATTTGATCGTACATTTATCTATTGATTTATATACATATGGTCAAATACACAACTCTGCCTTGTGGCATTACCAAGGATCAAATTTGTGTGCTTTTGGGCAACAATTACCTGTCCCTAATAAAGTTTGTATCGTATGAACGCTAACTTCCGTCTCTATATGAACATCAGAGAGGGATGTGTATTATCACCTGATGACAATGTACCATCTATGAATATTTATCAATGAATGACGGCTGTTATTGTCTAAATATCAACAACGTGTATTAATATTTGGTTTAATAGTTTGTCCAAGACCACAACTTGATCAAATAATTAATTTTTTGCTCAATCTACTTATTAACGCTAATATATATAATACATTTATTGCTAAGATACACAATAAACATCATTCTAAGATGGCTGCCACTCTAGGTAAGATCGCTATGGACGCGCGCAATCTAAGTCATCTTTCGCGCTCCAAACAAACTATAAATACGAGGTCGGTCTTGCACCGTGTTGATGCAGATCCGACGGATGATTGTCATTTCTTTTCGTAAAGGATGAAATATCAGGTACGGATCAAAAAGAAAAGATGGCTTTGACTTAATATGTAACCCCAAAAAATATGTAGATTTAAGAATCGGTCTATTTTATATCTCTTATAGATTGAATATATATAACTGCGAATCCTCTGTGGGGAGAAAACTGTGAGGCTCCATTTGAGACGGTATCAGGATTCGGACGTCTTTTTTCTGTGGCGACCATGCATATATAATATAGCAGGTATTTTTAACTCAGTAAATTATATGATTAACTTAGCCTTCTAAATCGATGTAGACATAAGTATAAGGACTGTTCTTTTTCTCCATAAACAGAGTTACTGAACAGTGATTACTTTCGCCCATAAACAGAAGTCGACAACATAAATTGTGTTGGTCTTCTGGATTTATTGAAGTACATTTCAGGTACTTAAGTTTTACATCTTCTGAATAAAAAACTAAGGATGTTTTTACATAAATCGCCAATCTAGATCATCCAATATGGTTGAACCAAAGAGTTTCGTTTATATGTTAATCAGTAAAGCAATTTGACAAAAGGCCTATTTTATTAATGAGTTGGCCCCTTAAAATAATACATCAATGTATAATATTAAGACATTGAAATAAATACGAGTCCATTAAAACGATGAATTTTTATTTCAGGATCGTAGTTTTGATATATTCAGAGTCATCGAACATTTCTTGATACTTAAATAGGTCAATCGGTAGACGTACACAGGTTGTCGAATATATAATTTAACAAATATGACCATTGTGATATCTGATGAAGACAGAATCAGATCAATGAATGGAACTGTATAAATATAATATGATGGTGTGTGCTTAAATAAAAAAAGAAGGGAGCAGATCATGTATTTATTGAATAATAGGCTTGTCTATTTAAAAAAAAAAAATCTGTCTAGGATCACTATGATTCTGATGTTGAAAAGATTAGTTATATATGAAAAGAAATGTCTTGACCAAATTGACAAACAAACATTTTCGTTTGGGCCGTTTGAGACAGAAATTCTCTTGGAACTTAGAGATACGAACTGTCAAATATGCATTCACTGTTTTTTTTGTGTGAACTTATATATAAGTACAATATTGGAGTTTATTTACATGGGTGGAATAATTGTTTTTATAAAAATCTAATTTTATACATGCATGGTAATTATTGTTTATTCCATGTTCCAATAGGGGTCAACTGTTTTACACACTATAGTCTTGATGATGGTCTCGTCGACGAATGCTTAGAGACCGAAACGTCGACTTTTACTCTTTTTTCTGGATAACAATCTATGGGAGAGAAAAAGTGTATACAATTGTGACATTGAAGGATCCAATAATTGTATTTGTTTTCCTCTTGTTACATTGTGTGTTTAATTTTGAAGTACCCTATATCAACTTTAAAAGATAAAATCTTTCTTTTTTATATACACCCGTGTTTTTGTATATATATTTCTTGTTGTGATTTGGTCATGGGTTCTAATTCTGTATAAGGAACTGAAAATTTTAGAAGTATGTTTATATTTTATAAAAGGTTCTGAAAAGAAATTAATTGGCAAGTGAATTATAAATTCTTGCATCCAATAGTACACTAAAAGCAATATAACTGAGTAATGTAAATAAATACCTTGAAGGCACCTTTACCCGTTCATTTGATTTTGCCCAAGCTGTCAAGGGTAGATTGGGTTGCCCATTATATCTAGGCCTCACGCATAGCGTTTGATATCGGGTGATTGGTACATTGTGTCTGTGGCCCTGCCACGTATAGGACGGATAACCCTGGCTCAGCTGAAAGCAAGTGGCGCTCCAATGGCACCCATTGGGACATGTCCGGGGACTCTGTCAGAAAGCATGCTAGCTGGGAAAGATGCAGGGCCAGGGCACAGAGTTCTACTGAGGGGAGACTCAGTCCCCCGGTGGTGCGACAAGCCTGCAGTTTGGGTGCAGCTATGCGGGGTTTTGAGGAACCCCATACAAATAGTCTAATCCTGGAGTCTATCTGTCACAGGGTGGTAAGGGGTACCTGCATAGGGAGCATTCCCAGTATATAATTAAAACGCGGGAGCATTACCATGCAGATGGCCTGCACTCTGCCCCAAATAGAGTGTCCCAATGTCCTCCATTTCTCAAAATCTCGTTGCATCTAAATAATCAGTGGGTTGAGGTTGTCATGAACCATGCCTGCTAGGCCTTTATTCACGAGAATGCCCAAATATTAGAGGCGCGAGTGTTGCCAGTGGAATGAAAATCCATGGATAGCTGCATTCGTGGTCCTATCTGAAATGGGAAGTGTTTCACTCTTACCCCAATTGATTTTATACCCAGAGAGGGAAGAGTAATCATCAATGATCTGAAGCAGAGATGGTAGTGAACGGTGCAGGTCTGTGAGGGTTATCAGAATATCGTCCGCGTAGAGGTACAATTTGGATTCGCCAACCGTAAGGCGTACACCCGTGATGTTGGCCGAGTTACGCATGGTGGCAGCCAGGGGCTCCATGGCCAGAAGAAATCCATGGAGTTTAGTGCTATTTGCTTGCATAGTAAGCAGTACCAAGAGCACAGGAGTAGAGGAGACAAGGAGCCCAAGAAGAAAGTAGAGAAAAAGGATGGGAGATAGAATGAGAAGCAGATGGGGATCAGTGCCAGACCCGGCAAACTAACAGCAGAGCAAGGTACTGCAGCCCTTCATGAAGCAGACCTACATGGAAGGATGCAGATGCCAGCAGCTGAGTGACTTCCAGTCCATAGAAGGATCAGACCTGCACTTAGCTCCCATGATGTTTCTGGAGGAACGTGTCTCACTCAGATGGGTGACCGGGTATGGAGCTGTCCATTCTGTGTTACTAAAGGGAAAAATATTTTCCAATAAAGGCGGATGAGAGGAGAAAGACAAACATGGACAAAAGGGGCAGCACTTGAAAAGTTTATTCAAAGGGGAACTAGGTTACTAGAAAGGATTATTAGATTAATGTTAGGTAAAACCAAAAGCGGGCAAGATTACCTAAATTACCTGTCAGTAAGAAGAAGGAAATAAGATAGGTGAGACTATAAAACTAAATGAATCAAGACTGATAAAGAATAGAATAAACAGACAAAATCCGACAGGAGTAAAATAGAAGGAATACAAAGGTGAAACAGGGCAAATGGAAAACACTTACCTGACAGTTTCCTCTCCTTTCCTTCAATGCTGACAGGAAGCCAAAGCTAGAGATTTATTTGACTCATTTATATGGCGCACAAATCATCCCCAGGGGGATCTCTCGGCGCCCGAGAAGGAGGCATAAGTAAAGTAAAATATAATATTCGTTCATTAGAATAGCCAGGTCTTAAGCAACTTTTTGAAATGTGGGAGTTTGGGCAGGCACGGATATGTTCTGGGAGCTCATTCCAATGTTTGGGGGCCAGGTAAGAGAACGCATGACCCCCCATTTTGACTTTCCTTATTCTCCTGGTACAAAGCAGGCTGCGATTACTGGACCTAAGTTGTCGTCCAGGTTGATAGCGTTCAATTTTATTAGTCAGATAAGCCGGGCCCGTGCCGTGCAGGGACTTAAAGACCAAGCAAAGTAACTTAAAGATGGCTCATTTCCTTACAGGAAGCCAATGTAAATGGCGAAGGAGAGGGAGGGAAGGGGTTCGTGCTGGTTTGTTAAGGGCAAGACGGGCTGCAGTATTTTGCACCACCTGCAGCTTAGATAACAGGTCTTCCCTAATTCCTACCAACAAGGAATTGCCGTAATCCAGGCGACTGATAAGAAGCGACTGAATGAGAGTCTTTCTGGCATTCAATGGAATCCAGGGAAAGATCTTTCTGAGTAACCGCATGGTCCCATAACAGGTCCCTGCAAGAATTTTCACCTGCTCTTCCATTAAAAGCTTATTATCTATTCTAACCCAATAGTTCTTAGCCCACCCTCTTGGGGCGGGTGCTTCTCCTAATTCTGACGGCCACCAGTCAGCACTCCACAGCTGTTCTGCCTTGCCAAACAACAAAATCTCCGTTTTAGAGGAGTTAAGTTGCAGAAAGTTCTTCCTCATCCAGCTAGCAATGCTCGTCATACAAGTTATAAACTTAGCTTTGGTTTCTGCGGGGTTGTTCTCTATGTGTACTATCAGCTGTGTATCATCAGCATAGGATATGGTGTCAAACCCGTAATTTCTTATTATTGAGGCCAAGGGGGCAACATATAGATTGAACAGCGTGGGGCTCAATATAGAGCCTTGTGGAACCCCCTTGTCCACCACAGCTGTATGTGACACAAATGAGTCCAACTGGACACATTGTGTTCTGTCTGACAGATAACTCCGAATCCAATCAAAGGCCAGACCTCTGACACCAATCTCTCGAAGCCTGTTCAACAGGATACGATGAGAGATGGTGTCAAAGGCTGCCAACAGGTCAAGCAGTACTAGCATAACTGGAGAGTCCTTATCCAGTGACATCCTTAGCGTATCCGTCACCTGTAATAAAGCGGCCTCAGTGCTGTAGGATGCACGGAACCCGGACTGGGATGGGTCTAGTATTTTATTCTGTTCTAAATATCTAGAAAGATGTCGATTAATTATTGTCTCCATGATTTTAGAACAACAAGGGAGAAGGGAAATTGGCCTGTAATTCTGTAAGTTCGTAGGATCTGCTAAGGCTTTCTTGAGCAGGGGGTTGATACGTGCGTTCTTCCATTTGCGTGGGAAAGTTGCAGTCGCTAATGAGATGTTACATATCTCTGCAAGTGGGTCCGCTACAACCGGGGATAGTTCAGACATAACCGCAGGTGGTACCGGGTCTAAAACAGAACCCGATTTCAATATGTTGTTTGGACTTTTGCATCCCCTCAGAACCTGCAAAAAAGAACTGATAAGTAATAAATATCCCTGTTTTTGAAAAGTATGACTCGATCTACGGTGTAGTTATAGAACCAACGACATGTCTGCCCAACGTTCAGCACTAGTGAGCATGGGTAATGATGTGGGTTCTGCATTCTAAAGTTTATGGCCTCCTTCTCATTATTGCTCTATCTCCACAGGATTTGAAATAGCAGGATGTGCAACCCATCTTTAAGTGTAGATCTTGAACAGAGATACTTTTATATACCTTAACAAAAAAAATTAAATTCTTCCCTTTAGTCTATGTAGGAAAGCCTATTGAGGATATGGAATACATTAATGGTATGAAAGATACATAAAGGAATCTTAGCATTGTACATGTTTAATGCATACATCCATTGATTTTACTCAAGGGCATGTCAATGGATGAAAGACCAAAGGACTAACAAAGGCCTTCAGCTGAAAGATGCTGATTGTGAAGCATAGGGTTCATACCCTGTGATAACATGATTACAGATATTTATAAAAGACACTCCTGCAGTATGGCATCCTTTTTATGGGCTGTCTTCTGTGCCAGAAAGAATATTTTCCCAGATCTCCCACAGTAATGGGACATATTGTGCAAACCTATGTGGTCCAAGGACATGCAACCTATGCTTTCGTAAATTAATTCAGTACTGTACATACCATTCACTGTATCTCTACGCCCCATAATTGAAAAATATTTATTTACGTCTAATAGGGTAGGTGAGGAGCGCATGGCGGACCCAATATGAGGTTTTTGTCCTCCCTTCCTACTCTGGTTCCGTCCAATCTTAGCCAATTATGTTATAAAAATGTGGTGTTTATGCTTGGTGAACTTGGTGAAATAATTGACCCAGATGTTGCACATTTGTCCTTTTATCATTGATATATTGTGGCATTGTTTCCGATTTTAAATTTAAATTCCTTTTATTCTGTGTTTTATTGTATATCCATGCACATATTTTGATCTGATGCTATGAATTGCACCTTTATGCTTTTTTATGTCTATTTGTATTATACACTGCTTTTATGGATGGCTAATTGCGTCCGAATAAAGTTTATTGATGATGATGATGATGATAAAAGACACTGATTCCAATTTTCCTCTTCCTAAGTAACAACTTTGGTTGGTTTTACACTTCCATTGGTATGTACTGAAAAACATGATCTTAGATTTTTCCAGATTAATTTTCAAAAAAGGAAATTTGCATACTCATTAAGAACTTTGATGGCCTCTTTGGAGTCCAGCTGGAATCATGTCTGTGATTACAGTGCTACATATAATAATGCTGACATGTGCTGCTTAGTTTTGCCTAGCTTGAATTCTTCAGTGGGACTTAGAGCTTGGAATCCTTTAGCATGACAAGCCAGGTGTTGACAGTGAGATTTCTCATTCAGTCAGTCTGTTTTCAAACCTTGCCTGCTGTTAGTTTTGCGTTGTCTTTAGTAGAAAGTGTGAATTTCATGGAACACATGCCAAAATGCTTATATCATCATGGCCCTCCACTCTGTAGGCTGATATGTTTACAGTGTAGGATGCCATGCTGCTTCTTTTTCTACAAGCATAGAGGCTTAAGATCAAAATGTTGATAGAGTTGACCTATTTTGTGCCATGTTAGTTTAGTTTTGCATAAATCTTTAACTCTTCAAACCCTGTTATTTTGAAAATATGGGAAAAGCAGTGTATAGACTCCTGTATTTGACCTTTTATTATGTTCACACTAGCACTATCACCAGAGGTCATGCTATATTGCGAGCCAGCTACTCTCATTCAGAGAGCTGTTTTCAGAAGCTGTAAAGAAGGTGTACTTTATCAAGAGCTCATATGTTATTTCTACCCCTGAAGCCAGCTGTTCTTGTGTATGAAATTATGATCTGTGATAATAAACCAGAAGCCAGGTTTGCTAATTAATGATTTAGCTTAGATTTAGCATAGGGCTCAGGATAAGCTTTAGCATGTCAGAATGTCAGCCACTTGCCAAAAATACTACAAATGTTTATCCGGTTTTTGCAGATCATTACATGCCTAGCTGCTTTTATTTTTGCATTCTGAGTGGTTCCCATTCGTGTTTTATGCAGTAGACTAAGGACTTTAAAATAGATTTCTTTAACTTACTAGTCCCCATTTCTTAGTGCTATATTTGAATGTGTCATTTCGAAGTCCCAACGTTGTCTTCCTTTTTGGACACTTCCAGGAAAGGTCTATTGCAGCTTATTGTGTCCCTGTAGTGACCCAGCAGGTCGGAAATCTGACTTTGGGGTCCTTTTCTTAGTAATGGGTACAAGTGGAAGCAGGTTAAGCCTTCCAGGTCTCCTCAAAGGTCCCAGAATAGCCTTCTACTTCTTCTGCTCTTTTACATGTCCAGATGTGTTCTGAGTATTTGAGAGTGAAGTGATACTTCTGTACAGATCACTAGCCAGTGGGTGGAAGTGACATCCAGGACACTCCCTAAAAATTGGAAAAAGTTCCTACAGGGAACCCTTCCGTTTTTTCAGTGCATCATGTTCGCTATACTGCAAAATATTCCACATGGCACCATTCTCAGTGACATCCAACATGGCAGAATCTTTCTGCACGTGGAGAAGAGCAAGGTATATCTAGGATAATGAGCAATGCCATCATACCTAACCACAATATACTGGTTCGGGGCAGCTTTTCCCTCCCCTACAAATAAAGCCAGGATGGCTAGAATGCATCCTGTAATCAAAGGCCCTTTATCACCAGTCTTCACTTGCCACTTAACTTTGACTGGCCAGGACTCATACTGTTCCCTTTCAAGTTAATGAAGCTCATGGATCATTCTAACTGCTTTTTTTTAAATAAACTGAGTCACATACCTCACACCCAGGTCTTCCTGCCAAGATGACCAAGCCATTGTCTGTGCTCTAAGAACAGTTTCATAGCTGTTGAGAAGTGATGAACTGGCTGGAAGGGAAAATACAGGCACAACAATGATAATTAGCCTACTAGAACTCCAGACAGGTAAAGTATAACTTTCTAAATGCTACTTTACCTGTCTAAAGATCAAAAAGCCACCTTCAAGATTGAATTGGATTTTAAAAAAATTATTAAAAACAGTGAGTTAATGAACTTTTCCAAACAAAGATACAAAAAGATCTTTTTAATTGGATGTATGTCTTGCACAATATGCCACGTCCTTACTAGAAAGTCAAATATGCCAATTAGAAGTTAGTCATTTTCTGTCAGGCTTTGGGCTCGGAGCACATACATTAGGCATTGGACAGTAGCAACCACATGTGCACAGTCAAACATCCACAGCATCGGTCTACAAAAATGGGGGTGATGATTAAGGGTGGGCGGACTCCACTGAGTTACACTACGTGGAATTCTCCGCCCTAAGTAATATGTGGAAACTGTGTAGTGTAAAACACTTTTTTCTGCTACCAAGAGTTTTGACTTCTCCGTTCTGTTTTTCCCAAAAATCGCATTTTTAAGGTATGACTTGAATTACAAAACCATGTTAATTGTGCGTGAATCGTTTAACTGCTGATTTAGCATTATTTTTAACATGCTTCCACCTTCTCTAAATTAAGAACTTGGTGGTTATCTTGTGACCCTATATGGAGGAGGAGTTCCAGTGAAGACACTTTATTTTATTTTACATAATGACACGAGTCCTTGACTAGGATAATTACTTTGCACTCTCTGCAGAATGTATTTGTAGGCCGTATCAGAGGCAGTCTCTGAGGCTAAGGTGTGCAGTGTTAGCCCGTGTGCCTATACTCAGTATGCGCTTAGCGCACATTGCCTCACATGGGCCTGCGTGTGTGGATGTCAGACACATACAACAGGTACTGTGGGCTTTTGCTCGCCCTGACCCAGCAGCCCTCCTCCCTTCTCATCAGGCCGCTGCTTGTTGTTATGTTGTCGACAGAGACACCTGGCTGACAGATTGGGGAGGGAAGGAATGAACCAGATGCGGTGACTCTGAGAACCCGGCGAGTGTTTGTTTGCCAGCTGTCATTGCAACATGCAGATAAAATGTGTGTACGTGAAAGAACGAACAGTCTTGGTGAAAGCAGTGACGGTAGCCATTTGGTTTTGCATTTTCATGCCACAGATTGTCCAACACTGTTTCTGACTAAGGTATGCTCATAGCCTTTTCTTGAACAGAGGTTGGAGGTGCTGTACGTTAAGACCCTGCTGTTTTCTGTTACTGAATGTATATGTATTGTCATATGACAAGCATGCTTAAATAGTTCTACTGTAGTATTGAGGGTCATTTTCTTTTCTTCCGGCGGGCTTTGTAAAGGGATAACACTGTGTACCTCGAGAATTGCCATGCTCTCCTCTACCCCCCCTTTCCCTGACCCCCAGATTGCCTCTAGCTTTCCACCGCACACGGCTTACCTTCACCCAGACCCAAACCACGCACCATCTACTATAATTTCCTCACCCAACCTCCCCCCATATACCCGGCTGCTTGTGCCTCACCGCCATGGGCTAGGATACATTCCTACACCTGATATATCCTTTCCTCTGGAGTTCTCCACACCCTCTTCCATTGGCTTACCTTCCCTCAGGTTCACCCAGCAGTGGCACATGTTTAACTCCTCACAGCTGACACCAAAGGTTGCACACTGGCATGCTCCTCTGCAAGGTGGCCATTCCTGCCCAGGGTCTGTGATGTTTCTGTATCCCCTTTTCTTCAGGACTCACGGGGACTGTGAATGCGGGCGCATGCGATCCTCCAGAGGTGCCAGATCTGAACGATAATAAGCACGATTCTCCTTGAAAAAAAGTCCAAAGACCTACCAGAAGAGTCAGAAACAAGACATGCCCCACACAACGATGAGACCAGGGTAGAAATTAAATGAAGGGAGGGCAGTGGGGCAAACTCCACCATGCGGCAGAATCAGAGATCTTTGAAAAACTCTGCAAACTCTGTTGACGGAGTGGAGTTCACTGCCCACCCCTAGCGATGATGCAAAAAGAGACACTTTTTTCTCAGACATTTTAACAATTTATCATCCACAAACACAGCACTAATATAACATACCACTCTATGCTCACTTGCAAACCAGCACGCACAACAATTCATAAATGCAGTCACATCTCTACAATAAAACTAAAATACTGTCATTATATACACTGACATGTATAATCATGAGTAACTAAACACTCAGCATTTCAAATAAACATAAAAATCATATTTTCTTATCGTGCTCACCTAGACACCACCAACCACATCCATTCAGAATTAAACCTTATGTATGCTTGAAAAATGCAGTAGTTTCACTATTCAGCGTCACAAACCCCAAACCAGCCTTTGCATTCTCACATGCACTCAAACACACACACAGACACACACATATAGCTATACATAACTGACAAAAGTATAACTTGCATCATTGTACAATTTTGACATAATCAATGATTTAATATGTGCAGTCATAAACAGTGCATCATAGTGATGCAAGGTATACTTATGTCAGGTATGTTTAACTGGTGAGCATTAGTGGCTCTTTGCTTTAAAACAGTATGTTTTATTTTTTATTGTTATTAGAAGACCTACATATAACTTCAAGTTAAACTTTGTTTTTTTTGTGAATGTCTTAGGTTTTATTTTTTTTAACATACGGTAAAATCTTACTATATTACTTACGCATAACTCCAATTTAACTTAGTTTTTTTCACTGAATTTCTATTACTTTTTTAAGATACATCAGTGGCCAACTCCCTGTTGTGTATGGTGTTTAGCCATGCACGGAGGTGGGTTGTCCACAGGTGCACCTACCCCATGCAGGCAGCCAACTAAACTGCCTCACAAGGGCCCATGTCCATAGCGGACACAAAAAAAATGTCATGTTGCGGTGAGCCAATGAGACTGTTCAGTGCACTAGTAAAAAAGCACTTGTGGCCAATCAAAATGCTCTGCTATGTTTTTAAATTTGTGGTCAGGACCACAATCCATAACTCCCACAACTGACATTCAAAACAAAACTATCACACTAGATGCAATGCTCTTTAAATGTGACAAATGCAGTTACAAATGTTGAAAATAATATTATAGATGTGATTACCCTTAACACGACGAAAGAGAGAACTATGAACTCAATATTATTTACTGGTTTGAGTATATATTGTCATTTAATTACGTCAAGCTTTTAGGTATTGTTACATATTAAGATGAATATTGTGAAGTCATTATCATATTCATAAATTATTGAAAGGTTTACCAATACGGAGGATACAATGTTGCAAACAAAATTGCAAACTTCAGCAACTGGTGCTCTCTGTACTAGAAAACCAAAAGCAACAATCAGCCTCTAGGGCTCAGCTTAAAAAGGTGAAATGCTAGCTTCTGAGTATAACTTTAGGCACCAACAATTTTTATTTTACAAATTAGGCTCTGGCAGTTTTGGAAGGAATATTTTGGAAAGAAGAAAGAGAACATCTACCCAAAGCCCCTAAATAGGTCACCTGTGTGGCAAAGCCGTACCTTTGAAACCAGAGTGGGCTCTCTACAGAGGTCTTCACAAGGGGCCACATGCTGTTCATTTCAGTTTTTTTCTCTTTCGTTTGTTCCCAAGTTTGGCCTGTGGATATATCTGTGCTGTGGGGGTGCAGTAACCAAGAGAGACCTACTTGCTTACTGCGTCTAAGCACTCTGGGTCCCTCTCATTACTGAGGCCCAAAGAGCCTGCTATACACATACATGCCAGCAGACCAGATTCAGACGGGAGACTCCTGATTTATATGCCAATAATGGGTTTATTTTAGCAGTCTCCTGCCTGAAATAGTCTTTGCTTCAATGTACTTCAATGTGGAAAATACAGTCCCTTTTTTTTTCAAGGTCCCCCCTCTTTCTAATTGGAAAATATTGCCATGAATGTACACATTTAAGGTTGTTTCCTTCCAGAAGACCAGTCCACGCATCTGTACTGCAGAAGTCAAGATAAAATCAAATTACAAATTAGTTTAATACACTGAGGGGCAAATATATGAGTATGTCACGCAGTGCAGCGCAGCAAGTCGCCTTGCTGCTCTGCACTGCATGACAGGGAAATACGATGCATTCCTGCCCTTTCCCAGGGCTGGTGCTGTTTTGACTGCCTACCGCCAAAGCAGGCACCCTTGCAGCATGGTACAAAGGTGCCTGCTTTGTAAAATGTATTGTTTTTGTGCAGGAAGGGGCAATCCCCTGAGGCATTTTTCTCTTTCTATGTGTGCTGCAGAATGAGGTGAATATGAGGAGAAATGAATGTATTTCTTCTTGTTACGCCTCACCTGGGGAAGCATAGGTTTTTGGCGCATTCCCAGGTCTACCACTTCTGCTAAATCTGGGAATGCATAAAAATCCTTGGATGTTGCATGGGAACACCCACACAACACCCATGGAAGGCTTACCTGGAGCAGATTAAGGCAACACAGTGATTTGCTCTACGTTGCTTTACTCGTGATTTATGAAGCCAATCAGGGCCATGCAAGGTGGCCTTGCGTGGCTTCGTAAATCTAACTTTTGAGTTGCATTGCTCTTGCACAACATTGCGTGGTGAAAGAGCCACACAATGGGCTCGTAAATGTGCCCCTGAGTCATTAGTTGTGGCTGCAAATCAGTACAATCAAGCACTGTTCACTGATTGGAAACTAGTGTTTAAGCAGCAGCGCCCCAGCACTGATCAGACATCGAATCTCTTGTAAACAGAAGAAGAGAGGCATTCTTTTCAAAACACACTAGCCTTGACACCATTTTACTGTTTACACCCTATAGATTTATCCTCCCATGTGCTGAATTTGTACTGTGTGATGTGTGTTTATCTTCACTAAGGGTGCAGATGTCCCTGCCAGTGATTGTTGTTCTGAGAAGATAATAAAACAGCATTAGTTTGCATAGTCATAGGCAAGTCTGGCTGCTAAATAGCAGAGCTGCACATTATTGATTAGAGCTGGGGGAGCTAAGTAATTAACACAGAGAGCCGAGCCAAGGGTCAACTCTAGTTTTAAGAGCCTGTAGACAAGCATGTAAATTATGCGATAAACCTTATGCTAGAATAGGATACCGTGGTAGATCACATTATATCTCTGCACTGAGCAGTATTTATTGAAAATTAACATTGAGAGTTTTTAAATATGAACTGAGAAAGATTCCTTGCCCCACCCTGATTGGTAAACTAAGAGGCAGGAACTTGTCACGTGTCCCCTATATGTGACTCGATGCCTGTATATCAAACAGAGAAGAGGTTTTTGTGCAGTGCACATCCAGAACTCATTCCTATAAGGCGCTCTCATATTTGGTAATGAACAAAAAGGATGCTTTCTGAAATGAAGAATTTGTCTAGAATCACACAGTTTTGTCAAGTGGGGAAACCAGAATTGATCCCAGACTTAACAGTTTCACACTATGAAATTCACCCACTAGCTGGGTACCTCTTTCCCACATCAGAGGTTAACACTTTGGGCCACTGCATCCTATGGAATTGTAATACGGTGGACAGGATATCTGTCACATTTGTGACAATGTATCCCATCCACCAAACTCTGAATCAGGCCCTTTGTCTTTAATTCTTTGAGGATTAGAGTCTGTGTGACAGTTAAAATCCATATTTTAAATTTGACTGTTTTATATAGCATCTACCTTGTAGGCACTTGCAATAGGCACAGACTACAGCACCGGGAGATTTGCCTGGGTTCCCAGGATGCGGAGACCAGCCTAAGATTTAATTTAAATCTGGAATCCCATGTTACATGTTAGGCATCTGTAGCCCCTAGACTGCATAATCTCACCATCTTTAGAGAGGATGTTGTGTTACAGCCAGAAATGCTGACTTTGGAACTGGTGAACCACGCTTGGGGGCCGATTCCGATCTCGGCCGGTAGGGCTCCGAATCGGATTCGGATTTACCGGATCCGATTCGGAGCCCTGTTTCCCGACCGAATCGTACGCGGGTCCGGCCGAGCGAGTACGATGCAGGCACCCGCGAAATCTCCGACCGACTCGAACGCGGCTTCAACACGCGCCGACCGACTCGCATGGACACGACTCGCACCGCGCTATGGAGACGTTTCCCGGCCGGGTAAGTACGATGCGCGCCGCGAGCAGTCCGATCGACTCGCGCCGTCCGGCTCGAAAAAGCTGTCGGAGCCGGACTTTGGGGGTCCGCGTCGGACCCCTGTACGCGTAGGCGCGCGAGTCGCACACAGGGGGACCCATGGGTCCCCCTACCTGTGCATGTACGCCGCGATGCGCATCGACGCGTACCTGCTGTAGGGGGCGCCCTTGTCCGCCCGCACCCATTGAGTCAATGGGAGCCCGCGTACGCGTTGTACGACCGGCTCCCATTGACTTCAATGGGAGTCCGACCGACTCGAGTCCGATGGCATGCGTGCGCATCGTACTCGTTCGGTCGGACTGCCAGAGTCCGATTCGGTCGGAAATCTCTCCGGGTCCGGCTCGGTCGGAGAGATTTCCGGCCCGAATCGGAATCGGCCCCTTAGTCTCTGCGTCGGTTCATCATCCTGTGATTCTGGCAAATCACTACATCTCCCCATGCCAGTAAAGATAATTAATCTGATCTGTATTTTAACTGGTGATCATGTAATGCTCTCCCGTGCCTTTGGCCAAGTTTGTGCTATATAAAACTGCAAGAAATTCTTTTGTGAAATTTATGCTCGTTTTGTGCTTGAGCTGAGCAATAGTCAGGAACGTGGCTCGAGCTTTCAGGCGCTCGCCCACCTCTATACTTGACTCCAACTCAAGACTCTATAATCCACCATCTGACACCTCTAGCAGCATCTTTTTGAACATCGCTTTCTCCATTTATCCCTTTGTTAAAGTCATCCTCTGCCACCTTCTTTCCCTCCTTTTGTTGATATCTCACTTACTCTGGTTCAAAGTCTGTTGAGGAAAAATAAGTGCCTGTCCCGAAATATGAGTGCAGGTTGGCCCCACCTACGACCACTAGCTCAAATTAAGCACTAACAACCTAGGTCCACTTAAAAAAACTTCAAAATGTATTCACCCCTTCCCTAATGAGTGTCTCTCACCTCTCATCATCTCAGAGGCACTACTTCTACATGTTGCAGGGAAATAATCACCCAGAGCTTCCCAGCAGCTCCACACTGTCAGGGCAGTCCGTTTTATAGAGGATTTCAGTGGTTCTCTCCTGTTGATACCCGGAGTTGGCGCTCATGGCTGATTCAGAGAGCGTGTCCCAAAGGATCAGTGAAATCTCAGAAGGTTTGCCTAGTTCTAAATAATGAAGTAACCGCACCCAGCAATTAAGGATAAGATATAAGCAGGTTGTTTTGACTGTGTAAATCCTGAGCACACTGTGTGGATACAGATCCAAGCAGACTGCTATTTAGAAAAATACTATTTTGTTGGCACTAACAGCGTGGTGCAATAAGAAAATTAAAGTACAGACTTCTACATCAACATTCAGGATTTTAAGTAATGTCAAAGCACATTAATAGCATAAGTAACATTGCAGGTTGTAGTATTACTAAGGCGCATTGGGATTGTTATAATTATTTTAGCAGAAAAGCTATCCAGGCGGCCAATTTTAAGCATATGAGCTTCAACTGTAAATGGATGATCTACTATACCTCTGCAAAAATTTAAAAAATGTACAACGCTACTGATCCCTCTTGCTTTAGATGTAGTTCTCAGTCTGGTGACTGGGCTCATATGATATTCACCTGTCCTAAATTGAATGAGATCTGGACAGAGATCTTTTCTGAAATAAGTAATTGGGCGGAAAGAGCAATTCCACCGGATCCGATGGGAGCCCTTTTTAGCGTCCCGTCAACTGCTCATAATTTGACTACAGAATTGAATCAGCATTGTTTTATAGCATCTTTGGTTGCTAAATCATTAGTTTTGGCAAATTGGAAGTCGATTAAAATACCAACTATGAATCAATGGTGTAATAAGATGGATAAAGTGTATCACCATGAGTTTCTATATGCAAAGAGAGTAGGTGCGATTAAGCAGTTTAATACATTTTGTCAAGTTGGTAGAGGATGTCTGGTTTAGCCTAAAGAAGTTATGAATTAGTGCTGCTGTGTTTAATATTTTAATAATCCAATAGCTCAGGTTTTATAGTGCGGCCAAAGAGATATATTGAGACATCTTATGAATAACTATTTATGATTCTTTGACATTTGGAAATGCTTTATTACTAAGTAGTTTAATATTTTTTGATTATTTAGAAGAAACATTATCATGATGTGTGATGTTCCACAGAAGTTTATTAATTAATATGTTTTAGGCATAATTTTATATGGCCAGTAATAGGAATTATGTACTTTGAGATGAGAATGATGTTGCTGGATGAGGATTTCCTGAAATGTAGCTTATTAACAAACATTACCATGATTCAATATGGTTGTAATAACAAATCAAGATATAAAATAAAGGGAGCTTGAGAAGAGACTGAGGGAGTGCCCCCTCACAGGAAAAAGGTTTTCCCATGGAGATGCACTGAAAGGTATTCATAAAATCTAAGGTAAGGGAAAGCGCAGGCTTATGGGAACCTAAATTCAACATCTACAGAGTTGCTCCTCTAGCAACTGGCAAAAGAACACATCCATAAAAGGGCAATAATGGACCTGGTTCTAAATAGGGACAGTCCTGCAAACCTTGAAACCTTGAAACCTTTGGCTTTAAAACATTTCAAAGTACTATCACAAGTGAAGTGGGAAGCAAAACCAGTTTGTCTAGTGATGGCCACTCTTTAGATGAGCAATGCCAACTGACACTCTTTTCTCTAAAATGGAGGGTCTCTTTATCTGCAGCATTATATATGTGCTATGTATAGCACTTGGGTGCTATGCTACAGCTCCCTCATCCATAAGCAAGTCTATAAATTATACAGTAGACTGGAAAAGACAGAGAAAGGCACCATCATTGAAGTTTTAAATTGAGTTCATACTCCAAACACACAATGTCCCATTCCTGGAATCACTGTTCATCATCTCAACCTCACCCATCAATAGCCTGCATTCTACATCACACGCAGGCTAGAATGGTTCTTCAATCAAGGGAAAAAAAGAATTTCATTTACAGGGATGATTATTGTTGTGCAGGAAGGTGCCCCTTTCTGCTCAAAAACAATTATCAATGGCGTTTTGCTCCTTCTATGTGTGCTGCAGAATGTAACACTGACAGAAAGAACACAAACAAGGAGAGATAAAAGTATTTCTCCTTGTTGCGCCACCCCTAAGCCTCCCCTCAGGAGGCGTACATTTGTGTCACTGCCTCAGAATTCCAGATCCTTGTAAATCTGGAGCAGTATCAAAAAGCAATGGGTGTTGCATGCAAACACCCACAGCAACACCCAGTGCACGCCCCTTTGCAGCAGAAAAATGCATTGAGGAGGACCATATTTACAAGGCGCTGTTAAATCACGCAAAGTGGCTTTGCACCGCCTTATAAATATGGAGCAGGGCACAGTGCCCCCAGAAAGCTACATAAAGTGAAAATCCGGCTGTGCAATGCCCTTGTAAATATTTCCTCAAGGTTCTCAGAGGTCAACCATAAAAGAGAACAGGCTAACTTCTCTTGGGGAATAGAAAATCCAGACTATAGCGCCGTTCATCTAAGAAAATGTTGCAACCCTGGACCCAACAGCTTACATCAGAAATTATTTAATTTAAATTCAAACATTTGGAGTTAGAAGCTGTGAACCTTCTACAGTGACATTCTTACTGTCAAAAAAAATAACCTAGGTCTGAGGAGGTTCTATAATTCACCAGATCTATAAGACAGGTAGTACATTTCAGCTTGGTTAATAAATTTGTTGGACATCAGAATAAAATATTTCACAAGTCTGCTACTTGAAGAACTAAACAGCTGGGCTTGAACTTCTCAAGGAGCAGGACCAACCTCAAATCAGATTCCATTATCCCTCCTAATGAAACAATCTTTTTGCACCAGCTCCAAATGACACATGTTTTGATGATTTCAAAGCTGCTTTTGACCAGGTTCCCCAAACCATCCTCTAGAGAAAGCTGCAAATCTGGGGAATCTCAACAAATTTGCTAAAAGAGATCGAACTCTTGTACACATACACATGGATAAGAATTAAACTAGGAGACAGCTTTAATCTATCAAGGAAAATTTCAACTCTGGCCTGAAACAGGTGTGCAATATAGCACCCCTGTTTGTCAACCCTACCTTGGAATTTGATATAGTCAATGCACACACACCAAAACTAGGGGTAAGACAGATATCCAATCTACTGTATGTTGGCTACCTAGTTTTGTTCAGCAAAACAGAAATCAGTCAATAAAGGATGATCAATAAGTTTCAAAATGACACCATGCAAAATAAATGGAATATTAACCTTAATAAAACCAAAGTTGCAATTTTATGTAAGAAAATGTAAAAATAATAGGGAATATGACTGATTAGCAGCAAAGATATCAACATGGAACAACAATATAAGTACTTGGGGGTCAGAAGTAGGTGCAAGCTTTGTAAAAGAGAAATGGAAAATAATGGACTAAATGTCTACACATGCAGATACACTGTGATAGCAGCACTAAATCCAACTAACATAATATTGGACTTATCTTTGATTAAATATATGTTATTACTGGTGAAAAAATGTTCAGTTCTTAAGGAAACAAGCTGTGGTGGGCTAGGGTTTGCAGTAGACACCTCATGTTCCAACAATAACTATGCAGAAATGGTGGATTCCTAAACTGACAGTAAATTATACTTTCTCTACTCGTCCCTTGAGGACTCGGTGTTTGGATATGCATTTTGTTTTCTAAAATTGGAAAAAAACAGTGTTCTAAATTGTGGTTTTATATTTTTACATGCAATGATTTTAATTAATCACACATGATGTCAATAAAATTACAAACTGGCAGACTGCTGCTGCTGTTGGAAGTACATGTTTTACTTAGACTTTTCTCACATGGCTGTGGAAGATGTAATGAACTTATGGAAAATGTGTTCTTATTTTAGCGTCTAGAGCACCTTCCATAACCTCTATGAGGAAATCATGAGAGAAAACTGTTTTCTCTCAAAATATGATTTGTCAAATCCCAACAGATGATCAAAATGTTTCACAGGGTAAAATACACTAGAACAGTCATAGTTCCTAAACTTAATATGGTGGTTGAAATCTGTAAACACCCTTCATATTCACATCTGTTCCTTTTTGTGAACCTCAAAAATAGGCTTTCACTACAATTCATGTTAATGGGAACCATGATCCTGAGTCCTATAATGGCTGCCACAACATGCTGTCCGATTTGTGGCCAGTCAATCAAGGGGTAACAGGGGTACCTTTGTGATCACCCACATTCAGAGTTCAGTTCAGAGTATTGTATTCTATTTTAACTATTTTTGACTATTTACCACTATGCCGGAATTGTGCTATGTTGCTTTGTGTTTTTTATTGTGTTGTGTTCTCTTGTTCACTTTAAAAATGTCAACAAATTCTGCTGCTTAGAATAGTGTTGTTTATGCTCTTCAGTTGAGACTTATTCCTGAGTTAATGCCTCCAGTGCTTTTTTTATGTGACACATTCCACTTCCCCTTATCACTGTAAGGGCGCACTTTCCCCGTTTGCAAAATGGCACAGCTTGCAACAGGTGCACTGGGTGCTAACTGGGAGGGTGTGTCCTTTTATGGTGATTGCATTGCCTTCATGGTAGCTGTGAACTGGTGCTGAAGTAAAATATGGAGCTGCTGCTTCAAAGTCGCTCGATTTTTCACAGTGCAAGTGGCACCCACCTGCCCTTTCAAGAGGGGATACAGAGTCCCTTGCAGGCTGGTGCAGAGAGTGACTGAACTCTCCTGCAAGGGGATATCTGGGGGATGAAAAGGACAAACTTCCTTCCCTCCAGAGGCCTGCCTTTAGGTGGCATTTTAAAAGTATGCCACCTTTTTGCAGCACACTTTCAGTGCACCTCCTAAAGACATGTTTGCCTCTGCACCCGTGTCTATAATATGGTGTGGGCACATAGGAAAGTGATTCTTCATTTGCTCTGGGCAACAACTCCATTCAAATGCGGGAATGCCCTCTAATGATAGCGCTGTAAAACCAAAGTGTCCCAAGGGCGCACAAAGAAGGCTCACATGCCCGTTATGCCCCTGGGGCATTCTCTGTAATACGGCCCCAGAAATGTTCACTTTCCCCACATAACTTTGCACCATGTTTTGTTTAAAAAATATTTGATATTGAAGTCACTTACTGGACAAATAGCGCACACAGTTTGCACCATAATAAATTTAGGCAATTTGCACTCAACTAACATACAAAACACCCTGCATTAAAGCTCATGATTTGCCTCTCCACAATTCGTCCTTGACTGATAAACACTGATAAAAGTATGTTGTTCCTCTTTGCTCCACATTGCTTTGCACCATTTTTGCATATTCAAACCCTGGACTCACTACACACAATGGACACTTGACAAACAGGAGAGATCAGCTTTCATGAAGCACACACCTTAGTACATGATGATAACACATGCTCAACACCTCATTCACACTTATCGTTGCTCACTTTGTACTATAACACTAAACTAAACACCGTTATTTGCTTCATGAACATTGAATACACAATAAACAACTGAAGTGTTTTAGGGAAACAAAGTACATGTGCTATGTATATCTTGCATAAACATGCACTGTTCCAGTGTAAACTAAAATAATACTATATTTTTCAATAGTCCACAACATTCACACAAACAATAACACTCAAAAACAAAACAGGCGCCTCTATTTTGAAAATAAATTGGTGGTCAAGAAAGTACGACTAGTGAGACATAACAGACAGCAGAGCATAGCATGACTAATGTTGCACGCAACAGACATAATGAAATTTAGGTCAATTGAACATCTGTTTATTGGCTTGGAACAAGCACTCTCCATCCTAATTCACTTCTGTTCAAATGAGCCAGCGGAGGCTGCCACAAAAGCAAATGCCCAACTACTATCATCTTCCACAGAATTGTGTAATTATGGAATCTCCTCTTATCTCTTTTAAAATGTTGATGCACACAATGAATCCCGATTTGTGTATCAGGGTGTAAAATTGGCAGTCATGACCATCTCAAGACTCTCCAAAAACCAGAGTGGTACTGATGCATACCTCTAGATTCCTCTCCTAGAGGAATCTACCAACTTTGTATGTCTTCTTGACATCTTTACGTTTTTTTAGCACAACTGAATGTTTAAGAAAAATGCCTCTTACAAAGACACTAGGCTTTAAACATGCTGAGACTGCAAGAAGCAGGTGTTTGTTTTGGACCCTGATAACACTTGTTGGTAAATATTGGGCTCAGGTCATGAACCGAAGTTGTGTGATAAATTTGTCCTAAATGAACCTGTATGTCTCCAAACATAATAGGTTCTGACCAAAGCACAAGTTTTGATCTGCTCTAAGTTGCATGTCTACTCAAGGTCTCTGTCATGCAACCATTCCAATCCTATTCCCAAATGAAGCCTTACATTAGGTCAAAGATGCACCTACAGACCTTGGGACTCATTACCAGGCCCCTACGCATACCAGTCCAGACTTCCACACCACAGTGTTCTGACTTAATGTGCTTAGTTGTCATGGATAAATGGAATTTATATAGGCTACTATGCACATGTCACCATATGCATTACCAGTGACTCGTTCCCCCAGTCAATGTTACACATTTGTGCACTGTTCAAAATATCTGGACATGCAAGTTGTGGGGTTCTGTATATTCTACATTATGTTCAACAAAAATAACAGCTGCTGTAGTTTCTACTCCTCTGTCCATTGCTACTTGAGTGTCCATATCCAGCAGACAGATGCCCTTTGGGCTCCATGAAAAAAGCTGCACAGACTTTACCCGTGTGAAGTGCAATGACTGGCCAGTAATGGCTTCTACAACTAAAGTTCTGTATTGTCACTTTTATTAGTAACTTGTTCTTAAAGTGGCAACACTTCAAAAGCTGTATATGCACAGGTCCTAATTCTAAAAACAAACATTAAAATACCATTCATAATAGAGATTAAAAACACAGTTAAAGGATGATATGCTTCTGGAATTTGACAAACATTGGATTAATGATAAGAATGTTGCATTTTCATGGAATCTGCAAATACAGACAAAGAGTTTTCAAATGCACTTTCTCAAAGTTATTGAAATAACATTCCCATACTAAAGTCAGGATACAATATGAAATCATACATTTAAATATAATAAACTTTCGTTTTATTGTTTGTGGCAAGTGTTAAATAGAATTTTTACATCAAACTGAAGAAAATATTTTTAAACAAATGCAGTGTTACATAAAAAATCTGTTTGTGACACTAATACTTTCTAAGTCATTTATGTATGGAAATATTGTATTTAAATATCTCACAACTGATCTGCTTGGGTCACAATGTATTTTCTTTAATTTAGATTTTAGTCTAATATTGCCCATTGGCTAATGCTGCTGAAAGTTCAAAGAGAGGCAACCAAACAGGGTTACACTGGAGAATTTATTTCCACAGAACAGTAAAGAACCCATCCAAGTTGTGATAGGTAGTCTTTGTGGATCATGTAAGTCCATATACCAGCAATATTTTGAAACTTTGGATGGCGCAAATCATAGGAATATGGTAAACGTCATCATTGATACAATTAAGATGGAGCATAATTGTATGATATACCTGAACCTTGCACAATGACAGCATTCCATCAAAATATTCCTTCAGCTAACTCTATAAAAGAGAGAGTGTCACACTGAGGATAGTGAGGAATTTGTGTGCTGAAGAGAACCAGAGCGTTGAACAGTTGTACTCGGTTGAATCTACCTGAAAAACATCTTCTACAGTTCAGTGCTCAGAGGCAGATAGCAGTGAGCTCTGGCACAAAAACAATTGGCACTCTTATTCTCTTCATTGTGGTTGCTGTGGATGATAGGGCAGTGAGAATATGTGTTTCATCATTTATGAGCGTAATGATGACGGTCCATAAATAGTTAAGAGGTTTCATTCCCTTCAGTATCCTTTGTTCTTCTCTATTTTGATATGCAGTGAATGTTTTCTTACTGTAGTCCTTCCTGAGGCCCTTTCTTGGGGAACCAGTTAAATTATAAGTAGATCTTACATTGTTGTACTTACATTTATTGCCATTGATAAATAAGATACCAGAAAATAATACTAAAGTGTACTATTACCAGTTTACAGAACTTTTAAAAAACAACACAATTGAGATACCATTTTAACAAACTATAGTTCTAGTGCAATCAGTTTGTTCACAGATTTACGTAAACGTATAAAGGATCTGACATTTAAATAATTAAACTATGGCTACATTCACTTTAATTTTCCATTTATACATAGGGTCTCTGGATGAACTTTATGGCTACAATAATGAACATCTTACTAGACTCCAATAATAATTTTTTTATTAAAGCTGAGAAAGATTCAGCCTATAAAGAAAATACTTGCATTTAAACCCAGTTTATACAGTGTATAGGAAAGTTTCTAAGGAATGTGAACAGTTCTTATTGTCTTGTGAAGACAAAGAGGACTTACGTGATGGAATGCAATTCTTCTTGGCGAAGCAGAAGCTCCAGAACACAGAGCCACCAAGAAGAAAAGGAAACAAAAGTAATAAAGAGGGCAAGGAAATAGAAAGATGATAAAGGGAGAATGAAAGGGGAACAGAGAATAAAAAGAAAATACATACTCTCATCTGGTTGCATTAGCCAAAGAGGGTTCTATATTGAAAATGTGTCAGAGTATCCTGTCCACCAAACTGATGGCCCACAAACTCATTTAGAGTCTGGAGGACTACCACTGTTCCATCAACAGAACCCCTGTTGTCTCCATTGGCAGAAAGCTTTCTCTATTTGCCAACAGAGTAGGGCCTGCTGGTGAAAGGGCAATACACCTCCCGGCCTGGTTATGGTGGATGGTGTGATTTCTTTTTTCTCTGTTCATCACTGCCAGAAGCAAATATTAACCCCAGTCACTGGAAAAATCTCAATGAGTGCGGCGGTCATTAGTTTTTGTAAAAGTCTGTTGAATGGCTTTCATTAGTTTTAACAGCCACTTACCAAACTTCTGTATCATAACAGCAGTTGCTATAACAGTGGTTTCGATATAGGTGTACAGATGGACCAGCGGTGATTCCTAAATTTGGCAGAGTGAAGGCCATCAGGGTGGCAGATAAAATGTCCTCCACTCTGATGGATTGAAGACCAACCAACACATGGAAAGTGTATTTTGATTCACGAAGACATTTGGCGCAGTTTGCCGATTTTTCACAAAGTTTTCCAAAAAAGGTTCGTCTACCTTGCTCTTTCCTGAAAAGTTTCAGGGTGATCCAACAAGCAGGGGGCAAAAAAACAGAGGGAGCCCAAAACATTGTATTCCCAGTCAATTTTGGGAAGCAATACAGAAAAAATTACTGAGTAACTCTATGGCTGAGTTGTGGTGTGTCAGTATCTGTATAGGTGTATGAGTGCATATGTCAGTGGCTGTATTGGTGAGTGACTGTGTGTATGAGTGGCTGTATGGGTGAGTGAGTAGATGTGTGTAGACCTATGACTCAGTGAGTGAGTATGTACTAACTGGTATTGGTGTGTCTATGGTATCGAGAATGGAAGTCTGTATTTTAGAGTGGGTGTATGTATATTAGGGTGTGAGGAATTGCATCAGATATTAGGTTGATGATGTCATCAGTGATGTTATCAGTGATGTAATTTGAGATGTCATCAGTGATGTCACCAGTGATGTCATGAGTGATGTAATATGTGACGTCATCAGCAGTGCACTGCGGGGGCGCGATTCATAATTACCTCAACTAACTATAACGGCCGAATTTCTCTGGTTTTGTACAAATGAAATGTCCAACAAACTATAACGTCCCTGAAACCTGTGGTTTTTCCAGTGAATTTCTAAGATTTTTTAAATGCTAATTTCTAACTATAACGTCCCTGAAACCTATGGTTTTTTCAGTGAATATATAAACCATAGGTTTCAGGCACGTTATAGTTAGAAATTAGCATTTAAAAAACCTTCGAAATTCACTGAAAAAACCATAGGTTTCAAGGATGTTATAGTTAGTTGGAGATTTCACTCGTACAAAACCAGAGAAATTCCACCATTATAGTTAGTTCAGCTAACCATAACTAGCCCACCAGGTACCTCCAGTAAGCTCCACAGGGCTGTGTTGCAGAGAGGTGGTCCGAGGCCACGCCCCTTTTTACACCTCTCTGCAACGCAGCCCTGTGGCGCATACTGGAGGTGCCTGGTGGGCTAGTTGGCCCCCAGGGACCCTCAGGATTGAAGGGGAATTAATTCCCCAACTTAAAACGTGCCACGGGCGCGTTTTCAGAGTGTTGCTGGGAGGGGGCGGGGGCTCCGGCACGATGCCGGCTATTTTTTTATTTCTTTTTTAGAAGGGGGGCTGTGTGGCCCCCCTTCATTTCCTATTTTTTGGGCCCTTGGGACCCCATCCCCCAGGGCCTGACCCCTATTTTCTTAATTTTTAAAAAAAGAAATGGAAAGGGGCCTCGTGGCCCCCCTCCCGAGGCCATTTTCGCCCCCGTGGACCCCATCCCCCGGGGCATGGCCAGTTTTTTTTTATATATATATTTGGAGGGGGCCGCGTGGCCCCCCTCCTCAGGCCATTTATGGCCCCGGGGACCCCATCCCCCGGGGCCGGCCTTTCCTTTTTTATTTTTATTTTTTGGGGGGTTAGGGGGGCCACGTGGCCCTCCTCCCAGGCCACTCCTGGCCCCGGGGACCCCATCCCCTGGGGCCTGGCAACTCCGTTGGGGACCGTGGGGGGAGCCCCAATGCCCCGACGGTCCCACCGGCTTCCCGCCTCCTGCGGGAGCGGGCATTGCTTTTCCACAAGGGGAGCTGCTGACATGCAGCTCCCCTTGTGGAAAAGCAATCTGCAGGTTTCCTGATCTCGCTTCCAAAATCCAAAGCAGAGTTTGCTATGGCAGGGCAGGAGTCGCACGGCTCCCGCCCTGCCATAGCAAACAGCAGTGTCCCGGGGGTGAGCACCCCAGGAAACTGCAGCATGCCATCAGCGTGCCCACTGCGCACAGCCGTGTAGCTGCCATCCCTAAATAGCCCACCTTCAAGAAGGAGTGGCTGGTCAGAGGCGTGGCATACAGCGAGTAACCCGGGGTGCAAACAAACACAAAACTGAAGCCCAGCAGCTCCATTTCCTACTAGCAGGCTTCCCTACCAGAGGAAATACTTGCAAACAAAAGGTAAAAGTCAAAATAAATAAGGCAAAATAAACATGTGGAAAGAAACCATAAACAGATGAAAAGTATGTGGGGCCACCCCAGATTGCCGCCGACATACACAGGAGCAGGCTACTCCTAGCGCTCTAGTGCACATACAAGTAAAATAAACGTGATGACCCACAAGCCACCCGAAAGCAGCCTCGGTAAAGGCAAGGGTTGCACTCCTTACTGAGCAGAAAACCTCTATAGCCGCACAGCTGCCATCCCTAAATAGCCCGTCTTCAAGAGGGAGTGGGTAGGCGGAGGTGTAGCATACAGCGAGTAACTGGGGGGCAAATAAACACTGAACTTGAGCTCAGCAGCTCTGTTTCCTACTGGCAGGCTTCCCTACCAGAGGGAATACTGGCAAATAAAAGGTAACAGTTAAAATAAATAAGGCAAAATAAACATGTGGAAACAAATCAAAAACAGATAAACCTTCTGACCCAGGAGCCACCTGAAAGCAGTCTCAGGAAGGGCAAGGTTTGCACTGATTGCTGAGCTGCAAGTTACACAAGGACAATTTCACAGTTTTTTCCATTTCATATTATATGAACCATTTGAAAGTGTAAACTATATTTGGACCTATTGGAAACTTCTTTGTGCCATTCCTTATTAGAGAAGCATCAAAATAAAAGTAAATGGAATTGCACCATTGTCACTGCAGTACAAACCTTAAGTAAACAGGCCCCTCGATCTGGACCCAAAGACAGGGGGGCTTGCAGCTCTCAGTTGTATCAAAAGGCGCCAATGCAACTTTCAGACTTGTAACTTCAAATCTAAATTCAACATAAGTTGTGATTTTAAATTGTTAGTCCAGAGACACCAAACCTGAAATGTCTACCTTTTCTCAATTGGAAATTATACTTATACCATGTAATAAGGTAATCCCAGTGTTAACCTCTGGGAGAGATATGCCTTGCCGAAGCCAGGACATGTAAAATAATTTTTTTACAAATGGAAAAAGGGGATAAGTCAATGTTACCATGCTTTAGGCAGAGAACACATACACTTTAGCACTCGAGTCCTAAAGCCATCAAAAATGAATTCAGCAAAAAGGAGGGGAAGAAGGCAAAAAGTCTGGGAGTGACCCTGCAGGAAGGGCTATTTGGGATATGCAGGCAGGCTTACAACCCCTGTTAGTACAAAGTTTGTAGTCTTCCCCCATCCTCGACTTTAAGTGGGACAGGCCCAAATAAACTGACCGTAAAAGGCTCCATATTAGGCCCTAAATTAATATCCTTTATAGGGAAGATCAGTGATAAATTTCTCAACATTGAGTAAAGTAATAGTATTTGTCTGTGGGACATACAGGCATTTTAAATAGATGCAAATTCAATCCCTCGCTCCTCTGCAGAGTAATGCAGAAAGAACAATTGATGGACAGAATGCTGAAACAATGACAAACATTCACCCCCAGTACATAGATCTGGGCTTAAGTCCATAGTTTTTTTGTAAACCATGCCATTCCAGTTTACACCCAGCCATATGCAAATCAGTCTTGACCCTGCCCTCCATAGAAAAAGTCCAGCCCGAACTGCCAGGCCAGGTCCTCCCTAGACCGGAAACAAGCATCCTAGGACCGGTTTAAGGGTATCATCCCTCATCAGCCAGACTAGCTTGACTCCAGTGGCATGGTGAGCATGGGACCCCGTCTGGGTATACCTTTCCCACTTACATGTTAAAATTTAAATATATTTTATTTTTTTATAAATTATGGTTACTATTTAATATATGTTAATTTTAATATTTTATTTTTACATATTTCAAATTCGATATTTAATACAACTATATTATTGTGAACAATATTTTTTCAATATTTTTGGACTTAGCTGTTTAAGTATAGGGAGTCGATATTTTTAAATTATATTTTTTGCCTCCATATTTTTTTCGATATTTTTTGGGTCGATATTCTGTCAGTGAACTTACATTATTCATAACAGCGGTGTGCAAAATGTACATAATTTGCTTTTGCTTAATTATGTGAAATTTAATAAAACTTGAGCAAAGTATGTGTAACTACACAAAAAGTAGAACTGGCATTGGCCACTGTATTTTAGTGCAAACTTTTGGACACACGGAGGCATTTTGTCCTAAAATATAGTGCAAAGAAGTAAACACCACAAACAACAACATGTTCTGATGTTTACGTTGTTCCTGTGTGTTCACAATACATTTTTACCTCAAACGATGCATAATTATGAGATGTGGCGTAATACCATAATGTTGGGAATTTTGCATAACAAGAGAAGTTTCTGAATTTACAATATTTTCAGTAAACTCATTTCTTCAGGGCCGAATTCATAACTGAACTGAAAAGGAATGCAGCGAAGAGCCACACTTTAGCCCTGTTTATGTGATTTTTAATATAAAAACAATAGCCTTCAGAAAGCACCAGGAACAGATGGGATCCAAGAGCACAACATTTTGTGAAATGCAAGCAAAAATTAAACAACACACATACACACACATACACCACTCTGCCCACACACCACTCCACCCATTTGCATGCACACCACTTTCAATCAAGAGGCTTGTAAAGCGCAGGTTACTCACCCATGAGGGTCTCAAGGTGCTGGGGTTGGGGGGGCTGCTGGTCAGTCTGGGTGGCAGGTTATTTGAAGAGCCAGGTCTTGAGGTCCTTCCTGAATTGGGTCAGTGAAGCTGATTGCCTGAGGTGCAGGGACAGGCAGTTCCATGTCTTGGCGGTGAGATAGGAGAACGACCTTCCTCCAGTTCTGGCCTTGTGGATCCTGGGATAAAGGTGAAGGCAAGATGGGCAGATTGGAGTTGTCTGGTGGGTACGTGGAATGTAAAGCGGTGGTTCAGGTACGCAGGTGTAAGGCTTTGTAGGTGTGAGTGAGAAGCTTGAAAGTGACTCTTTTGTTGACTGGGAGCCTGTGGAGTTGTCGGTGGTGTTGTGTGATGTGGCTGCAGTGGGGGATGTTGAGTACCAGTCTGGCTGCGGCATTTTGGACGTTCTGTAGTTTCTTGAGCTGTTTCTGGGTAGCGCCAGCATAGAGTGCGTAGTCAAGTCCGGTAGGTGACTGTTCTTCTGGATTCTGTGGGGATCCATTTAAAAATATTTCAGAGCAGGCAGAGCGGTGGAAGCAGGCTGAGGAAACTGCATTGATTTGGCAGTCCATCATGAGCGAAGAGCCCAGTATGATGCCAAGGTTGCACGCATGGTCCGTCGGGGTGTGGAGAGCACCCAGAGCAGCCGGCCACCAGGAGTCATCCCAGGCTGACACAGTGGGTCTCAGGATAAGGACTTGGGTCTTGTCCGAGTTGAACTTGAGGCAGCTGTCCTTCATCCATGTTGCAATGGCCTTCATACTGCTGTGGAAGCTGGTTCTGGCGGTTGAGGGTCCATTGGTGAGGGAGAGGATCAGCGGGGTGTCATTGGCATAGGAGATGATGTTTAGTCCGTGGCTTCTGACGATGGCTGTGAGGGGGGCCATGTAGATGTTGAAAATGGTAGGGCACAGGGAGAAGCCCTGGGGGACTCCAAAGCTGATCTCTGTGGGTTCTAAGAGGAACGGTGGTAGTCTGACTCGCTGGGTCTGGTCGGTGAGGAAGGAGTGTATCCACTCAAGAGCCCTGTCGCAGATGTCGGCATCGTGGAGCCTGGTGATTAAGGTGCGGTGGGAAATGGTGTCGAAGGCAGCTAAGATGTCTAGTAGGATGTGGGCTGCTGTCCCGCCCTGGTCAAAGAAGGAGTTGTCATCTGTGGCAACGAGGAGTGCAGTCTCTGTGCTGTGGTTACTTCAGAAGCCAGATTGGGAGGTGTCCAGAATGTGATATGCTTTGATGAACTCGAAGAGTTGGGCGTTGATGACTTTCTTTATGACCTTGGCTGGGAAGCGGAGGAGGGAGATCGGTTTGAAGCTTTTGAGGTCTGTCGGGTCTGGGGATGGCTTCTTTAGCAGGGGTTTGATCTCAGTGTGTTTCCAGTCATTGGGGAAGGTGGCGGTTTCGATGGAGCAGTTGATGGTGTGGTGGAGCTAGGAGCCAATGGCAGCGGCTGCTCTGTGGAAGATGTGGTACGGGCATGGGTCCGTTAAGGAGCCCCTGAGTGGATGCTCTTCATAGTCTTAAGCGTGTGCTCTGTAGTGAGTGCGATCCAGCAGGGCATGGTCTGTTGAATGGCGGTGTGGTTGTCTGTGATGATGGTGGATGTGGCGGCCGGGTCTAGAGTGTCGGACCTGTCATAGATCTTCCTGATGTTGTGGTGGAAAAAGGTGCTGAGTTTGTTGTGGAGGTCTTGGGAAGGGAGAACGTCTGAGGTGTCGCTGATGAGTCTGGCGAACTCCTTGTTGATGGTGAAGAGTTCTTTGCTGTTGTGTGCGTTGATTCTGTCTTGGATGACCGTTTTCTTAGAGGTTTTGAGGAGGAGGGGGTGTGTGTTGATGGCAGACTTTAAGGTTGCGTGAGTTTCCGGAGTTTTGTTGCTCCTCTATTTCTTCTTGAGATGTCTGCAGAAGTGTCTGGATTTGTGGCGGGTGAGGGTGAACCAGCTGACTGCCTTGGATCATTGTTTGACTGGTCTTTTCTTGAGGGGTGCCAGGGTGTCGGCGCAGTTGGAGATCCATTGGTAGAGGTTGCATGTTGCGGTGCTGGCATCCATGGGCATTGGCATAGTGGTAGTGCAGAGGGAGTTGATGAGGAGTTCTTTCGGTGGCCTTGGTCCAGCTGCAGCAGGGGGGCGATGGTGACAGTGGTGTGTGGTAGGCATGTCGATGGCGAGGTGTACACAGTGATGGTCGGTACATAGGAGTTCGGTGGTGTTGCTGTAGCTGATGTTCCTACTGGCAGAGAAGATAGTGTTGAGCGTGTGTCTGTCTATGTGGGTCGGTGTGGTGGCTAACTTCTTCAGTCCCATGTTGGCATGGTTCTCTAGTAGGGAGGCGGTGTTCTGGTTGCTGGGGTTGTCCAGTTAGAAGTTGAGGTCTCTGAGCAGAATATAGTCGGTAGATACGAGAGCATGGGGTGCCATGATTTGTACGATGGAGTCAGTGAAGGAGAGTCTGCGGCTGGGGAGCCTGTAGACAAGGGTGCCATGGAGGGTGGTGTTGGGGTTGGTCTGCATCTGAAAGTGGTGGTGTTCTATGTTTTTCGTTGGGTCGTTAGAGTGCGTGGTTAGTTGGAGCGTGCTTTTGTGGACTATGGCAATGCTACTCCCGGGCGGTCGAGCGTCCTTGCGGTGATCTTGTAGCTGTCGGGGATGGCGATGGCGATGTACCATCCGGAGCAGGGGTTGGTCCAGGTTTACGTGAAGAAGGCGATGTCTGGAGTGGTGACATCAAGGAGGGCCCAGATTTCCATGGCATGTTTATGGAGGGACTGCACATTGAGGATGATGCAGTTGAGGCAGACAGGTGCTCTGTCGGTCAGCTGGGCGGCACAGGGCTGGCGTGATGGTGTGGCTGAAGGTGTAGTTGGAGTTTTGGCAGGGGAAGGGTCCAAGAGTCTTCTTTGGTGATGCTAGATGGAAGGCAGCCTGGTGTCCATGGTTGAGGGCAAGGAGGGTGCTAGTGTCTTAGCGGTAGAGAGACTGAGATGCAGGGTCCCTGACACTGGGCACAGACAAGGCACAGACAGGCGCAGACGGGTTTGCCTCAACGCGCCTTCGGTGTGCCAGCAGCATACAAGCGTAGTGCTGCAGGGGGGCTGCTCAGCTGGGAGGCGGGAACACAGGAGCAGGAAAGGACTAACCCTGGGCGTAGTTCGCGTAGTCGCGCTACGCGAAGACGTCGGAGCGCTACGCGAGCTACGCGTAGCTACGCGAGCGTGCGTAGCTGCTTGTCGCGCCCGTTCGCGATGCGTTTTTCTTCTTTGGGAACGCGTTGTGCGTGTTCGGGACGCTGTTTGCGTGCTCGTGGGATAGTATCTCGCGAACTTACCCATGCGGTCGCCTATGGGCGCGGCCATTTTGTTTTTCACTTGTCCCGCCTGTTTGCGATCCCTTATTTCCTGTTCCGGGTCGCGTATAGCGTGCTCGCGATGCGCATTTCATGTTCGGGAACGCGTTGTACGTGTTTGCGACATTTTTTGCGTGCTCGGGGAGAAATATCGCGCAAACTTATCCACGCAGTCGCGATGGGCGCGGCCATCTTGTTTTTTACTCTATGCTATGGTTCTGGGCCTGCTTTTCTATCCTCCCTCAATCTTTGCAATCCTTAGTTTTTTACACTGTTTTTCAATGTTTCTTTATTTCTTATCTATCTCTCTCTCTGCCTAAGTCTATATTTTGCATTTTTTTCTACTTTTTACTGTGTTTTTTTACTTTTCGACTGTTTTATATAACTTTCTTCTTTAAGCTCCTACTTCTTCCCCTAACTTTATTTTTCCCTTCTAACTTTTCTTTTCCGCCTCCTCCCACCCCAGAACCATGGAGAAGGGTAGCAACAGCAGCAACGGCTCGAAGGGCAAGGCGCGTGAGCCCAAGAGCCGCCTGCCTTGCGGCAGACTGCGCCCTGCAGGGGTGCAAGCCCGCCAGCTTTTTAATGAGGCGGAGGTGGCCGCCCTTGTTTTTTTTGTTCAGCGCCACCTCCCCTTGACCTTGGCAGCAGGCGGCAGGCCTGGCTCCGGGTACCCTACCCAGGAGCGTCACCGCCGGTGGGCGAAGGTGCGCCGGGCAGTGTTTCGCTGCTCAGGGGTCCGGCGCACCCATAACCAGCTGGCACACCGGTGGTCAGACATCCTGGACCGGGAGCAGGACCTGTTGGACATGCTAGTTGTCGAGGTTGTGGGGCTTGGTGAGTAGCTAATATATATAGTAGTATAAGTATTGTGATTTGTGTATAAATGTTTTACAAATAACAAGAATACTGCTGCTTACATTGCAGGTAAATTACGTTTCAAAATCTTCTGTGATTGTAGGACACAGGTGCTGGGCGCTACTCTTACTTGTTTGCAACTTTGCGCTCGCTTGTCCTTATTATTATGAAAGAGTTTACTTTAGAGAACTTCAGTTAGGTAATGCTATTGCTAGAGAGACTCTAGTCCTTCCTTTGTCCTCCTGTCAAATAGTGGTGGATGGATTGATACTAGGTTTAGTTACTATTAGTTGATAATTTTTGAGCGGTCTGCGTGACGCTTCCTCTGTCACTGAGTGCTGCTTACCCCAGTCTTTAGTAGAACCTTTTGTAGTTTGTTTAGTGAGTGGTAAGCTTAGCAGTGTCAGTCAGCTGCAGAACATCAGACGCAACCAACCAACAATTTGGTGTATGCATTATGCACCAATTTATGCATGTGTCTTCCTTCTCATCTATGCATTTTTGAGGGCTAAAAAATGGAAATGCAGACTTAATGAACAATTGGCCCACCTGGAATAGGTGGGCTAGGTCAGGTGGTACTTAGGCTTAGTTAGTGTTCTGGATTTTATTTGAATCAATCAGAATGGAACACTGAATTAGTGTTCCTAAATAAGTAGACTGTCCGTGAATCCCGCAAGCCAGTAGTCGATCGGATTAGATAGGTCAATTTTATTGCAATTTTTGTTTCCTAAAACGTTTTTTGAGCGTTTTTTAGATAATTTATTTGTTTCACAGCAATCATTAATGTTTGTGTCTTTCTTTATTATATCTTACATGATCACTGATCTGCAGCACCCAGGGGCAAGAAGACGGGGTCCGAGTCGGCGGGACAACCACCTGAGGACCGCTCCTCTACCGAGGGCCCTGCTGCTGGTCCCAGTAAGTCCTCCAGTGGTTAATATTAACAATTATATTGCCCTAACTTTTACTGCACCTTATTTTTTCAGAACTATTAATTCTGGTTCCACTCCCTAATTCTATTTTTTACAAAAGATTCTTTGATCTTGACTTGACTATCTGTTTCTAAATTCTGGTTATCCCTGCCTCTAAGTTCTAACTGCCTCTGCTATGAATGTCTGTACTACTACTATTAGTCTGTCGCTAAGCTTGCCCAGTTTGCATTGCCACTCTTTATTTTATGGTTTTGAATAAAACTCATATTGACCAATAGCTCTAGCCACTGAGTCCAGTCCTTTCGGTTGTCCTCTTCTAGGCTTCTTAATCTTGAGGCTTTGACAATTACCACAAACAAAATGCCCAACCAGATATTTGACTATTTTTGATAGGATATAGTACATACTACTACTGATGTGGGGATTCTGCACAGCCCCATGCAGAACTATGCACAAGGAAATAGGATGTTGGTGATGGGAGTTTGGAACTTGGATGTTCCTCACACCTCAGTCAGAAGTGAACCCACAATCCCCTGAACGACTAGCTATAGTGTCTCATTAGGTCCCCGAACCTCCACCCGAAGATACCCAATGATTACACAACCCAGAACAGATAACACCCTTTCGCTCACTCACTCGTGTAAGTCCACCACCACCACCACACCAAATACCACAGAGTCTATGTGTAAGTTCAAAAGGTTTATTTTCAACTAACAAGCTCTGTATGTTGTTCTATAAAATTCAGTGTACTCCAGCCAGCTCCAACAGCAAAATACATAAGATTAAAACAATAAACATTGTTACAACAAGTGCATGATGATAGAAGACAAAAGATCTGTGCGAATTCAGGAGACTCCTCACCGTAGAACGTAGAATTACTGGTTACATGCATCATTCATAAGCTCTGCAAATCTCTGGTTCGTAGAAGGGAATCTTCGGCCTGAGAAAAATGGTGCGCATTAGATAGTATAATGCAAGCATTTCTCAGTCCTGCCAAAAAAGTGTAACATGTTACTTATGGCTAAGCAATACAGACTAACCAAACTCCATAACAAAGTGGCTTGTTTTTCGACCTCTTGTACGCAACGCTCAGACAGTAGCTGTATGTGCTCATGTGGGCTCAAAAAGGCGTCTTACTGTTACTGCACAACAAGCTGCGAGGTAACATGCGCAAAAGACATGAAGCGAAAAATGGTTGCATGGCTCAGGCTAACTTTGCGTAGAGTATAGTATAATAATGACCCTAGGGACTATAACACTACTAGTGTCTACTGACTCTATTCTAGTACCCGATTTGGACTAGTGAATGTGATGTATAATATGTATGTATTAACTTTTTTTTTCAATCTTGCTAGTGAAAACGAATAAATAGGGGGAGGTGTACAGGCATCTCAAAATGTGTCATGTTTTTATCTAGGCGTACTAGCGACCACCAGTGCCGGCGGGCCAGCGGCGATTCGACCATTCCGGAGGGGGCAGGAGATGCGGCACCTGCAGGAGCTACAGGGGTGAGCCAGCAGCAGTGGCGGGCGGTGGTAAGTTATATTCATTACTTATTGACATTGCACTAGCTGGAAGGGTGTTGACTTCACTCACTGTACTGTTGTTGAGACTTATTAGGTATGAAGTTGTAGTGAACATTATACAACGGTTGAAGAAGACACCCTTTACTTAGCATTAGCAATGCAGTAGCAATAGCATTACCAGCGTGACTTGATTAACCAATGGCCTCTTCTATCTGACTCCAACTCAGCTGTGAAAGTGTTATGGAGGAGACTAAAAGTCAGATCAGATGACCTTGATGGATGTGTTGAACAAAAAGAGAAAGAAGGGTGGAAGGAGGAAGGACGGGCGAGATTTAATATGATGACTGGCAGAGAAGGATACGTTGGAAGCATGGATAGGTGGCTGATAGGAATCAGATGCATGTGTTGTTGAAGGATGGGTGGAAGGTGAAAGAAGAATGGATGCCTGTCTGGGTGGGCGACACAGTATGGGTGGATATTGTGGATAGCAAGAATCATCAGCGGTGTTTGGGTGAAACTCAAAGCCAAGGCAAGCAACGGAGTGAGTGGACGCATGGGTTGTTGTTGGTGAAACAAAGTAAGGTTTGTGGAGAGATTAAGAAGAATGATTGACATTTACTTAGAATGGATGGATGCCTGTATGTATTCATCATAGACAGCATAGGTGGAGACTGTCACGGGATGCACAGTTTTAGTTTTAAGGGAATGTAAAAGAAACCGCGCCAGAGTAGCAAAGCCGATGTGGGGAGGGGCAGGGTGGGGGTAGTAGTAAACAATGTATTACGCGGCCAAATACAGGTAACTTTACTGTAAACATAAAAATAAATAAAGCGAATTTCATTGTGCGCACTGCACCGCCAAATGCGATGCAGTGGGCGCAACAAAATTAGTTTTATTTATTTATATGTTTACTTACCTGTAATTGGCCGTAATCCATAGTTTACTACCCCCACCCTGCCCCTCCCCACGTCACCACCCGGCAGCACTCCCCGAGTCCCACCACCGACTGCTACTGACCTTATGTCGTCGTCCCATATAAAAGCAATGATCATTGGATCAGATATATAATCTGCCTTTTTGTAGTAGCCAGGGCACTGTGAAAGTGAAATTGACCAATTGCCCTTCATGTAACAGAGAGAGTATGGCCAGTGCCACCCGTAATAGAAAAATACAAGCTTCCCCACCTGCAGACAGTAGTAAATCAAACTAACGTGAGTCTGCGTCATGACTCGTATGTTTGTCTTGGGTGCAAGCATAGATGACCGAGCTGGCATGCCGGCTACAACCAGGTTATGTCATTTCGCTAAACTAGAGATAAGAAGAAGACTAGTGTACTGTGTACTGGAGTCCATAGTGCTAGTATAATGCCTGAAACTCCCACAAATTTTAGAGGCCGAGGAAGTGGGAGGATAGATAGATTATTACCACAAATGTTATGTACTGTGCTTCTTGCTAGTGCTACTGTGCCATTATGTGTTGAATTAATTTTGTGTTACTGTTTTGCTAAGAGTACTGGTTACAACAATATTCTTTTTCTTTCTTGATATAGATAGTACTCCTTCCCAAGAAAAACCATCCCGGAAGGAGTTGGCAGCCAGGGCCCTGCGCCGGAAACTGGAGACCATCTGTGAGGAGTACCGGCGGCTGGTGGCTCAGGCGGAGGAGGAGGAGGCGGCAGCAGCTGCAGCCTTGTCCGATGCCCCGGGCCCCAGCCAGGCCCCACCTCCAGTGGTACGGCGCCGCGGTCTGGCAGCCGCCCGCTGCCGCAATTCTCTGCTGTCCCCCACCCTGGATGCCACTGCAGGGCATTTCGCCGCAAGATTCTCCTCCGGGTGGCACGGCTAGAGGAGCAACTAGAGGAGCGTGTCAAAATACTGGTGGACAAACACCTAAAATCCCGCCGAATATAACAACTATAGGACCCTGTTGCATTGCCCCTTTTTTATTCCTTTTGTTGGTGGGTGGGAATTGGGCATTGGGGTTTCTGGACATTCTTTGGACTTTTTTCGTTTTGGACATTGGTTAGGGGTGGGTCAGGTGTGGGATAGTTTATTTTTGTTAGGGTAATAAATTATATTTATACTTAAACATACAATGTTAATGTTTTGTGGGGCGTTACTGTTTTACGAATTAACGTCACATGGTTTCCTTGCTGCTGCAGGGCCGCAGCCAGTGTTTGATTTAAATAATCTGCCGATGATGTAACACAAACAGATAGATGCGGTACCCCTCACTGAGTTATTTGTCCTACTAGTACTGTCAGTCTCTCCTCCTAGTCCATTATACCTCCCACCAAACTTATCTTACCTGTGATTGATGATGATTACGTTCGGCACAGCGATGGCTGCATGGTTTCCCAAGAGAATGGAGAAGATGCCATGGTGGTGGTGGTAGTAGTAGAGTAGACACTGGCAGTAGCATTTGCCAAAAAAATAAAAAAGAGACAGTCACTTGCCTGAGAGCGACTGTGGGAGGAGTAGTAGAACGAAGTAAAATACAGTACAGAAGAAAACTGCCAAACAAACAATATTGCATTTGCAACTGCTAAAGTAAAATAAAACATAATGGTGGCGGGGACAGCCTAGTACAAGAAGTTACAAACTGTAGTTGTGTCGAGTGAGTCACTTAACTTAACACAATCGTAATTCGTAACCTTTACTGCTGTGTGGTAGGAGTTTGATGATGAATCCAATCAATGCCGGCAATTAATTATGATGTACTATTAGCTGGTGACGGCTTGCACATAGACTGAGCATGGGTGGGCAAGCAGAAGAAGCTCCTCGCCCTGCCTTGAAATTGAATTAGTGTTGCTTTCACCACATCTGCCCCAGCAAGCGTGTGATCAATTGGTGTACATTTTATGTAGTCACATCACACCTCAATATAAATCACAGCCCAGGGGAAGAGGGTTAGGGTTTGATGAATGGATGGGAAGGGAAGGGGGGTTTGGGGAAAGGTTTGAGAAAGAAAAACAGTACGCATGGACAACAAAAGCAAAGCGCAATCTTGGCAGACGACCATGATCTTATCCAAAAAATCTATAAAGGGAGAAAAGGGAAATGCATGCATGATGATGAAGATAACTTGATGGTTAATGAGTAGTACTTACTAACTCCTACTAGACAATTAGACACTACAGGGCAGCAGTATATTCTACGCAATTTGCCTTGCCTGTAATATGCCCTCAGAGACCCAAATTCCATGTTGTACTGGGCTTACTTTTAAAGATAGCAAAGAAAATTAAAAAATAGTTGTAGGGATCAATTAGCAAACAAACAACAACACACAACACACAGTAGTAATGATTGAAGAGAAAAAAGGATTCCAATTAATTAAAAGATGAATGATGAATGATACTAAAGTTACTGTATTATCCTGGTCAAATTGTGGAGTTGAATCTCGTCCTTCCTCTTGGTCCTATCTTCCATGGACGCTCCGCACATCAATCTTGGTGGCCTTCCTGATGCGGATTGGTAAGGTAAATGTGAGTTGTGTCTCCCAGTATAGCACAGGGTAAAGGCCGGCCTGTAACGTCTAGATGGAAAAACAAAAGGGGTATTGAAAAATCAATGAATAAAAAAAGCATCAATTACGGTGGAGTCCAAGAAGAGAAGAGAGAATACTTTCAGACTGAGGCGGCTTGGATATATTGTGTATATTCGGTTTACAGCATTAAGCTACAACAACAACAGGACAGAACAGGCCCACCACAGCACCAGCCCGTGACCCAACCTCCATTTACTTTAATTTTTGACAGAGCCAGACAAAAGGCATATATACAGCAACTTAGCATTTTCAAAAATAAGTGACAAAATCAATGCGCCGCTGTCAGTCATGACTACACTCGACTCCACCACTACATGGACATGTAGGTCTGCTGTGTTTACTTTCTTGTTGAATTGTTGTGTTTATGTTTACCTTATGCCACTTCATGAAACGCAGTCATTCCTTCAATCATCTCCGATCCAACTGACTGACTGCGTGCAAAGATAGTATGGTCATCATCATGGTGTGGTACTTGTTGTCCAACTCCAACTCAGTCTGTAGTGACTCCGATTAAGTCCATATTCCATATTAAAAAATTGCAACAGATACTGGCCTGCACCTGCAGTAGTAGGAGTACAATTTGGTTATTAAACAACAAGAAGGGAAACATTGACTGTCACTTGAGTCACTTTGTAGATTAACTAGTAGAGTAGAGTTCGACTTCATGCACAACATCAACACAACAAACAACAGCAATCGCTCAGAGTCTGCAAGCATCCAATGCATTCCATCATTACCTGTCTTGCTCTTCTCTTTGGCTGTCAGATCATCAGATGCCTAGTTCTGACAGGTGTGTGTTTTTTTTTTACGGGGCAGTGGCCTCATCATTACTCCAGTCCACATTCATTTTGAGTGTTAGTCGCTGTTTTGGTTTTCGTCTTATTCATCTGTGGCACTTTGTCACAGTTTAAGTTGCTTCACATGGTCAGCACTGTGATGATGGGCCGCAGCCTGGGTAGCGCTCATTGCTGGTCAATTGAGTTTGCACAAATGTCAGCAAGTTTCTTCGAAGAGTCTTGTCTTTCTCTGCCAAGTACCTTCTGTCCTGACAGTGAGGAGCTTTGGATGCCTGCCGAGGCTGTAGCCTTCGGACAGTGATGAGTTCACTTTTGGATGCCTGCCCAAGTTCTGACAGTGAAGAGTTGTGGATGCCTGCAGAGGCGGTAGCCTTCGGACACTGATGAGTTTCGGCTCGGAAACAAAACGGAGGATAGCTATAGTCACGTTTCACTTCTTATGGAGGGACTGTTAAAGGCAACATTTCTTGTACTCCAATGTCTGGCTTGATTGAAATGTACTGGGCGAGACAGGAAGATGAAGCAGGACTCTGAAGAGTGGACAGTTAAATGCACAGACGTGCAACTCCAATAGGGAAATAAAAAGAGAAGACGGTGGTGATGGATTTGTTGTGATTTGATTTGAACCAGAAAGACAGATACACAGACAAATAAAGGAAGGAAGAAAGTAACAATTTGAAAGCCTAGTTGTCAGGGAAGAGGAGCTCGTCCTCAAACTCTGGTGGTTTGGACAGAAGTAGGTCCTGTAACGCACTACTTACGTCATCCAAGTCGCTCTCCTCTTCCTGCTGTGATTCACGTATTTTGTAATCCGGTGGTATAAAGTGCTGATTAATTTTGATCATGGTTAACCTCTCCACGCTTTTGGGCGAGAGACTGGTCCTTTTCGAAGTTACAATGGCACCAGCAGCACTGAAAACACGCTCATAAGAGACACTTGCGACAGGGGAAGCCAGATACTTTATCGCCAGTCTGCTGAGCACTGTCCATTGGCTTCTTTTCCCATACCAATACACCAATGGGTTTCGATCCATGAAGACCTCTGTTGGGTCATCCAGATAGGCCTGGACCGTCGGCTCAATGTTCAGGGGTGCTCCGATGTGCTCGGCCTCTTTTGCCTTTGCATCAGCACTGGACTTACCATACCCCTACTGTAGAAACCAATCAGTTGCCGATTGTACTGTGGATGATCCTGTTCTTGCTTTTGTTGATGTTATTGTTGGTGTAGGTGACTGCTGGGAGGCAAACGCACTGCCCTCAGGCTCCGAAGTAGAACTTGACTCTGGATGCCCTGTAGTACTTGTTATGGCCTGGGGTGGGGGGCCTGTAATTAACAGCCGTTCGTTTTCGAAAATAGTGGCTTCCTTAGCTATCAAAGATTTGTAGTTGGCAACATCCACTTCCGAAAAGGAATTACTGCCTTGCTGTTCAGAAATACTTTGTACCGTGGATCCAAAATTGTGGCACTAATGTAATGTTGTTGTGACAAAATGTTATTTTGAATCCTTGTATTTTCAGATAAGCGAGCGGCTAAGGTCTCCGCCAAATGATATGCGTCTTGTTTGTCATCCACACCTGCGTACGTTTCAGACACCTCCTTCAGCTGTTGCTCTAGCATGTGCAACAATGGGATAGCTTGGCCCATAGTACAGTCCTCCCTGCTGACTTCACGTGTGAAGATCTCAAAAGGAAGTAGCATCTCAGTCAGGCATTTAATGAGGTCCCATTGACCCATCTCAACGGTCATGCCTCTCACAGTAGGTTCCCCTAATCTTTGCATGACATAAGCATTGAGTGGTATGTACAGTTCAAACAGACGATCAAGCATGTAATAAGTTGAGTTCCAACGTGTTGGCACCTCTTGGATGAGCGCTTTGACTGGCATTTTATGCTCACGTTATATGACCCTCAGCTGCTTCCGGGCTTTAAAAGAATTACTGAAATGTGTGCATATTCTTCTGCAGGTGGCCAGTAAGTTGCTGACTTTGGATTCATTTTTCAAAAAGTCTTGAACAACAATGTTAATGCAGTGTGCCAAACACGGGACCCTGAAATAGCCACCATCGCCCATGGCCTTAACTACATTACTGCCATTGTCCGTGGCAACAAAACCAATCTTAAGCCCTCTTGGGCGCAGCCACTCAAAGACCTTGGTGTTAAACTCTTCCAAAATGTTTGCAGCAGTATGAGATTTCTCCATGGCAAACATGGCTACAGTTGCATGTTTGCGAGTGGCATGAAAAATCTCAGCAGCGTCAACACCAGCAGATATCTGTTCTCTAACCCCCGCAAAGAGATCCAGTGTGCAGTGATGCACATGTAATCTGTGGCTTGGCAACTGGTCCACATGTCTGTTGTCAGGTGGATACTGTGAACAGCACTCTGCTTCAAGGCTTTTCCAAGCAATTCCAGCACGTCATGATGTAGTGCTGGAACAGCAACTCTGGCAAAATAGTAGCGGCAGGGAACATGCCATTTTGGGCAGATGGTTGACACAAATTCCAGAAAACCCACCCCTTCAACAAAAGAAAAAGGGAGAAGGTCCAGTGCTAACATTTTAGCCAGCTTCGCATTGTACAAACGTGCTATTGGGTGGTTGCGTTCGTACTGCCCCTCCCCCCCAAACATGCTGATAATGGTAGGCTGCATGGTTTTCCTTTCTCTTAGGCTCAACAACGCACTTTTTTTGATTGCGGTACTCCTTGGTGTCTCAGGCTGACTCTTACTCTTGTGCCACTGAGATGTTGCTGAAGATGTGGGCGACGTTAACACTGCACTGCTGGGGTCAGGGACACCTTGTGTACCACTACCAGAGAGAATGTCTCCCTGTCCTTCCTCTTCCACCGTGATCGGATCTTCTACTCCTTTATCCCCACCAACACCAATGGTTGCAGTTTTTATGCCGCGAAGGTGGTCCTCCCAGCTGATCAAGTGGTGTTTTTTCAGATGGGTCATTTGGCCTCCGGTACCATAGTTTGTACCAAGCTTACCACGACTAACAAAGGTATTACAAATGGAGCATATAACAATGTTCTCCTCCTTTTCGCTAACCGTAAAGAAGTCCCAAACTGGGGAGCTTAACTTTGGCCTCCTGCTGGAGGTGCCACTTCCAATGCCGGATGAACTGGAGGGTGTGTGTTGAATTTGACTCTGTGCTGCTGTACCACTACCTACTTCTACTGAGGTGGTGGTTGTGCTGGATGTAGGTCGCTGCCGGGCCTTTGCTAATGCAAATATGGAAGCTGTAGGTCGTGTTGGTGTTACCTGTGGAGGTATGCGTGCTACATCCCTCGCAGCGATTTTGGATAGGGTAATAATGTTGGTCTCCATCTCCTCGGGGCCGGGAGTGATGTTCGTGATGACTGGCTCATCATCATCATCCTGCTGTTCTACATCGACCTCCATAAGTGTAAGGCTTTCTGGAACCTTCCTTTTCCCTAGCTTGGTCTTGGGACGTGGCTCCCTCTCAGACTCAGTTTGTGGCTTCCAAGTGGCATCTAGATCATCAGAAGGGGGCTTGGCGAAGAACTTGATGGACTACCCCTCCTTTTCCTTGCTGGAGATTTGGAAGACAATGGATCTTCTGAATGAGTGGCTTCTTCTTCTACCTCTGCATGAGGCTCAATTTCCTGAACTGCCCCTACTTCGGGAGGAACAACAACTACTATTGCGGGCGGTGGTTGCGGCTGTTGTTGTTGACCACTTATCTGCTGTGTTTCCTCCTGCGTTGATTGGGTACTACTTTGAGATAGCGATAAGTTTATCTCAGGCTCAGCATCACTGCTTTCCACCATTAGGCTGGCTACCTCTTCCACACTCATGTGCTTGGGCCTGGGTTGGTGGGTTGGGCCCACTGATGCAGAGGTGCTGCCCCCAGCTTGCCCCCGGACACCGCTGCTGCAGGCGTAATTTTTTTTCCCAAAAAGGTATTGGGCGGCACACCAGACTTAAGTGTCACTTCCTTCTTCTGTTCCTTCTTCTCAATAGCAACTTTCTTGGTACTGGAGGACCTGGTACCTGCTTTCTTTGGGCCCATCTTCTTCAGATATCAGCAGCACTCAGTTGCAGAGATGTCTGGTCAGGTCACACGTCACGTTGTGTACAGCAGCAGGATGTCTGTCTGGCAGTGCAACGGGCAATGATGACACACCTCCTCCTCAGTCTTTGTGCACCAAAAACCAAAAAAGCCAGAACAACATCAGTCAAACGATAGCACAAATCAAACAAATATAATATAGAACTTAGTGTGTGGTGGCCTCAATTATTAAATTTTAGAAACTCAGTGAACAACAACACACAGTGTAGCCATTTATGAGACTTTGACAACAAGGCCAGGGCTTTCCTGGCTACTGTGTAGTGTGTACACTCTGGAAGAATAAGAATAGTAAAGAACAAAAACTAAAATGAAGTGGAGCATGTTTGGCCTAAATTTGTGCATCACGTGGGATGTATGCAGCATCAGGGAGCTGCAGCTGGCAATGGGGATGGATTTGGAAGCAGTAAGACAAGAGGAACAATGGAAAGACACGCAGGCCTATGTGGCAAAAACAGTACACTACTAACTACCACCACAAAATGGCCCCCAGCAACATGGTGACTCACAGGCACAAGGCACGGCAAACAATGAACTCAAGCAGGCCTATATATGGGCAGACAAAGGTTGCCTGATAAAACACACACAGCTTTAATGCAAAAACTAAAATCCACATGGCTAAAAACAGTTTGGAAAGTTAGACAACCACTACAACAACACATAATTATAATTACACACGCAAAAAAGGCATTTATTTAACACACCCAAAAAGTGAAATAGACCCTCCAAAAAACCCCACATTTTGCAATTCAATTCAATGCCATCCATGGCCTAAATGATGTCAAAATTCCACAGACAACACAGAAACAGTTTTTATGCACCCATGATGACTACCTCTGGGCCTACTGACAGACTAGGCTGCAAGCTTGGAGGCCTATGGCAAAAGCACAGTGGCTGGTCCCACAAAATGGCCGCCACCGCATGGCCAGGCCACCCAACAACTTCCTTCCTCGTGAAAAAAATTGTAAAACAAAAAAAAAGTGACTCCTTGCTCACCAAACTACATCTAAATGACAACCTGAGGAGTTTTTTGTGCAAAATGAACTAAATCATCATTTTCGAGAAGGTTTTATGCTGCTCGAGAGATATTCTTCGCTAGATTGTAAATTCTGCGTGTTCGGCATCGCGATCGTCACAAAAAGTCGTTATCGCGTGCGCGAAAACATATATTGAGCGCGCAAAGAAGATAAAATGTGTAAGTCCGCGTTGTCGCGCAGTGCGGAGTTGCCCAAAGTCCACGAGCTGAACGCCCAGGGTTACCTACTGGCTGAAAAGGCCTATTTATTTAACACACACCCAAAAACTGAAACACCACCCCAAAACCCACATTTTGCAATTCAATCCAATGCCATCCATGGCCCAAAATGATGTTACAATTCAACAGACAACACAGAAACAGTTTTTATGCACCCATGAGGATGACTACCTCTGGGCCTACTGGCAGACTAGGCCGCAAGCTTGGAGGCCTATGGCAAAAGCACAGTGGCTGGTCCCACAAAATGGCCACCACCACATGGCCAGGCCACCCACAAGTTCACAACAAGCATAAGCCAAGGGGAACAAAGAAAAGACATGCAGGCCTATATGGAAAAAGCAGCACACTACTAAACTACCACCACAAAATGGCCCCAAGCCACGTGGTCACTCACAGTCACAACAGGCCATGGAAAACAATGAACTCAAGCAGGCCTATAATAATATGACCAGACAAAGGAGGCCTGCAGTGCTAAACAACACAGCTTTAATACAAAAATGCAAAAACGAAAATCCACAGGGCTACGAAAGGTTGGAAAGTTACACAACAAGCACACACACACATCCAACAAAGGTATATATTACACCCAAAAATGGAAATACACCCCAAAGACCACATTTACCAATTCAATCCAATGCCATCCATGCATGTCCTACATGATGTTTAAATTCACCAGACACCACAGAAACATGCACCCATGGGTACCTCTGGCTCTAGTCTGGGCCTACTGGCTGAAATTCCAATCAAAGAAAAACAACTAGGCCCCTGCCGAAACTACAGGCCACAACAATACATTTTAAAAACAATGGAAATCCCCCAAAAATTTAGGTACAAACAAGCCCCAATCAAACAAACAAGTACACCAATTCTCCAACGTACTTGTAAAATCCCAAATCCAAAAGTCCTCAAATCTAATCCAATGATATGATGCAGCAGACAGACACAAAAAGTGATCCTTCCAGCTCCAAATCCAAATGAAAGTGAACAGCACATGGACAAACCACTGGGAGGAGCCTGCTGGACAGGAACAGGAAGTTTGAGAATCAGGGGCACTTCCTTCCTCTTGGAAAAAAAAGAAAAAAAGAAAAAGGACTCCTTGCACAAAAAACTACAGCCAAATCACAATCTGAGGAGTTTTTTGGAGCAAAATCATCATTTTCGAGAAGGTTTTATGATGCTCGAGAGATATTCTTCTCCAGATTGTAGTTTCTTCATGTTCGGGATCGCGATTTTACCAACACTGCCGCCGGAAGTCAGATCGCGCGTCCGAATGACGTGTTCGCGTTCGCACACTCTCGCGGGATCGTGCGGCCGGATTCCAAATCTCGTGGCGCCCGCGAACGGATAGGAAGTCGCATCGGCGAATGCAGAATCACGGTAGGTCGTTACTGCGCACGCGAGAATGTATATTGAGCGCGCAAAGAAGAAAAACAGCTACGCTACGCTGCAAATTGCGTAGTGCACGGTAACTTCGCGTTCTACGTGAATCGCGAAGTTACCGAAACTACGCAAGCTCCGCGAGCGTAGCGTAGTTCATCGCCCAGGGTTAGAAAGGACACTGGAGAGGGGTGGGGCCTTTGGGGATTGCGCTGGTAATGAGGGAAAAGGACATAAAAAAGCAGGAGAGAAAAGTGGATGCAGCGAGAAAGCAAGAGGAAAAAGCCAAAGCCAAAGGCAGAAAAAGAAAATAAGAAAGCAGAGAGAGGGACAGTATAGCAAAAGAGGGACAGGAGGGCTGTCAAGCATCAGAGCAGTGATGCTTTACCACTGGACCACCAGGGATGAGGTGAAGGCAGGAGCCTGTGGGTGGAGGAGGGCCTGGAACTCTTGACCTATGTGTCAGCAGCAGATCATAGTGACAGCTACAGGATGGAGCTGCGCTGCAAGGGAGCAAGCCCACTACAGGATAGTGGACACCACTTCACTCACATGTACACACACACAGCATACATTGATGTGATAAAACACACACATACAGACACACACACACTCAGACCACTTCATTCAAATACATGTGCAGAATACCAAATGGTGTTAAACCTTTCCTGAAAAGATGTGGATTTGGGCTACGTATTCTGCATTGGAAAGGTGACCTCCAAAGGTCCCTTAGTGGCAATAAGCCAAAAGAGATGAATTTGTATCTCATAAAAGTGCAATGCATCTAGCAGCCTCCAGCATCGCCGCCGTGACCGGGGACATCAATCCCCAAGTACCCTTGCGCCAGGAGGCGCAGTCACAGCCCACAGCGCCCGGAGGCACATAAAATCACCGGCGGGCTCCCGCAGCGCGGGATGCGCGTGGTTTGCCCAGGAAGAGGCGTAGCGGGGCCACCCCTCTTGGCTGCCACAAGAATAAGGGGTATATTCACAAGAACGCCTGCTAAACATCGCCAAAAATGTTAACGCAACTTTACACATCGCAGTCTTTCACGGGAAAATAACCCCGTGTTAACGTGGAATTCACAACACGGCGGTACCATGCGATAGTCTCCCGAAACCGCGACCAATGTCCGCGATACAACCACTGCGACGGAGATAAAAACACAAACCCCAACGCATAAAAAGTCACGATGGGCCCAAACACGATAAGAAAACAGTGATAACCAGCGAGAGGCCAGCAATACCCACTCGTAATGCGGTAAAAAGCACAAGAACAGCATACGGAAAATGCCACTAAAAAGGAAATGAACTGCGGAGTACCACGGATGCACCCTGACCGACTGCAGAGGACAACATGAACCCTACAAGCCCCACGGAGGCACAGCCAGGAATCCAGGGGTCGTGGAAGGGCAATGAGAAGAGGAAGAGGAAGACGGGGTACAGTCTGCATGAAAACCCGATAATCGTCACGGAGGAGATAGAACACCACCACCAACTGTACGTCACCTCCAACGTGTCATTGGCAAGAAAGACGCAAAGATGGCACACCATCTTGGACCATGTGAATGCCGTCGCAGCGCCGAGGAGGACAATGGAAGAGGACAACAGGCGCTGGATTGATGTGAATGGCAAAACCAAGCAGAAACTCACAGCCAGCATGAAAGCAGCAACGCACTTCGGAGGAGGGGGCCAGCAGAACACCAGGAGCCGAATGACCTGGAGAAAATGGTGGCCACAGTCATCAGTCGGGTGACGGTGACAGGAGTTGGGGATCCGGACACTGCTCAACATGACCCGACACAACATCACCAGGGTGCATACCGACCAGGGAGTGGTGGGACGTGGGAGATGGGCACAATGGCACATATGCACAATTAAGCAGAGCACACTGCACATCCACAATGACTCTGGATCATGTCCCTGACCCCACGGGAACACTTCAGCGCACACACAAACACCAAGTAGTCCCAAGTCACCATGTGCCCAAAGGGGCCCCCACCCAACACATCACCAATCACACAATCAACACATGCACAAGTGCGAAACACAGCAAACATGCATATACGTCAGTCACACTGTCAATGCAAGAGACACCACATGACGAGTAGCATGGCTGCAGTCCAATCATCATGACAATGTGCACGCCACGACACTGAGGTGGCTGAGTGCGGACCACAACCCGAAAGGAGCAGGTTACACTCGGACACATCCACCTGCACAAACAGCCCCTGATGCCAACAACACATCTGCGGACAAACCATGCCCAAGAGTCACAACTCGACAAAGAGCACAAGTTACCCAAGTCTGCAACATCTCAGCACTGTAGAAGCACAGAACTGAAAGGCACACCGCATGAAAGAGATAAGTGGCAGCCAAATCAGAGCTGCAAGAGCAACTCACCCACAGTGCAGCATACGCACATAAGAATAAGGGCACCTCGACATTGACAACACCGTGTTACAAACAGCAACACCTCCCCAACAGAACACAGGACACAACTGGTGCCGCACATGTGCACAACATGGCCAATCACATCTGGCACAGCAGGAAACTGTGACATGACAATGTACGAGTAGAACCTGTAACCTGCAATTATCTTTTATTCACACATGCTGTGCCTGTGGACATTTTGTACTGTCCCATGATTGCCAGGGACGGTCACTATGTGACGTGCTCATGTGAAGAAATTGGCAATGAGGGTGTTCCTAAGGGCTATTCCTGCCGCAGCTGCAGTGGGATGTGGGCCACATGCCCCATCGTCCTCATCATCGTCCGGTGCTTCTGGCACTTAGATCAATGGGTCATTGGTGCGTACACAGATGTTGTGCAACACACAACATGCAACAATCATCTTGCACACAATGTCTGGCCTGTACAGGAGCCTTCCACCTGTGACGTCCAGGCACCTGAAACGTGACTTCAACACGCCAAATGTGCCTTCCACAATGCCCCTGGTGTGTATGTGGGCGGGTGTGTTCGGGTCTCGGAGGGGTGTCATCATCCAAGGGCAGAGTGCATATCCTTGATCACCTGTGACAGTGCAGAGAGAAAAGAGTCAATACTTGGTTCAGCATGATGTGTTGGCAGGCCCACTGGTCCAGTGACGCCTGTGCTGGCTGTGTGCGGGGTGAGTGTAAGGCAGCCCTCAGGGAGTGGCTGGTGCTGGCAACAACTACAACAGTCATCAGGCACTCAGAAATGCAATGTTCGACCAGCAAGGGACCATGACTTGAGTTGCACAGAGTTAGTGGCCCCGGATGCACAGCTGCCGACACGGGCCTACTGCCACGGGACGCTGACTTGCGGGGCACTGGGGTAGGGTCATGAGAGCAGAGCAGGGTCTCGTAGGTATCAAAGGTGGTTTTTGTGGAGTGTCTCGGGGGAGAGTGGAAGGTGTACCCCCAGGGCATGATGCAGAGGGCACATACCAGCTGTGTCCGGCAACATGGTGGATATGAATGCCACAGACTCATGTCAAACACCAAGTCCGTACCTGCCAGTTGCTGATGACAACCCCCAGGCCACAGGCTCAGACACCAACAATGTTCTGCCGGAGGCTGACAGTGACTCACGGCGCACAGGGTTAGTGGCACCAGGTCAGTCCTTGCTAGTGGTTGACCTCCTCCGTAACGGTGATCCGTGTTTCCACCGGACTGAACTGCATCTTCCTCTCACTCCTCTCCCTGCATTCACTGGCATGAACTCTGCCATTGATTAATCAAGACTCAGTTCTAGATGTGGGACCTAATGGACTGCAGTGTAGGCCGGCTGCAGCGGTGGAGTATGTCAACGAATAAGGTCTCCTGGGGGCCTGTGTCATGGAGGACAGCGATGGTCTGAGGAGGCTGCCAAGGTCGTGGCCATAGGGTTTGGAGCTTGCACCGGCACATGGTGGGCCCTCTTTGACACACGCCGGTGTCGGCAGGTGAGCATTGAGGCCTGGGTGCGCTGGGGCGGGCCAGCCGGGTCTGGGTATCAGCGGCCTGGGCTGCAGCAGGTGCACAGGCTCGCCGGCCCCGCTGCTCACGGCGTCGGCCTCGTGGCGGGCTGAGAGGCGCTGCCCTGGCAGTCACGTTGTCCATTCCGGGACAGCACCACAGTGTTTTTATCCACACCCCTGCGCATGCCTGGCATAAGCTGGCCCAACTCACTACGCTCACGCACACAGGGGGGGACACAGCGAGCGACATTTCCGCGATCAACCCCACAGCCTGAGGTGACATGGTTGCGTCCACTGCCCACTACTCTCCAGACACCAGCAGTTAATGTCTGCATGGACATTTCTGTGGTTTGCATACCCAGGTCTGTCCAGCACATTCACGCCACACTTGTCGTTGTGTACATTCACATTCATGGGTCACTTGCCTCCTTCGCACATGCCTGCTTTCCGCCTCTCCACACGTTCAGCTGCTGTGTGGCTGTGGTGCCATGATGTAGCTGGCTTGTGTACATGGGAAGCCCAGGATCCTAATGGAGTTGTGTTGTCGTGTCTGGTAGGTGGGCATGTTGAGTGACATGTTGTATGTGGTTTAGTCACGTGTGCATTCCCACAGTTCTGCGTTGTGTGATGGTGGATTTGAGGTGTGTGGTGTGTTGATTTGGTACTTACCAACGAGCAGTGCATTTCCATAGGTGCCATCCTGGAAGCGCTGGTTGATGATGGACTGTCGGAAGATGTAGGAATCGTGCACACTGCCTGGGTAGTTTGCGACGACATTGGTGAACATTCCCCGGTGGTCCACTATTGCCTGCACATTGATGGAATGTGTGTGCTTTCTGTTGCGGTAGATGTGTGCAGTGTCGGCAGGGGGCACAAGTAGGACATGTGTGCAGTCAATAGCCCCCAACACGTGAGGGAATCCAGCAATGGCATAGAAGCCTTGCTTGGTCTCCAGCTGTTCCTGTGCAGTGTGGGGGAAGTGAAGGTACTGGGGTATGAAGCTGATGATGGCATCCAGGACAGGTGTGATGGACTTTGATAGGGCTGGCTGTGAGACTCCTCCGACTCTGGCCGTTATCGGTTGGAAGGTACCAGAGGCCAACATGTGCAGCACAGCCACCAGCTTTGTCTGTGGAGGGATGTTGGTTGTCCGCTGTGTTGGGACCGTCAGCCTGTGGCCGATGTGGGTCATGATGCGGAGGATGGTTGTCCTTTTGAGCCTGTAGTGGGCAATGACTTCCTCGGGCGTTAGGTCTTTGAGACTTGTGTGTTTTTGGTAGGTCTGCTGTCTTACTCTGCGCTGCCTCTGTGGTAGTCGGGGGGGTGCCGGTCCGGGTCCTGGGGGTGGTGGCGGTCCAGGGGGTGGTGGCGGTGGGTGTTGTGGACCTGTTGGGGCTCCAAGCTGCATGAAGAGTAGCTCCATGGCGTCGGTTGTTCTTCGGGTGTGGCTGTGGGCAGGGCTCCGTTATCTACTGCAGGTAGTCGTCCTGCTTAACACCAGCAATGGGCAGGTGTTACATACCTGCTGCTACCGCGGCATATCGCGTGGTTTTGACTCGCTTCGCGGATCTGGAAGTTTGTTGTGAATGTGGTGAAGTGGTGTTTTCATGTGTTTTTGCACGGGAACGCCTACTCTGCATCTCATTAGGGTTAGTTGGTGGTGTCACCCGCGGAGATAAATTTTGCGGCTGTTATCGCGGGAATACTGGCGATGTCTGCAGTTTGCACCCTCTTGTGAATGGGGTGATAAATCTATCTCCACGTTTGATGCGCTAAAGTGCCAAGAACTCGGCGATAAGTTCTTGTGAATATGCCCCTAAGTTATTGACCTTTAAGACTGACTCGAAGTTTGAAATTGTGAGCTTGTGCTCTCCTCTCAAACTTCCTGTATACTATTGTTACATCTGTTACACTGCTACCAGCCTTTTGCTTAGTGTTTTTGTGGGGTGGTGGGTTTTGCTTTTGTTTCGAACTCCCCTTCTGGTTGCATTTAGTGTCCTAGAAAGCTGTTGAGCTTATAATAAGAAATGGGTAAAAGAAAGGCCCAGGGCCAGTCATTGGGTAATAAGAGGCCCACTAGTGTGGTTTTCCATGAGACAATGGATAGGATAGAGACTATCAATCAATCAATCAATCAGGGAATTGTAAGCGCGCTACTCACCCATGAGGGTTTCAAGGCACTGAGGGGGGGGGGGGGTCCGCAGATCTGTTTAGCCAAAGAGCCAGGTCTTGAGGGTCTTCCTGAAGGTGTTCAGGGAGGGGGCGCATCTGATTTCTGCCGGTAACTCGTTCCAGGTCTTGGCTGCAATGTGAGAGAAGGATCTTCCGCCTGCTTTGGCTCTGTGGATGCGCGGGGTTTCGGCCAGTGCGAGGTTGGAAGATCGGAGGTTTCTTTTGGGTACGTGAAAGTTGATTCTGTCGTTGAGGTATTTGGGTCCGTTGATGTGTAGGCATTTATAGGCGTGAGTGAGGATTTTGAAAGTGAGTCTTTTCTCCATGGGGAGCCAGTGGAGACTTCGTAGGTGTTGGCTGATGTGTTCATGTCGGGGATGCCGAGGACGAGTCTGGCGGTGGTGTTCTGTATTGTCTGGAGTTTGCGGAGTAGGGACTTGTTGATGCCGGCGTAGAGTGCATTTCCATAGTCCAGTCTGCTGGTGATGAGTGCGTGGGTGACTGTTTTCCTTGACTCAGGGGGGATCCACTTGAAGGTCTTGCGGAGGATGCGGAGGGTGTTGAAGCAGCTGGAGGTGACGGCGTTGACCTGTCGGTTCATGGTGAGTGATGAGTCGAGTACGATGCCGAGGTTCTTGGCATGGTCTGAGGGGGTAGGTGGGCTTCTGAGGGCGGTAGGCCACCAGGTGCTTTCCCATGCAGAAGGGGTGGTACCAAGGATGAGGACTTCTGTCTTCTCGGCATTGAGCTTCAGGCAGCTGTTGGTCATCCAGACTGTGTCTTGCATTCCTTTCTTAAAGTTGAGTTTGGCAGTGGTGGGGTCTTTGGTGAGGGAGAGGATGAGCTGGGTGTCGTCGGCGTAGGATACGATGTTGAGGCCGTGTTGTCGGACGATGGCTGCGAGGGGGGCCATGTAGATGTTGAAGAGGGTGGGGCTCAGTGATGAACCCTGTGGGACTCCGCAGGTGATTTTCGTGGGGTCAGAGAGGAAGGGTGGGAGTCTGATCCTTTGGCTTCTTCCGGTGAGAAATGATCAGATCCAGTCCAGGGCTGTTCCTTCTATGCCTGTGTCATGTAGTCTGGTGACTAGTGTGCGGTGGGAGACGGAGTCGAAGGCTGTTGATAGGTCAAGTAGGATGAGGGCTGCGCAGTGGCCTTGGTCCAGGAGGGTGCGGATGTCGTCTGTGTCTATCCAAACAGAATGCCAGGATATAGCCAGCTCTGGCTTATTAAGCCCTTCTTCTTCACATGGTAGCCCCACTAGCACTGCAAATGTCTTTGGTTCAATGATTGTTACTTCACCTGAACGGCCCCCGGACACAAAAACGGCTAAGCATATTCCATCGATGTTTAAAAAGCATAATAAAAGGCGTAGTAAGGCTTTAGTTACTGGACCCCCTGGAGCAGAGTCGAGTGTAACAGTTATTCAACCTGATTTAAAGAGAGTGCACAGTATAACACCGACTGTTAATATTGAGTGCCAAAACAGATTTGACGTTCTCGAAATAGAGGAAGCAGGGGTGGGGGTGGGCGATGATGGCCCTGTAGAGGCAGGCAAAATAACTGTTGGTGTAATCCAGTCACTAAAAGACCTTATCGAATCCTTGAGAGATGAGGTATCCTCACTTAAAGTGAAGGTTGCCACTTTGCTGGAGAGGGCCAAGGGTGGGTCTTTGGTGGTCCTAGAAACCATGCCACCATCATTGAATAGGGCTGCTAATGGAGTAGAAGCATGTAGCATGGTGAATACAAATAGTACCCGAGACCCAGTCTTCACCGTACACTCCTAGGGATTGTAACCCACAAGACATTGTAAAGCAAACTTGTATTGGATGTAGGAAACACATATATGCGAGATTATGGGAGGGCCCCAGACAGGGGGACCGTATGGGATGATGTCTATATGAGACCTAGGGTATGGGAACATTTTGCGGTGATCCATCTTATGGAAGTTCCTAAACTCCCTTTTAGGAGTTTTGAAAACCAGGACTCACTTAAGAATAACGTCACTTATTGGTTCAGGTCTACTCGGCATTGCTACTCAATCATTAGCGATGATATAAAATCGGTAAGAAGAATCCATATGCAAAGGTCACCCTGGGATATGATTGAGGTTAGCTTTTATGATGCTGGTATTATTGCTGGACTATTGTCAATTGATTCACGCACAATCCCTCCAGAAAATTCCTGTATCTCCATCAGATATAGACCCCCTGCTGGAGCCCCCCTCAGACCTCTATTGACATCTACTGCTGAAACCCGTATTAGATTGCTATTCCCAACTTATGGGCTAGTTCCAACAGGGTTGCCCCCATTAAATATGGGCAAATGGAGAGGGTATAGCTGACCTTTGTATGAGGTGCTAACAACACTTGCAAACAGGAGAGGATTCTTAAGTTCCCTGGAGACGTCACTCACTAGCCCCCCCAATACAAATTCCTCTACCAGTTGATCTGGTTACTGTCCCAGAGGTGAATAGTGAGATCGTTCCTTTGGAGGGAAGTGGGGTTGCGGTTGCCCCACCTCTAGGGGTGCAGAAGGCGTAGAAGGGGGTGACTTGGTAAACCACTCTCTAAGGGTTCTTGTATGGAATGTGGCTGGGATCTCCAAGCTATTGGTGGACCCAGAATGGTGTTCCTTTGTAGATCCTTTTGATGTAATCTTTTTCCAAGAAACCTGGAGCCTGCAATGTCTGCATAGAAGTAGTTGTTCTACCTATGCTATTATTGCTACACTAAAAGAGATGGGCAGACCATCGGGAGGGCAAGCATTATGGTTGAAAATTAGCCTAGGGGCTAAAGTCAAACTCCTACATGTGGATTCCCAAGATATCCACTTTTTATAGTGGACCAAAAATTTGGATATTTAATGTTTACAACAGGGTGCTGTGGGCCCAGGAGGAAACTAACACACTGCACATCCTAGACTTTGTCTTGTCACACTATGCAGATAATATCCCTGCACTAGTGGCGGGTGATTTTAACTGTACATTTGAACCGCTTGTTCCGATTCCCCCAGACCTGACCTATGAATGGGACAGAGAGTGGCAAATTCCACAGTTAGATCTTCCCCTAGTAAGGTGGACTAAGAGAGGAGCCCAGATGATGGCCCTTACAATGCAGCATGATTTGAGAGCCACGAATGGAAGGACAATTTCTGACCCAAATGGATATCCTTCTTTCAATAGGCCGGGTCATGAAAGCAGGATAGTTTACTGCCTGGTATCTCTAAATCACTGGCACACAGTTACAAATATGGCAGGGGTCAAAAGGGTTGATAGAGACCACAATGCCCTAGCTCTTACTTTCATCAAGCAGGGTACTATTGAGTCTGTTAAAAGGGGCTGCCCAGACTTAGGTACTTTAACAATCACCAATAATCAGAGGGCAATTAGATGGGACTGGGTGGAGGCACACCCGGGGGCACTAGACGCAGTTAACAGTAAAGTCCGTCTGATACTGGAGGAATTAGCTAGTTCTACTACTGAGAATGTCGTTGAGATACTGGGCTCTAGTCATGAGCTTTTTTACAAAGAGATAAGGGAATTGTTAGGTCACTCGCGCAATCTCCAAAAGAAGGAAAGCAATAGTATACATCAGAGGTCAGTCCAGCAGGGTGCCCGGTATAATAAGGATTGTAGGCTCCATAAGGAGGCACTTATAAGGGCAGTCAAGCAAAAATCAAGCATTCAGACAGTGCCCTGTAGAGCAAAGTACAAGCAGGCAATTGAATCTGCGAAGAAGGAGTGGGAGGGCTCTCTGTGGTCGGCTTTACGGAATGCATTGTCAGTCAAAGATTCGAAGAGTTTTTGAAGCAAAGCAACCCACTGGCTTAAGGGAAACGGAAGAGCCTTAGAATTCACAGTACAGCCAGAGGAGTGGGTAGCATATTTTGGCTCCCTTTATGAGTCAATGGATGCTATAGCTGAGGAAGTACCCCAATGATGAGGTGAAGGGCTCAGCAAAGTGGGTGGAGGCCTCTCTTTTTCTATAGAAGAAACGCAAGTAGCAATTTGCTCGTGCATTCCGGCCCGTGCTCCCGGACCAGATAGAATCCCAATGATCTTTATAAGGAGGATATAGCACTTAGGGGATCCTATATAAATCTTTTGACTAACTCAATCCTCAGAGGTACCCCCATCCCTCCCTCGAGGAAAAATGCAGAGGTTGTCCCCATTTACAAAAAGGAGGACAGAGCGAGGCCAGCCAGCTATAGGCCCATTAGTCTTATCAACTCTCTGCAGAAGATCTTCTGTAAGCAAGTCTTAGGTCGGATACAGGACTGGATCACAGAGTCCAGTATCCTGAGTGATCTTCAAGCAGGTTTTCGAGCCAAAACAAGCACCTTGGACCAAACTTTCCGCCTGTTGTGTATCTTCTGGAAGGAAGTGCAAGTCAAGTGAGGAAAGCTCTATGTGGCTATTGTAGACCTATGGTCTGCTTTTGACCTAGTTCCACGTGCAAATCTCTGGAGGGTCTTAAAGGAGCAGGGCATACCAATGAACCTTTTAGATGTTTTAATTAGACTACACTCATCAAACACAGCACAAGTCAGGTGGGGGGAGAGCAACCAAGTTACAGATCCCTTCCCAGTGCACTGTGGAGTAAGGCAGGGCTGTGTTCTAGCCCGCACACTTTTTATCCTTTTTATTAATGATGTTGTCAACTTTTTAGACAGAGATGGTATGATACCCCAAAAATCGGCAAAAAAAGAATTCCTGCTCTTCTTTTTGCCGAGGATACACTTTTAATTTGAAAATCGTCGCAGGGACTACAGCAACTTTTAAATGATTTTATTAAGTTCTGTGACGAGCGAGGGGTGGTGCTAAATGAATCCAAAACCAAATACATGATTTTTAGAAAAGGAGCGGCTAAGCCCAGTAAAAGACCTGTGTTAGCTGGTAACAGTAATCTGGAGCGAGTTGACACCTTCGACTACTTAGGCATACGCCTGATACCATCAATTAATTGGGCGGCACATATTGAGAAAGTGAAGATGCAACTTATACCCCAGACTGCCAACATCACCAAAATACACAGGAAAACATTGTCAAGACAGCTTGCACCTGCTCTGGAAATCTACAATACAAAGGTATTAGGTGGGGCCCTCCATGGAGCCGAATTGTGCGGCATTAGAATGACAAACTGTCTCTCCACAATCGAGAATCGCTTCCTTAGATCCTTGGTAGATTTACCTGTCAGCACCCCATTGGTGCCCTTATACCTGGATCTTGCGCAAAGGCAGCTAGCACATATATTAAGCTATAAACTTCTTATGTTTTGGCACAGGTTGTGGACTGTGGATGAACTTTTGCCGTACCAGGAGCCTCTTTTTGAGCTACTAAAGTCTCCGTCGATAATCTCGATTCCATGGTATATAATACTAAAAGAACTACTGGGGAGGCTTGGGATGGAGGAATTTTCATCTGACCCAGATAGTCTGGCAACAATATCTAGATCGCGGCTGAAAGAAAGGTTTTGGGAAGTAACATCAATGCAAGTTCTGGCAAAAGCAGAGGGCCGTCTGACTACTGAATTTCTTATTTTTAAATCCGCCCCTTGTTTTGAGGACACACTGGATGAAATTGTCCCCCCTCTGGCCCGTAAACTGTTCTTTCAGTTTCGCTATAAGACCATACCTACGAAACATTTTAGCAAAAACTGGTGTAAGGATGTTTTTATTGATGACCTTTGTCCTGCTTGTAATGCAAGCCCTGAATCGATCGTGCACTTGCTATTCTTTTGCCCTAACTACAAATCCCTCAGGAAAAAATGGATAATACCATTGTGTAAATTAGTTGCCCCAGGCCACTACCTAGAAGTGTTAAGAATTTTGTGTACTGATACACGCAGAGTTGTGGTCTTTGGCCTGTCTAGATATTGGCATGCACTGTGGATAAAGCGTACTAAATGCACTTTATGATGCCCCATATTTTTTTTAATTTACGTGATCTTAAATTTATTATCATGGAGATGGTATTTGAGCTGTCTAGAAATTGACATGCATTGTGGATTAAGCGCACGAAAAGCACTTTATGATGTAACTTCTTTTTAACTTATGTGATTTTATACCAATTTTTATATTTTATGATTTTATCTATGTTTATTAATTCGACCCTTTCTATTGTTCAATGTATGTGCTGTGTACTTTTATGATCCTTTGCGATCGAAATAAAGTGATGATGATGATGAAATGTTTATTTAGAGTTTTGTATTTTGTAAATTCACAACACTTCAATTATAACTTTATAAAAATCATGAAATGTGTATAGATGAAATTGCATTGAACTTGTTGAAAGCATATAAACAATCTTTAATATGAGAAATAAAACTGGGAAAAATGAGAAATAGTAAGGTACAACTAGGTTGCTCAACTGTACACATATCAATATTATCAACGTTTATTTTGAGATGTAATATATAATTCACACCCGCTATCACAATTACATGATTAAATGTAACCAAGAACAAATTCACAATATGTTGTTATGTTATGGTATGTGCACTCATCATGGAGGGAAATCCTGGTGCTGAAACAATACCTAAATGGGCCGAATCAGGGCCGGGTTTCTAAAAAGATATAGATCTTCAGTTTCTTGTGAAATTCAAGTACTGAGGAGGTGGCTCTGATGTGCATGGCCAGGTCATTCTGGGTTTTAGGAGCGAGGAAGTAAAATTCCCAGCTGCTGGATCTTGTTCTGCATATGCAGGGTATGTGTGCGAGTAGGATTCCAGCGTATTTGTGGATTGGAAGCAGGTGGAGCTCTTTGAGGAGCAGAGAGATATGACTTTGGAGTGGGATGTTGAGGTTGGGTTTGGCCATTGAGAATTTTATGTCCTGGGGTCCTCTGGTCAGTCGAGTGTTGATTGCAGTGCAGAGTGCATTGCTTTAGTCCATCCTGCTTGTGATAAGGAATTGGGTGGCACAGTAAATTAGGATATGCGAAAAGAAATCCCCACAATTTTCTTACCTAGAAGGCCACTAAGAGTCTGTTATGTAGGCACATTGTTTTAAAAAAAAGGACTCCACTCTTAGAAAAACCACAGTGGATATCTAACCCCCATGCTCTTCACCGTATATATTTTCCCACTGCCCAACATCATGAAGTCGTTTGGGTGTACAGCACTGTCCTGTGCATTTTATTTTCTGGCTGGACAATGGGTTTCCTCCTCCCATACATCAGTGAATTGTCTTGTGGCTATGCAGCAGTGGAAGGGGCAATAGTTCAAAACTTCCAGTTGTAGCTTTTTTGGAACCACTTTGTCATCACACGTCTTTCATTCTTAAGAGCTGCAAAATACTAAAATATAGTATTATTCAACTCTCGTCTTGATACTGTGCTTGGTCAAAATATATTATGCAGAGAGACTCCCTGCTCTGCTGTGGAGTTCTGAACTACAAACACATAGCAGCTATTTGTTTATGTTAAACTTTGTAGTCTCATATTTCATTGTGTAATAATTTATCAACCCTTTCACTGCCAGGCCTCCCCCATGCCACGCCCGTTTTTGGCTAATTGGGGTAGTTTGCAATTAGGCCCTCATAACATTTTGTCCACATAAGGTATCCATGCCAAATTTGTGTCCTTTTCTTCCAACATGCTGCGAATTCTAAAAGTACCCAGGGTTTCCAGATACCCTTGGAGGGGGTTAAGAAATTAGGCAAAATCCAGCAAAATTGTGGGTTTTTCTTGTTGCAAATGGTATCAATGATGGTTTTGTGGTGATAAAATTACCTTCTTTCCAGCTTTCAGGAACAGGAAACTTTTTGTCAGAAAAACTAAATTTCTGCACATTTTTGGCATTTTACTGGGACATAGCCTATTTTTCCGATTTTTTGTCCTTATAACCTCCTTCCAGTTAGTGGTTGAAATGGGTATGAAAGCAATAATGGATCCCACAAAGCTATACATTTCCGGAGAGAAGACAACAGTCTGAATTCATCAAAGTGTCATTTGTGTAGATCCATGAGGGTTTTACTATAGAAAGGAACAGTTGAAGTAAAAGAATATTGAAAATTAGCTAAAAGAATAGCCATTTGTACCTACATTTTCACTTGTAACTTCTTATAATTATGGTACATTTTTAAAAGCTATATACTGTTACGTCCGTGAGACCCTTCTGGTTGTGAGGATATATGAGGCTTGTAGGTTTACCAAGAACCTGAGGTATCCAGAGCCAATAACTGAATTGTACCTTGCAATGGTTTTTCATTGTGTACTGGCAATATAGTAATACATTTGGTAAAATATGAAGAGGGAAAAATAGGTATCAAGGAAACCTATGTATATCTGAAATGGGAATATGATATGGAGTTTAGAAGCAGTGGTTAGGTGCATCTCTGAATTTGAGGGTATCCATATTAGAGGTTATTGTTCTAAATGACTTCTTTTTTACACACTGTATTAGATTTGGAAGGCAGAAATGCATAGAAAAACAAACGGTAATAACACTTGTTCTACTATTCTGTATTCCCCTAAGTCTCCAAATAAAAATGATACCTCACTTGTGTGGGTAGGTCTAGTGTCATTAACATGAAATGGCCCAAAATGCAACATCGACACATCACATGTTTCCACTGAAAACTGACCCTTTTTTGTAATGTGTTTGGCTGTGGATTTTGGGCCCTAGCTCAGCCGTCACCTTGGGAAACCTAGCAAATCTGTACATTTCTGAAAACTAGACACCTAGGGGAATTAAGAATGGGGTGACTTGTGTGGCTCTCACCAGGTTCTGTTACCCAGAATCACTTGAAAAGACAAAAACTTTGTAAAGAAAACCAACATTTATCTCACATTTCTGTGATGGAAAGTTCTGGAATCTGTGGAGAGCTACAAACTTCCATCCACTCATCATTCCCTCAAGTCTGCCGATAAAATCGGTGCATCACTTGTGTGGGTAGGTCTAGTGCCCATGAAAGGAAAAGGCCAAATACGCATTGTGGACACATCACATTTTGCTAGGGAAAACCGACCCTTTTTTGCAAAGTGCCTCGCTGTGGATTTTGGGCCCTAGCTCAACAGGCAGCAAGGGGAACCTAGCAAATCTGTACATTTGTGAAAATTAGACACTGGAATCTGTGGGGAGCGTCAAACTCCACCCACCCAGTATTCCCCTAAGTCTGCTGATAAAAATGATACCTCACTTGTGTAGGTAGGCCTAGGGCCCATGAAAAGAAACGGCCCAAAACGCAACATGGACACATCACATTTTTCCAGTGTAACTGACCTTTTTTTTCAATGTGTTTGGCTGTGGATTTTGGGCCCTAGCTCAACCAGCACCTCAGGAAACCTAGCAAACCTGTACATTTTTTAAAACTAGACACCCAGGGGAATCCAGGATAGGCTGACTTGTGTGGCTCTCACCAGGTTCTGCTACCCAGAATCCGTTGCAAAGCTCAAACTTTGTCAAACATTTCTGTTTTGGAATGTTAACGAATCTGGGGGGAGCCACAAACTTCCACACACCCATCATTCTCCAAGTCTGTCTATAAAAATGGTACCTCACTTGTGTGGGAAGCCCTAGTGCCTGTGACAGTTAATGGCCCAAAATGCAACGTGGACACATCACATTCTCCAGCAAAAACTAACTCTTTTTTTTCAATGTGTCTTGCTGTGGATTTTGGGCCCTATCTCAGCTGACAACTAGGGAAACTGAGCAAACCTGTATTTTTTTTAAAAATAGACACCCAGGGGAAGCCAGAATGGGATGACTTGTGTGGCTCTCACCAGGGTCTGTTACCCAGAATCACTTGCAAATCTCAAACATTGTCAAATAAAACATATTTTCCTCTTATTTCTGTGAGGGAAAGTTCTGGAATCTGTGGGGAGCCACATACTTCCACCCACCCAGCATTCCCCCAAGTCCGTCGATAAAAATGGTATCTCACTTGTGTGGGTCGGCCTAGTGCCTGTAAAAGGAAAGGACCCAAAATGCAACTTGGACACATCACATTTTTCCAGTGAAAACTGACGCATTTTTTGCAATGTGCCTAGCTTTGGATTTTGGGCACTAGCTCAGCCGGCACCTAGGGATACCTAGCAAAACTGTACATTTTTAAAAACTCGATACCTAGGGGAATCCAGGATGGGGTGACTTGTGTGGCTCTCACCAGGTTCTGTTACCCAGTATCCCTTGCAAACCTCAAACTTTGTCAAAGAAAACACACTTTCCTCATATTTCTGTGATGAAAAGTTCTGGAATCTGTGGGGAGCCACACACTTTCACCCACCCAGCATTCCCCCAAGTCTGACGATAAAATTACTACCTCATTTTTGTGGGTAGGTCTAGTGTCTGGAGAAGGAAATGGCCCAAAACCTATTGTAGAGACTTCAAAATAATTTTTCACAAAACAACCCGGTTTTGCAAGGGAGTTACCTACATTTTTGGTCCTGGGCTCGACGGCCATCTAGGGAAACCTATCAAACCCAGACATTTCTGGAAACTAGACACCTGGGGGAGTTCAGGGAGGTGTAGCTTGTGTGGATCCCCCAACATTTTCTTACACAGAATCCTCTGTAAACCTCAAATTTAGTTTAAAAAAATCCCATTTTCCTTACTTTTTTGACTGGGATCACCATGCCAGCACAAATTTCCTACCACCCAGCGTTCCCCTTCTTGTCCCGATAAAATTGATACCTCACTTGTTTGGGTGTCCAATGCATAATCACCTAAAAACGTATATAACAAATGTTTAGCGCTTAGAGCTTGCTGTGCTATCGCCTCAATCTCTATGTTTTTGGCCTTTCCCAGTTGCAGGCCCTTGACCCACCAACACAAGTGAGGTATCATTTTACTCAAGAGATCAGGGGGAACTCTAGGTGGTAGGAAGTTTGTGCTGGCGCAGTGATTCCAGACAGAAATGTGAAGAAATGTGGGGGGTAGAAGCAGCCAAAATGTGTTCACAAAAAAAGAGGAGCATCCCTTGCCTAAGGGGCCGCTCCCTGACATGGTTATAAACATATCTCTGGCGCCCAGTTTTTAGGAGTGGTGGGGGTATTATAGTGCGCATTTATGGCGGCCCCCACCACTAAGTGCTAAAAAAAAGTAATCCCTTGTGTCTAGTGGGCTTTCTGCCCCCCTGGGTGCAGATCAGGGGTGATAACCCCATCTGTATCCGGGGGGCTTGAACACTGTCCCTTTTTTGTTGGGGGTGGCAGCATTGGCATGCCCATTGTGGGCAGCCCCCACCTCTCTTTTAAAAAGAAATAACAACCATCCTTGGTGCCTAGTGGGCTTTCTGCCCCCCCGGGGGGGAGATCGGGGGCTATTGCCCCCATCTGCACCCGAGGGGGGCAGAAGGACTGTGACACATTTTGGGAGGGGTGGGGGCATTATAGTGATCATTTATGGTAGCCCCTACCCCTAAGTGTTAAAAAAAATAATCCCTTGTGTCTAGTGGGCTTTCTGCCCCCCGGGGGCAGATCAGGGATAATAACCCCATCTGCCTCCAGGGGGCATAAAGACTATCCATTTTGTGTTGGGGTGGGGGCATTGCTATGCCTATTGTGGGCAGCCCCCACCACACTTTTATAATGAATAAACAACAATCCCTAGTGCCTAGTGGTCTTTCTGCCCCCCCGTGGGGGCAGATCGGGAGCTATTGACCCCAACTGCACTCCAGGGGGGTGGAATTACTGAATATGGCCATATAGTAATAGGGGGAGCAAAGGCCCTTGCCCAAAGAGCCACTCTCCACTCCCCCCTTTCCCTCCCTGGTAACTATTTGTGGATCCCTGCATGGGAATCATCCTTCTGCGGTGATCCCCAAGCAGGGATCCACTAGAGAAGGGTATCATTGGAAAGGAGAGATTTTCCCCCTTTCCAGTGATACGTCTCCCGTGTGTTTTGGTGCTTGGGGGGCTGAGATAGACCACAGGAGCACTGAAGCAGTGAAACTGAAACGAGCCAATCAACTCATTTCAGTTTCAGTTTCAATGTAATGACATCAGCGCGCCATCCACATGATTGCCATTAAAGGCAAAAAAATAAAAAAATAAATCCCTCTGCCGTTTTCAGCAGAAGGATTAAGCTGTGGTTGGCAATTCAGTACCTATCACCGGGCTACGGCCGTTCTCAGTACTTAGATTAGTTGAGCAGGAATAGTCCCATTGTAAAGCATTACTTCCATTGCCACTGTGCATTTGTTTGGCACCACCTTTCAAATCCTGTCTTTTACGAACTGTTCGCAGGCTACCATGTGATATATCGCCAGAATCCTCTAAGTATATACTGCTACGATCACTACCTGCATCCCCCTGCACCCCAATCATAGCTGAGGCCATCAGTATAGACTTGAGGTCGTCGCTTGTAGAGTTCGACTGGTCCGATAATGAAAAAAAATAGTCCCCAGATTCTATGTCCTGCAATGAGGCTTTGAGACTCATATTATCATCTTTTGTAAGCCCTTTTAAGGCTACAGGATCGTTGGCACCCACAGATTTGACGTTGGGACCACCATCCAAAAGGTCCAAGGTAGCGGGCCCACATGTATTGATTGGAGCACTCCCCTCTCCATTTGCGCCCTCGCCCATTTCAGTGACTTGGGCTGCACCATGTATAGATATTGGATCTGTGTTTAAATTGCCAGTGTCCCTGAAATTACAGTCTTTCTCTCTCCCCTCTTGTTCTGGGATAGAGCCTGTAATATTCCTGCACCCTGCTTCTGCAGCAGGAGACATGCCCATGGGAGATTGGACATCTTTCCCTTTGTCTTTAGCCTTGCCAGCGGAAAATAATAGCGGTATGGTGCGCTTATCCGCTTTCTCCGTTGGTTTTCCTCCTTTTCCTCCTTTCACCACAGAATCCGGCATTTTAGAATCGATCTCGGTGTTCGCTTTGTCCTTTAATCCAGTTCCAGCAGTACCGGGATTGTCCACATGAGGGCGAGTCCTCCCTCTCGTTGCCTTGGGAGGCATTGCTAGCGAGACCCTCTCGAGCCCTCTGCGGCCGCTGTAGTGTGTAGACGCCGGCCAAGAAGACCAGCGCCAGCTCCAGGTGTACCTCCACCAACCGCAGCAGTGCAGACGGCGCAGCCTGGCCGAAATTGCTGCGGCCGTGACGATCAACATACCGCGCCGGTAAGATTTTCCTTTGTCTTTCCTCTCTTATGTAGTTATATTAACATAGCCATAGAGTGGGGGTTTGAGCACCTGGGAGCAGCCAGCTCACACATCCGGAGCAGCGGACGCCATCTTGCCAGGATCCATGGGGTAGGGTTTATCGGGTGTGGGTTGGGGGGGATCAGGGGGGTGGTTGGGTGAGGTGGGGTAAAAAAAAGAATAAATAATCCACAGTATTAGTAAAATTTTCAGTTTAATAGATCTAATGTTCTTTTGTAGAGAATTGAGTATCGGTTTGTCCCCTTATTTTTCTAATGGCTAGATTTGGACTGCAAATATGCTCCTTAAATGTATGTGGCCTAAATAGCTATAATAAGAGACAAAGGGTAGCTGCTGAGCTTCGGGTGATTCAACCAGATTTGATTTGTTTACAAGAAACTCATGTACCTTGGGGAAAGCGGAAAATCTTATCAGAAATGGGTTTCGTGCTTTTAGCGGCCTCTCAACAATCTTCAATGACTCGGGGGTGTGGCGGTGTTAGCCAAACCTGCTATACAAACTTCGGGACGGGTATTAGCTGACAAGCTGGGACGATGGCTTATCGTGGAATGTATGATTGGGGAGAAAAATTCACGCTTTGTACTGTTTATGGCTCCAATCTTGATGAAGCCTTGGTTTTGGAACAGCTAAATCTGGAGCTTGCACTGTGGCCAACCCCCTGGTGCTATGTGGGGATTTTAATATTAACCTGATTAATAAGGAACTTCAATCGGGTATACAAAATTACGAGGAAGGAAACCAAGGGTTTTTAAGGCGTTATCTCCTTATTGATGGATCACGGCTTGGTCGATGTATGGGATTATCTCTGTATGCACGATCCTGGCTTCACGTTTTATTCCCACCCCCATCAAAAGCTGGTGCGCCTTGATAATTTTTTTGTATCACCTCTATTATTCACAGAAGCCAAAATCCGAGTTTTCCCAAGAATCACATCAGATCACGCACCAATAGTTCTGGACATCCCATCATTAGGCTCTTGTATAAATCCACAAACTTTTACTTTCAATAGGAAACTCCTTCTTGATGACACTTTTATAGATCACATTAAGTGTTGGACTAAGGGCTTCTTTCAAGATAATCAGTATTCAACGTCAGTTGGGGTTCTGTGGGATACTTTTAAGGCTTGTTTTAGAGGGGAGGTCCTGAGCTATGGATTGTATCAGCGAAAGAAAGCCAGACTCGTAATGCAGGAATTGTATGCCAAACTTAAGACTGCGGAAGAAAGTCTGGCACAAGGGATTAAGGTCAAGAATAACATTGCTGAATTACAAACTACTGTTGCTAGATCTAAGGCTAACATCAACCTATGTTGGAGTAAGGAAATTACAGCTAAATATTTGGTATACAAAAAGGAATGTTATGAGTATGGAGAGGCGGTAGGACGCTGCCTGGCCAACAGGTTACGCTCTAATGAAGCTGCTCATAGAATAGCCAGCCTGAAGAATGTGGCAGGAGATACGGTTCATGATCCCCAAGAAATTCTTAGGATTTTTTATAAATTTTATGAAGATTTATATTTGGGAAAAGAGTCAGGGCTATATATTGGGGACCCCGGGACACAACAGCTAATGGAACAGCTTGGAAAGGAGGAAGCAGAGATACTGGAAAGTCCAATCACCATGGAGGAGTTAGAGTTAGCCATTAACAGCATGCCGATTGGTAAGGCAGCGGGTCCTGACAGGCTCCCTTCAGAGGTTTATAGGGCCTTTTTTCAGGACATTAAAATAGATATGTTGGCCGTTTTCCAAGCAGCTTAAATGGGAAGGGCACCACAATCTTGGGACGAGGCCAATATTGTTATATTTAGGAAAAAGGATAAGCCATCGGACCAGCCAGGGTCATATCGTCCAATCTCTCTTGTCCACTGCGATGGGAAGATTTACGCCAAAATCCTGGTGAATAGGCTGGCAAAAGTCATTTCTCTTTTGGTCTCCTCAAAACAGCATGGATTCATCCCTGGCAGGGGGACCGTGAATCACATTAGCAGAATTGTGACAATCTTCGATATTGCTCAGGTTGAATCTAGGGACTTAGGGCCTCTGGGGGGTTAAGCAGCAGATGGGTTTTGGTCAGGGGTTCATCCAGGCTATAAGAGTATTATATCAATCACCTACGGCTAGGATCTGCTCAATGGGTCTTGTATCAGACCCTATAAAAATCTCAAGAGGAACTCGGCAGGGATGCCCTTGTTCTCCCCTGCTATTTGCTTTATACATCAATCCTTTTTTGATAATGTTAGAGAGCAGCACCCAAATTAAACCTTTTCGCGTTCTGGAAGATAATTTCTGTGTTTTTGCATATGCTGACGATATTGCCATCACAACATCGGATCCTGTCACGGCTATACCTGAAATAGAATGCTTGGCACTTGAGTTTGGCGTAGTTTCGGGCTATAAGATGAATATATCCAAAACACAGATCCTGTGTACGAAGCAAATTATGGTTAATGATTCAAGAGTGGTTGAGGAGGTCACATATCTGGGAATAAAGATCAGAGAAAAACTAGAAGATCTGGTTGACATCAACTGGGGGGATATCACTACCAAGGTAAAGCAATCATTAGAAAGATGGGAGTGCTTACATCTGTCCCTGGTGGGTAGAGCCAACATCCTCAAAATGAATATACTCCCTAAGGTGATGTATTTTTTTAGATCAGTACCCTTGGAGGTATCTCGCGGCCAGTTACAACATCTGCAGGCACTTTGTGCTAAATTCCTATGGGCTCCGGGGAAACCTCGGAGGGCTATGCACTTTATGACTCTTCCCAGAGAGAGTGGTGGGTGGTCGGTTCCCGACTTCACACTCTACTATTATGTGTGTCTTTTATAAAAATATGCGGATAATGTTGACTGGAGAAGATGTGAGTAATGTTGCTGAGGCTCCCTCAATCTATCAGGTGGTGTTAGGTGAAGAGGCTAAGAACTGCCTATTCAAGAAGCTGGAAAGGAGTTATTATAAAAGAACGTGTTTTAAAATTTTGGGGGCAGCTTTTAAGGTCTGGAATATGGCACGAAAAATCTTACAAATTCAAGGATTAACTTTTTATACTCCTACCACGGCTGTAGGTATATTACCATCAATATTTCATGACCAGGTGGCAACTAGTTGGAGCCGTAATGGTATTACCCACATTGGGGATTTTTACGAGACTGGGGGGCTCTATGCTACTTTTACAGATCTAGCAGATACATTTCTTCTCCATAAGAACCAGTTTTTTAAGTTTTTACAAATACGTGATTTTTTGAGTAAACAGCCCATAGCAATGGTACCTCTTAGAATAGTGGAAGCTATTAGGGGCCAGGAAAGGATAGGGGTCCTTTATAAAATCCTTTTAGCTTCAAGGAAGGATGATCTGGATAAACATAACTGTAAGTGGGCACTAAAAGTGGGAGATCCAAGTGTCTCTATGGAGAAGGCGATCGCTATTTCTGGTGAAATCTGCCTGTCTGCGAATCTTAAAGCCCAGTTCGATAAAACCATATTTAATCTCTATCATACTCCTGCCAAGATGATGAAATGGGGGAGGGGGAATGATGGCAAATGCTTCCGATGTGGTATGGACAACGCTGACAGTCTCCACATTTTTTATGTCTGTACTAAATTGGTGTCTTACATAGAACACATTGAGAAGTTTATGACGGAGATCTTGGGGGTCGCTGTAAAAATGTCAGCTTCTATGATGTTGCTGGGGATCAGTGAGGACCTCGAGCAAGGGAGACCTATGTATAGATTCCGGTATTTACTCTTTATTGCCACGGCGGTAGCACGGCTGTGCTTAGCGTCTTCTTGGCTTCAGCCTGAAGTGCCGTCTTTCTAAATGTGGCGAGCCAGATTTTATAACATTTATAATTTGGAGCATAGCCTGTATTCTGTCAAAGGGTCAAGGAAACGCAAATTAGGTATTTATGTATTGGGGGCAATGACTGATCATATGAACTGCTGAAGGGGAAAGGGAATGTAATTTAATGTAACGATTTTTGGTATAATTGAATTAAATGAATTGCTTTTATGTCTTGTTATTAGATCTGTATGTATTTATTGATGTTTTGATACTGTGGATAATAAAAAAAAAAAGGGATTAGGCTGTGGTGTCCATTGGACGTAACGGTTACATCCATGCAACTGGAGGACCACAGCCCTGGACGTTACCGTTACACCAAAGGCACCGAACGGTTTCAAAATCACCAATGTTCTTCTGCATTCAAAATCTATCACTTCTCATTACCTTGCTAGATTCAATCCAGTTGGGGATGCAAACTTTTATATTCTTCCTTACAAGTGCCTATACTTGGTGGAGTATGATGGCTTAAGAAGTAATAATTGTCATATTTATCTCATTTTGCCTTGCAATTGGTCCACCTTTGGAGCAATCCTAGGCTAATTCATTCTGATATTATTGCAGTTATGAAGGAAATGTATTGCCCCCTGAGATAAAGAAAGCATTTCAAGTATTAGGGCAAGCAACTTTGCGTGAGCTACTTCGAGCATAAAGATGAAGAGGGGTTAAAGTCATTTCCGGATTTGATTTATCCTGAAATGTGCCTACTTTATATATTACATTCTGGTCGAGATGATTCCCAACTAGTCTGTATCTGATGAAGTGTGGTTGAAGGAAATGAACATTGCACAGAGAACACCAACCACAGCCTGTCAAAGGCAAAACTTTTCAGCGCTAAAACTAAATTTATTAGTTAAGCCTGGTTTTAAAGATGATTTAATTGTATTAATTATATTATTATCTTGTCTATGTTCATATATTTAACTTATGCTACTTTATTAATGGCTGCTCCAATAATTCTACATTTGTTATAAATTAACCTGAATTCAAATAAAGACTTGTATAGGAAATGTTTCATATTTTTTGTGTGCGCTTTATTAGGGAAAAGTGAAAAGTCAACTTACTTAAGACCATGCACCTATCTTTGGCACTATTTCTGAACTTGCTGTTTGTTGGTTGAGTAGAGTCTTTTGATTCACTGCCTGAATATTCTCCCTACCTAAGTAGATAAGTAGGTTGATATACCTGTGCCTGCCTCAGATCCAAGGGAGCTCTTCAAGGTCTGGTCAGGATTGACGGTGGTCCTTTTTATCAATCAATCTTTCAGGGATTTGTGAAACGCACTACTCAACCGTGAGGGTCTCAAGGTGATTGGGGAGGGGGGTTCAAGCAGCTCCGTCTCATCCGAAGAGCCAGGTCTTGAGGCTCTTCCTGAATGCTTGCAGTGTGGAGGTTCATCTGATGCTGAGGGGGAGTTTGTTCCAGGTCTTAGCCACGATGTAGGAGAAGGCTCTCCCTCCCATTCTGGCTCTGCGGATGCATGGGATTTCAGCCAGGGCAAGGTCGGCGGAGCGGAGGTTTCTCTTGGGTGCGTAGAAGGAGGTATTGGGGTCCAATGTTGTGGAGGGATTTGTAGGTGTGAGTGAGCAGCTTGAAGGTCACTCTCTTTTTGACGGGGAGCCAGTGGAGGTCTCGCAGGTGCTGGGTGATGTGGTCTTGTTGTGGGATGCCGAGGACCAGTCTGGCTGCAGTGTTCTGGATGGTCTGGAGTTTTAGGAGTAGAGATTTTTTGATCCCAGGATAGAGGGTGTTCCTGTAGTCCAGTCTGCTGGTTATGAGTGCCTGGGTGACAGACTTTCTGGATTCGGGGGGATCCATTTGAAGGTCTTGAGGAAAATGCGGAGTGGATTGAAGCACGTGGAAGAAACAGCGTTGACCTGTCGGGTCATGGTGAGGGAGGAGTCAAGTATGATGCCAAGGGTGTGGTCTGTAGGTGTGGGAGGGTTGCCAAGCAAGGGCGGTGGGCCACCAGATGTTGTCAGATGTGGAGGGGGTGGATCCGAGGACAAGGACTTCCATTTTCTCAGAGTTGAACTTCAGGCAGCTGCTGCTCATCCAGGATGCAACGTCTTTCATTCCTTCCAAGAAACTGTGTCTGTTATGATGTTCTCTGGTGACCCAGTAGAGGATGAACTATTGACAAATGACTATTGATGGTGGAGACAGCTGAGGCTCTGTTTTCAGCAGCCTGCATTTTACAGTTCTATATATGAGGTAGAGGAAGTTTGACTTTTGGTGGAGTATGACATTCACCAACATAAACAAATACTGAGCTAAGCATATACAAAATTTCTGTTCTGCATTTATAACCATATTTTCACTTGTATTTCTTTTCTTTTCATTGAAAAGGTGCATTATATTTTCATTGTCTGTGTGAAAATTGCAAAACATCCAGTCCAAAATTAAAGCCATACTTAAGTATGCCTACAGAATCATATTAACTTTATATCTTAAATTTATGAAAATGCAAGGCTCATTGTGATTTTCTGCAGAGCCATTTTCACATCCTTGTTTCTCAGTCCATAGACTATGGGGTTCAGTGCTGGGTGTATCACAGTATAAAACACAGATATAAGTTTCTCATTAGTATCCAAATTTTTGGACACTGTTTTCAGGTAAATCAAGCCACCTGGCACAGCAAATATGGTGACAACAATCAGGTGGGAGGCACAAGTGGAAAAGTTTTTGTATCAGCCTTCAGATGAGTGGATTCCCATGATGGTAATGGCAATATGAGTGTAGGAGAAGAGAAACATGATTAGTTGCACTAACTCAGCATAAACTGCTACACAGAAAATTCCCATCTCCATTATAATGGTGTCTCCACATGCTATCTTTACAACAGCACTGGGGCACAAAAGAAATGGTTGATTACACTGTGACCACAAAATGACAGCCGTAGAGTAAAAACAGTTTCCAGATGCGCTGACAGACTGCTACTTAACCAGCAAAAGGTCACCATTGTGATGCAAACAGTCTTGCTCATGATGAAATTATAACGTAAGGCAAGTGAGATGGCTACAAAATGATCATATGCCATGACTGCTAGAAGGAAGCATTCTATATTTGCTAAGAGAACAGAAGAGTAGATTTAAATTGCACATGCAGACAAGCTCATTCTCTTCCGCTCAATGAGCTGTACCAGCATGTTAGGGCAACCAGTGTTGAAGTACAGATATCTATGAAGGAGAGGTTAACCAGGAAGAAGTACATCCGCCTATCAAGGCAAGGGTCACATTCCCTGGCTTTGAGAAGTATAATATTGCTACAGATAGTGAACATGTATATTACTAAGAGTAGAACAAAGAGAAGCTTCTGCACTGTGGGGTTCTCAGACAGACCCAGAAGCAGGAACTTTATTACTGTGCCTACATTCCTCTTCTTCATTAAGTCCTTTTGTTTTGCATACAAGAAAGTGAGGGAAAAACAGTAGTTAATGTAACAAACTCGGGACACATGAGAAATTGGTTGTGTATGATAGAATAACTGAATGCACAGTAGACAATTGTGTGCATGTCCCAGTAAAAGGAGGAGCATATTAAGGCTGCCCAGAAATGTGACATTTCAATCAACCAACAGCTGTCGTACAGGGCGGCTAACCCAGTTAGTTTACTCATGAATGTCCTCTTTCTCATGCTTGTACCAGCACCGACTGATGAAAACTCAAAGGTATTATGGCTATCCTTTTAGGGCATGTTCCATTACCCTCACTCACCAATTATATGTGACAAGAAGATGAGAGATTAGTTTGTCCAAGGTTACAAAATTGTCCTCAATAGTGCATATTTGAGTGTAATGGGTGTGTGTCTTCTCCCTCTTCCTTCTCACTGGCACTAATTTCCATAAGTGCAAGCTTCTGTTCTGTCACTTGTATCACAAGAATGGGGTTAGCTGTTTCCTCATCTTGAACCTTTTGCTACTCCAGTGATTCTCATAACATAGTTGTAAGTTTATCCATGTTCTATTATTGAAATAGTAGCCTGCACCTCTTCTTTTCAGTTTTTGGTACCTGATATTTGTTTGGCCAATCTATTTCTTGTGTAATAAGGGTCTTATCTTGATTGTTTAGTGAAAAAATATCTTGAGTACGTACCATCATCTCTTATGCAGCTCATACTTACTTCTGTACAGGGGCCCGATGGGTGTGGTAAGCAAACCTTATCCACCACACTGACCATTGGCTACAAGATATCAATCCACTCTTCATTTAGAAGGTGGAAACTCACTAAATGTTGTGGACTATGCATGTTTTTGAACAGACATGGCTGATGGCCTCATTAATGGAAAAAATAAACATGGAGCGTGCAGCAAAAAGCAAACCTTCTGCCAGATAAATAACCCTTGTAAAATATTCATTTCTATAGTCCATCTATAATATATACACTGATTCATATCAGTTTTGCAGGTCCTAAATTCTTCGGGCTTAAGCAACAGATACCTTTCTTCCTTTTGTACTCAGCAGCTATACAGTCATATAAGGCCAGATGCACTAAATACTGGTCACAAAAAGGTGTCACAAATTGTACACCTGCTTTTGGTGACCTGTATTTTATCTTGCAAACTGACCTATGTACTAAAAGGTTGAGTTATAAATATACTGAAATCGAAGGGGGGTCGCAGAATTACCAACCAAGGAACATAAGACCACCATCCCTTTGGCTACATTCTAAAACTGAAGCCTTTAAAAAAAAATAGCAGCCTGGGTTTCTTAAAGGAGAACTTTAGTGAGAGCAGTTAGTGGTCTCCTTGATCACTGCCTACTCTCGTAGAAGCCGGCACCAGATTTTGAGGGTCAACTTGAGAGTCGCAACTGATCAATGAATTGAGACTGGGACTCTGGTTACCACCTATTGATACGTATGTTACCGAAATGCATATTTGGAAGGCACCCCCCTAACATGGCCCTTACAAATTGTGATCCTGTAATGATTTCTAAACCCATTTTGCAATACTGATAAATGTTCTGAACTTGTAACATTTGTAATATGTTTCTGCAGCAGCAAACTTTGGGGCATATTAGCAAGGGCGTTATCGCCGCTTTAGCGGCACTTTTTGCCGCTAAAGCGGCGATATTTCTATCGCCCTATTAGCAAGCTGTCGCTAACAGCTGTTAGCGACAGCTAAATGGCGATAGCGGCCGTTTTGTTGCCGCTTTGCATGTCAGCGATAATTATCGCTAATGACATGCAAAGTAGGCGTTCCCAACTAAAAGTGACTGCAAACAGTCGCAAACACAACTTCCCCCTATTACCAATGCCGGCGAAGCGATAAAAAAAGTTGCACTAACCGCGATTATCGCTGTAATTTAACACCTGATAAAAACTTGACTTAACCATCTTGTCAATGGGAGGTGGATTGTAAGGTTAAGTTCTCACCTGCCTATTAGCGAGCTTTTCATTAGCGCAGTGAATTTATCGCTGGATTTCTCGCGCTATTGCTGGGTTTCGCCGCTATCGCTGGATTTTTTATCGCCTTGGAGATAAGCGTTGATAATAACGCGTTATCTCCGCCATGAAATCCAGCGATAGCCGGCGATAAAAAAAACAGCGCTAAGCGCGCTTTGCGATAATTATCGCAAATCCTTGGTAATATGCCCCCAAGTATTTTACCACCCTGAATGGTTTGTAGCATAAAAAAAACCTTGTTACATCTGGTCTATGGCCTCTTCACACAATAGAGCACATCTCTACTGCCTAGTTCTTGTTTTGCTGCAAGAACAATAAGTACAACCTTGAGTGGCACCTCTACTGTGGTGGTAGTTTGGCTCTACACAAAACATAAAAGGTTACAGTTCCTTGTCCTTGCGTAAAATGTACTGTAGGGACATATAACTTCATATATAAACAGTCAAAGTCCCCAGTTCCTGAGGTAGCCAGTAAACTGGTAAATGGGGAATCGAGTCAAAGATGTATTTAATTCTAAGTTCATGTACAAATAGCAATTGCTCCATTTTTCCCCATGCCAATTTCCCAGATGATACTTTATCAAATATTTTTGGGGAAATAAGGTCCTGGTTCTGATTAAAAAAACAAACTCCGAGTTACCATTCATTCCCATCTGTAGGACCGACAACTGGCTTGTACAATTAACCTAAGGAGTAATTAGAATGTGTTATAATGGGTTTTCCCAAGCAACTTTATAAACCAATAATTCTAAAAAGTCTAAGCAAGTTATAGTTTCCTGGATAACAGTTCAGAAAGCCCTTGTTCATGGCTTACCCAAACAATAAGCACCATAACAAAGCAGGCTGGGGCGCATACCACACAGTCCAATGTGATGACACTTTTGTATGACAATATTTATGACAGTGATATTCTGGCCTACAGCAGACTCTCAGTATTTATAACCTCTAACACAGCAGGATAAAGTCAAATGAGAACATTCCCAGGTCTATGGAAACCCTGCCACTGAATAGGGATTCATTCAGCAACTCAGCCTCGCAGACCTAGTTGCTCACACACACTACAATCGGCCCTTTGGCCACATCACAAACATGTAAATAGTCCGGAAGAGACCATACCTACTGACTACCATGCTCTTCTCAAATCCTCTTGTATATTGAGTTCTGCTGGTAATCCCTGTTAGAAGAAATCAAGGCAATATGACAATGACTGTGGGCTAAATTCTAAGGGACAGCCATTGTTTCCCTTCTGAAAAATGAGGGGCAGATTTATTAACATTTCACACAATGCAGCAAGTGTGTTGTGTGAAAGGGAGCTATCAGAAACCCAGCATATTTACAAAAATATGGGCATTCCTTCTATCTTTTTGCGCTGGCACAGTTGTGCTGCCTAGCGGCAATGCAGGCACCATTGCACCATGGTGCAAGAGTGCCTGCATTATAAGCAGGATTGTTTTGTGTAGGAAAGGACCCCTTCATGCACAAAATCAATCCTTAAAGGCGTTTTCCTTTTTATGTCTAATGCAGACTGCATCACACAAGGAAAACTGAAGTGACAAGGAGAAATAAATATATTTCTCGTTTTTACTTCTAGGCCTGAGAGAAGTACCACTAGATTTGCAACACTCGGTAAATCTGAGATGCACCAAAATCAATGGATGGATGTGTAGGAGTGCCAGCAGAACACACATGGAATGCCTCCCTGCAGTAAGGTGCAAAAGGCAGCGACATGTGCTGTCTTGCATTACCGTGCATTTACTAAATCATATAGAGCCGCACAAGGTGGCCTTGCATGGCTTAGTGAATTCAGTTTAGGGCTTGCATTATCTTGCGCTGACTTGTGTCACACAAGGGCAACACAAGTCCTTATTAAATCTGGCCCTGCATTGCTATTTTTGGGCCTTGTGCATTTGATGCAGGAACAGTGCAGAGTGTGCACTGCAACTGGGAGAGTTATTTGTTTCAGCCATTGCTCATTGCATCTCAACAAAGTTTAGACTTTTTTGGGAGGAGGTTTCATAGGATCTATTTCTATTTGTGTCCCTAATTTGTCCCCTGTGGGGTTTAGATGTTTCTCTTCAATAGACCTCTCCCTCTTCAGCTCTAGACCATAATAAGATCTTTATGAGCTCCTCTGAGGCTGCATTGTGAGGGATGTCCAATGTTTGGCCACCGTTGGTCATCAACATTGAAACCTTCATCCTTGGATAGGAGTTTTTTTTGCCTTAGGGTTTCTCCTTCCGTAAGTGACCCATTCTCTACCATACCTGTTTTTGCATATCTGTACTACAGTGAAGAGATACAGTGGCCACATTAGAGAGTCACCCTTTCCTTGGGTGAGCAAAGTCAAAACTTCACAATTTGCTCCGGTTTCCTGCAATTGACCCTCATGTGCTTCACTTATCTCACCATGTAGGCAGCCCTTAATGGTGATCATGCATGTTGCTCATTCAGTGACTCTTCATGAAGTTGTTAGAACGGGTCAGGTAACACTTCTCTGTCATTTGTGCCATGGTGTGTCTTATGGGCAAGGACTGACTGATGAAATCCTCATCTATAGAGGCTCACTTAGAGCTAGTAAAATACACATGTGTGTATGTGTTAAAGTACCACAATATAAAGGTACTTATACTGTGTGGTACTTACCTACATACAAAACATAGTGTGCTAATGGTGCTACCTTTGTATCTGCCTATTTGGAATTTCAGCCACATTCTCTCCTGCTAGGGGAGATACTGGCCACAACACAAAGAGGGTCTACAAGTAGCAGCTGATCAATCCATCCACGTACCACTCCCTAGAAACGAGTAAAGCTCAAAGAGTTACATGTGGTTTAATAGAACATGTGTCTCTGTACTGCAAACAAGTGTGTTGTTAAAGACAAAAACCATCCCGACCCTTAGATGGCATGCTTCATCATTGGGTTCCTCCTATGTACGAGATTGTAGTGCCAGATCTTCTCCCTAGTGTCGGCATTTTTTAGAATTAAGTATTTATGTTAAAGTCAGGGTGCAAAAAATATGACTTACCCATTGTGTTCTGCTGTTGTCCTCTTCTAGGTAAGCCTGGTGAGGAAGAAATGCATACTACGGCGGCCGGCCATTTGTGGTGTGGCGGTAGCTTGAGATGTCTAAGATGGGCATGTGGCATGCATGGCCTTGCTGGGTGTTGTACTCCCAACCGGATAAAAATATATGCTTGAAGAAAAGTGTAAAGAAAAACAATGGGCCTGGTTTGACATTCTCATTGCCAGGCATAGCTAATCCACTTACTGTTTACTATTGGCTGGCATTTTCTCTATTTCATTTAACTAAGCATATCTCCAGGGGAGTCTGATTTGTTTAAACGTACATGCTTTTCTGTGCTCTCGATTTAATGATTGCAAAAACAACAATTGATGGACAGAATGCAGAACAATGTCATACATTCACCCCAGTACAAAGATCTGGGCCTAAATCCATCGTTTTTTTGCTCACCATGCCATTCCAGTTTGAACCCAGCCATATGCAAATCAGTCTTGACACTGTGCCCAATGGGAACAGTCCAGCCCGAACTGCCAAGCCAGGTCCTCCCTGGACTGGAAACAAGCATACTAGGACCGGTTTCGGGCTTTTAGCCCTCATCAGCAAGGATAGCTTAACTCCAGTGGCATGGAGAGCACAGGACCCACGTCTGGGCATACCCGTCCCACTCGGAGTGACAAATGCAAAAACAACGATTTAATGATAGCAGGGGTATGAAAGCATTCTTTTTTACACTTTCAACTCTAAAAACCTGCTGTATGAATAACAAAACTACCTTTTCTTCTGCTTATATGTAGTTCAGTGAAATAAGGTTAGGCAATTTTAAGGCTAGAGTCAAAGGTTAACACGCAACTATTGTGGGTAAGAAGGAATACCAACTTTTTGATGATGAACTACAATTTTCAGTTGTGTGTCACATGTGTGCTGTGCAATAGCACTTATGCATGACCACCAATACACGATGTACACTTACCAGGTGCACAACAAGTGTTCAACATGATGTTTGTTTTTAACTGTTTCTCTATACTCTTATACCTAGGTGACAATTATGATGGATCCTTCCTAAAACTAGTGTGGGTCATTGTTGATTTATACCAAATTTCACATTATTTTACTTAATCCACAGTTCTTTGTAGAGTGAAATACACAGGTCGTGAATAATGCTGAGAACCTCCATGTAAAGCCATGAGCCAGGGAGAAACATGTTACCTGCTCTCAGATTGGGTTGAAGTTTCACTCTCTGATTACTTTTTAGTGTATCCCTTGGTGGCACAAGAATCCAATTCCTGGTCAGAGTCACTGCTCTCCACCCGCGCAGCTCCACCGTTGTGGGACTGCCCTTAGCGCCACTCTAGCTCCTTACTGGGTACGTGTTCAAGGCCCTCCTCCACCCGCAGGCTCCTGCCTGCGCCTCATCCCTGGTGGTCTAGTGAAAGAGCTTGCTCTTCTGCTAGTCTGCTCGCCTTTTTTTCTATCTGCCTTTTTCTAATTACCTTTTTCTGTTTGCCTTTTCTGTTGGCCTTTATTCTGTCTGCCTCCTTTCTGTTTGCGTTTATTCTGTCTGCCTCTTTTCTGTTTACCTTTCTTGTCCATGTCATTGCCTCTTTACTTCCTTTGCCTCCTTTTCCCTCTCGCTCCCCTCCGCTGCTGCCCCTGCCGCCCCTTCCCCCAGTGTGTCACTCCTGCCTTCTGCCTCCCAGCTGTTCACCCTCCCCCGACTCCTACTTAATGGCAGCTGCTCTCCCCCGCACAGCTCCACCATTATGGGACTGCCCTTAGCGCCGCTCTAGCTCCTTACCAGGTAGGTGTTCAAGGCCCTCCTCCACCCACAGGGTCTGGTGGTCTAGTGGAAGAGCTTGTTCTTCTGCTAGTCCGCTCTGTGTGTGTCACCTTTTTTTTCTGTCTTCCTTTTTCTATTTGCCTTTTTCTGTTTGCCTTCTTCTGTTTGCCTTTTCTGTTTCCCTTTGTCTGTTCGCCTTTGTCTGTTTGCCTTTTTGTGTTTGCCTTCTTCTGTTTGCCTTTTCTGTTGGCCTTTTTTCTGTTTGCCTTTCCTTGTCATTGCCTCTTTGTTTCCTTAGCCTCCTTGTCCCTTGTGCTCCCCGCTGCTGCTGCACCCATGGCCCCTCTCCCCAGGGTGTCGCTCCCACTCCCACCACCTGCCTCCCAGCTGTTCACTCTCCCCCTGACCCCTACTTAATGGTGGTGGCTGCTGCACAGCAAGAAGAGCAAGACCTCTGACCTTCCTGGTCAGAGTCACTGCTCTCCCCCATGCAGCTCCACTGTTGTGGGTCTGCCCTTAGTGCCGCTCAAGCTCCTTACCAGGTAGGTTTACGAGGCCCTCCTCCACCCACAGGCTCCTGCTTGTGCCTCATCCCTGGTGGTCTAGTGGAAGAGCTTGCTCTTCTGCTAGTCCACTCTGTGTGTGTCACCTTTTTTGCTCTCTGCCTTTCTCTGTTTGCCTTTTTCTGTTTGCCTTTTTCTGTTTTCCTTCTTCTGGTTGCCTTTTCTGTTTGCCTTTTTCTGTATGCCTTTGTCTGTTTTCCTTTTCTGCTGTCCTTTATTCTGTCTGCTTCTTTTCTGCTTGCTTTTATTCTGTGTGCCTTTTTTCTCTTTGCCTTTCTTATCCTTGTCATTACCTCTTTCCTTCCTTTGCCTCCTTTTCCCTTGCACTCCCTGCTGTGGCTGCCCCTGTGGCCCCTCCCCGCCAGCGTGTCGCTCCCGCCTTCCACCTCCCAGCTGTTCACCCTCCCCCGACCCCTACTTAATGGCAGCCACAGCAGCCGCGCCAAAGGGACGCCAAAGGCAAGCCAATCTGCGCCCATCTGTGACCCTATCCTGACCAGCGCCCGGAACCCTGGTCCCCCAACCCCCCACCGGAACTACCCCAGCACTCTCCATGCCCTCAACCCTGGATGCAACAACAACTGCCAGTTCTCGATGCCGAGCAACACCCAAGTCCCAATCTCCTGCCGACACTGCTGCCACACCTTCACCCACCTCCAGACCCAGGCAGCTACCTCCAACCCACTGGACGCCAGCGCACACAAGCCACTGAGCTGCATCCTCCTCAATGTACACTCCATGCACAGACACACCGTAGAAGCCTGGGACCTCCTCAACATTCACAAGCCCGACATCGCCTTCCTCACAGAGACCTGGACCAATGCCAGATCTGCACTCGACATCGCAACCGCCATCCCAGATGGATACAAGATCCTGAGAAAAGACTGCCTCAACCACCCAGAAGGAGGCCTCGCCATTGTTCATAAGAGCTCCCTCTGACTAACTACCACCAACTCGGATGACACGTCACCCCCATGGAACACATCCACTTCTACATCCAGCCCAATCCCAGAACAACGCTCCATGGAACACTTGCCTACAGACCTCCTGGACCCTGCACCCCCTTCACCAATGCCATCCCCGACCACATCACACCCCACGCCCTCACCTCTACAGACTACATGCTACTCAGAGACCTGAACTTCCACCTGGACAACCACAGAGATCCCAACACCACTGCCCTCCTGGAGAACCTCACCAACATAGGACAGAAGCAAGTTGTCTCCACCAACCACTCACACAGCAGGACACACAATCGACCCCATCTTCGCTGGAGGAAACAACATTCGTTGCAGCCACACCACAGAACTGCTCTGGAGAGACCATCACTGCATCCATTTCTCCTTCACAAAACCCACTGCAAACGAGTGGACGCCCAGCTTCCCACGCAGAAGCTGGAACAAAGTCTCAGAAGAAAACCTCACCTCCACCCTCACCTGGACTTCTCCCCATACTAAGACAGACACCAACACAGCGGCAAGAAACCTCCACCAATGGATCACCAACTGCGCCAACACCCTCAACCCCCTCTGGAACACCACGAGGCAACACAACAAAAAAGCCAACTGGTTCACCACAGATCTCGGCGAATCCAAGCGTTCCTGCCAATGACTGGAAAAGAAGTGTAGAAACAGCAAAACCCTGTAAGCACTCATCACCTACAAAGCAGCCATGATAGCACATCACCAGCTCATCAAATCAACAAAGAAAAACTTCATCCAAGACAGAATCCTCTCCAACACCCACAACTCCAAGGAACTCTTCACCATCATAAAGGAATTCGCCAAACCCAACAGCAAAACAGCCGACATTCCTCCTTCCCAAGACCCCTGCAACAAACTCAGCTCCTTCTTTCACCTCAAGATCAAAATGCTCTACGACAACTTCGATGACCAAGACCATGACACCGCCCCAACCCCCACCCCCAATGACACCATCCAACAGACCCTTCTCACCTGGAGCCCTCTCACCACAGAAGACACCTTAAAGACTATGAAGAGCATTCACTCCAGGGCACTTACTGACCCCTGCCTGCTGCACATCTTCCACAGGGCTGCCACTGCCTTTGCACCAGAGCTATGCAGAACTATTAACTGCTCCCTCGAGACCGCCACATTCCCCGATGACTGGAAACATGCCAAAGTCTTCTAAAGAAGCCCTCCACAGACCCAACAGATCTCAAGAACTTCAGGCCCATCTCTCTGCTCCCTTTTGCCACCAAAGTCATTAAAAAGGCTGTCAACACCCATCTAGCACACTTTATAGAAACCAACAGCATCCTAGACACCTCTCAATCAGTTTCCACATCAACCACAGCACCGAGACCACCCTCATCGCTGCCACCAACGACATCCGCACCCTCCTCGACCAAGGCCAAATGCAGCCCTCATCCTCCTGGATCTATCAGCAGCTCTTGACACGTCTCCTACTGCATATTAGCCACCAGGCTCCACGCCGCCGGCATCCGAGGAATAGCCTTAGACTGGATATGATCTTTCCTCTCAGGCAGAACACAAAGAATAAGATTCCCGTCCTTCCTCTCAGAACTGACAGAGATCAGATGCGGAGTACCCCAAGGATCATCCCTCAGCCTCACACTCTTCAACATCTACATGGCCTCCCTCGAAACCATCATCAGAAACTGCGGACTCAACATCATCTCCTATGCCTATGACACCTAGCTCATCCTCTCCCTCACCAAGGAACCTGACATCACCAGGCGCAATTTCCAAGAAGGGATGAAAGTCGTCACAACCTGGATGAACAACAGCCGCCTAAAGCTCAACGCAGAGAAAACAGAAGTCCTCATCCTCGCCCCCACACCCTCCGCATATGACAACACCTGGTGGCCCCCCACCCTCGGAACCCCACACACCCCAACAGACCACGCAAGCAACCTCGGCATCCTACACGACTCTTCACTCACCATGAATCACCAGATCAATGCTGTATCTGCTGCCTGCTTCAACACCCTCCACATTAACCCTGGACGTAGTTCGCGTAGTAGCGCTACGCGTAGCTACGCGAAGTGCACTTCACACCACGCAAGCTACGCGTAGCTACGCGAACTGCGTAGTGCGGTAGGGAAATGCTGTTCGCACTGATTGCACAGTGCCGGATGCTTGTCCGCACTGTGCAATCATTGCAAACGGCATCCTGCACAGTGCAAGCGGTCGTTTTCTGCCGCTCGAGTAGATTTGTACTCGAGCGGCAGCTTTCTCAACGCGGACTGGTAGTTTCTCATCGCGAGAGGTCGCGAGCATACGCGACCACTCGCAATGAGAAACCTGACCTCCCCGCGTTGAGAATCTAGCCGGGAGGTTTATTTTCCACGCTCGCGATCGGCAACTTGATGTTGCTGATCACGAACGAGGAAAAAGTCTCGCCGGGATGTTGATTTTGCTCGCTCGCGATCGCCAACTTGACGTTGAGGACCGCGAGCAAGCAAAAAATGCCCGCTATGCATTTTTGCACTGTGCTACGTGCAATTCGCGTAGCGCGTAGTAGAGCAAACTACGCACGCTCCGCGAGCGTAGCGTAGTACTACACCCAGGGTTACTCCACATACTTCGCAAGACATTCAAGTGGATCCACCCGACTCCAGGAAGACCATCACCCAAGCACTCATCACCAGCAGACTGGACTGCGGAAATGCTCTCTACACCGGAATCAACAATAAACTCCTCTGCACACTCCAGCATGTCCAGAACGCCGCAGCCAGACTTATACTTGACATCCCACGACATGACCACATCACCCAACACCTCCTCGACCTCCACTGGCTCCCTATCGAAAGAAGAATAACCTTCAAACTTCTTAGACATGCCAACAAAGCTCTCCACAACACCGGACTCCAATACCTCAATGACCGAATCTCCTTCCACGTCCCCAAAAAGAAACCTCCTCTCAGCCGACCTTGCCTTAGCCACCGTCCCTCGTTTCTACAGGACCAGAGCAGGTGGAAGATCCTTCACCTTTCTCGCAGTCAAGACCTGGAACAAACTCCCCCTTCACCTCAGATGAAGCCGAACACTGTATCAATTCAGAGAGGACCTCAAGACCTGGCTCTTTGAATGACCCCAACAGAGCTGCTCACCCCCCTCCCCTTCACAACCTTGAGACCCTCACAGGTGAGTAGTGCGCTCTCCATAATGCCTGCTTGATTGATTTATTGATTGAATTTTGTTTTAGCTGACCGAGAGGTAGTTATAACCAACTTCCCTCACACCTAGCACTCTTCACACCTCACTAATACCAACAGTCACTGATCCCAACATCCATTACATTGACACTGCTTGAATCATCCTCCCTTCCTTCCTTTATGTAGAATATTAGCTTCTCCAAGGTCTCCACTGATGTGCCTTACCTCGTGCTCAGGCATGAATTCTGGTTTGCATCTTACACTTAGCTGTAGAGAAGGCAAACTTGCAATTGAATCTCTTTCTGGAATCAGTGTCATCCTTGATCATGTCTCACTGTGACATCATTGCTATGTTCTCTGTTGAGTTCCACATGAATACAGATGACTGCCACAAATATCACAAAATCCAGTAGCACTAAGGAGGAGCAATTCAATGTACAGCATGAACAAGCATCTCTAAATGTGACACTGTGTTTTAATGTCCCAGTGTCACCCCCTCACTCTCATTCAACGAGCTCACCTCTGTTTGGGTTCTGGCTATATGACTCTAAAAATATGTTTAATCTGGGTGTTATTGTCCATGGCAAGCTGTTAATGTTCCTGTAAGTGAACAATTTCACAAATAAACACTTTAATATCTATGTGGCTTTTGAAGAATCATATCCATGTAGTTTCAACCCCAAAGGATCACATTTGTGCTAGTTATTGTGATTTCAGGGATTGACTATTATGGTGAATGATATGGGCACCTACTATTACTAAGGATCCACTTCCTTTATGACTAGGTTTGCACTATAGAAATACGACATCAATACACCCATACTACAAAAGTGATTGAACAACTTCTGAAAGTTCAAAGTTGTTCAGCTCACCTTATAGTGGGCCTTACGAGTACTGACTACATTTGTATTGCAGTGCTGTCTCTCCATGGTCGATGAACTGATAGGTACATCCAAGCTCTTCTGTCTTTCTTGATTGAGTACTCTTTTATAAAATCAAACCAATTTTATTCAATAAAATCAAAAGAATATTTTACATTAGAAAATATCATGACCAATGTGCAAAATGACAATGAAACACATTTTTGCAATAGGTTGGAAAAAACGACATTTCCAGCTGTCATAAGGTTTCTGCACATACACAGAGCTATGCACAGGAAAATGGGACCCCGGAATACAGTGGTTTGCCACCATATACCGTAGCACCCAAAAACCCCAACCCAACTAGCTTAGCATCCCATTAGCACCCAAGTACTAATGTTTGGACAACCCAGAACACGGTATCTTTATCTCAGGACTCACTGAAGCAAGAACACTCTTTCGCCACTCACTCGTACTTGTCCACAAGGTGCGTAGGAAGAGACACTGGATAGGTTAAAATGTTTATTCCAACTTACGTGCTCTAATGTACAGTACACGTGTCAGTACTAATAGCATAATGCATATTACTAATATAAGCAGCATGGTTACAATTCCATAGAATACAAACGGGGAAAGCATCTCAGAGCTCAGTGGATAAACGTATAAATAACATTACCACCCTCCCCTTGCAGTAAGATAGTTTATTATAAAATAGAAGACCTCTGGGCTTTGACTAGCGAACCCCCATACCTCAGTCTCTAGATGCAGAATTACATCAGCAGGACATCATAGCTCTTCTCACTGAAAGGGATTTCTCCAAGTGTGTTTAAGCGCTAGTAAACCACAGTATTAAAAGCATATCAAATTCTTCATGGCAATTGCACATAATGTTATGTCTGGGTGCGCGAGACTGGCCATATCAGGAAGAACCAGAATACATTGTTATGCGACCTTGTACATGTTTGTGCAGACTGAGCCCAAAAAGGTGAACAACAGAAAATGCAGACAGTGCAAAAGAACTTGGCACGAGCAAAGGGCGAGGAAGGCCCGGCTCAGTGTAACGTGCGCAAAGAGAAGCAGCATGGCAGCCAGGCCTAGGCCAACATAACAAGGCAGGTAACAATCCACAAGACACCCTCCCCTGGACAGTCCGGCGGCCAGGACAGAGGCCCATCAGAGGAGAATAACAGTTATCGGAGCACAGGGAGCGCCCAAACGGCGAAGGGCAGGTCAATCCATGAAAGTGAAAGTGCAGAAAAAAGCCATACCCTCCAAGAGTTCATCATTGGAATCGTCAAAAACATAGATGCCATCCAATCCATGAGTTCAAAGAGCAGGAATGCTCCTCAGCAAAGGGAGCATTCAGAAGCAATGCGGGACAGCTTGCGTGATAATTGAAACAGCTTCGTTGTAGGAGATCCTGGGCAGCCGCCCAGATATCCCATTGCGCCAAAATCCCCAGTGCAGCCGCACGCGCCATACAGCCAGCGACGGAACAGTCCTGCTCATGGGCCTCTAAGGGACCCATCAACTGAACAAAATCCGGAACAGACAATGACGAATTGGAGAGGCAATAATCCAGAGTCCAGGTGAAAGGACAGCGGACACAAGTCATCACAGGTTGCACGCAAGTGAAATACGCAAAGCGAAATGAAAGAGTATATGACACGCTCAGTGTCGCCAATGGCAAGACACCAAAACCGGCCAAAAGGCGCTCACGGAGCAGCTGGAGGCGTTCTGGATCGAGCAGGTCCCATCGGGAGCAGCCATTGCGCAGAAAGCAAATTAAGAGCAAGACACCAGCCGCTAAAGCGAGGATCAATGGGAAACCGCCAAAGACACTGGAAAATATAGAATGTATGAAAGCCGGGATGACACCAAAAATAGTTTGGAAGGAGGACACCAAGCCCGACCCAACGACCTTAAAAAAGTGTACTAGGCCTTCAGTGTTAGATGCATTAAAAATACGATGTATTAACTCCCCAAAATGTTGGGGGAGATTAGTGTTTAAAAGGGCCTGTATTTCACTGTGGGTACTCGCCACCTGGAGAATGAATGTCTCCCGGGCGGACGTGAGCATAACTTCCTCGTTTAATAATAGTGCCTTTATTCTGCTCAGTCTATTGAAATCTGCTTCCATGGTAGGGATGGAAGGCCAAATAGAGATATCAACCTTGCCATGAGGGGGAGGAAAAAGCACATTTTTGCAGCAGACAACCCTGTGTGAAACTGTTACAATGTAAGGAATGCCAGCCTGCAGGCCACAACAGTTTTCGTTATTTAAAAGTAAATAACTACCATTGGAAAGGAGAGTGAAAGTAGGTGAAATAACAGGAGCAGGAATACCTTTCAGCACACAAGCAAGATTAGGAGAGGAAACGCTACATGAGCCATGCAATTTAATGTGTTTACAAATAAGCGAATGACCTATAGTCGAGTCGCAGTACTCCCCGTGAGAAAGACTTCCTTGCCGTCCCGAAGGCATTTATACATGAAAGGCAAGGACCAGAGTTCATGCAGGAAAGCACTGCCCAATGGCCGGTAACGGCCCACAGGATAATGTTTCATGCACGAGTCAAATTCAAACAAGGAAAATGGTAAAGCTATAACCCCATGGACTAGCCATACAGCAGAATCGAGTTCTGCAACAGAGAACGGCAAAGGATCCACCTTTTCGATATGTAATAGAGTGTAAGTTGCATCCTTCATGGACATAAATTGCTGTTTGTCAGTTAAGTTAAAAGGTAGAAATAAGGCAGAGGTGTTCAAAAAATGCCAAGGAACTTTACCTAACTTGAGCGTTTGTAAAGTCCATGCAAACTGCATAACTGAACGCAATTGATTCTGACCATGATATAACACAGAAACATCATCTTGTACAATATCGACAACAGAGGACACAATATTCTCTAAAGTATAAATGCGAGAAGACAGGGTATTAATACTATTGTCAACAACAGCAAGCACCTTTTCCATATTTGCTTGATCTATTTCCCGAAGACGGGAGGCAGCTTCAATTTGTGATAGCTTCCAGAGTTCATTATATGTTTCATAAATGAATCTCTTAGGTCGGGGACCACGAGGTCCCAAAACAAAGTCGGACAGATCAATATTGCCTGTAAGGAGGGACAAATGTTGTTTAACAGAATCAAGGGACGAATGTTGCAGCCATTGTTTGCATAATTTACCAACAGAGTATGTAGTGACAGTACGGGCATCAGTAAACCTCGGATCAGGCCTATTCTGTGTGTAGCTAGCACCAGTATCATGAAAACGCATTTGACATGCATTAGATGATATAGGCCATACTAACCAGGGTGACTGAACCAGCTCAGAAACATTAAACGAGTTATTTTGTAACATTGCCTGCAGGGACACGAGGGACTGATTGAATCGTGAGCTTTCATTTGGAAAACTCGACAGGGATGGTATTGATGGCGTATTCAATTGTTTAGTGGTTGCTAAGCCCCAACATGTAGTCTGATAGATGGAAGCATTCAGGAACATAATTTGGGTAGGGATGAGGCAAGCACGATGCAACGCCTCGGTTCCCTGTACCTGCCATGGCTTGGAGCCCCAAATTGATTTTAAATCCACTGTATTATCCCAGTACTCATAACCACCCACAGCTAGGGCTCTTAGAAAGGAACCTGAATAAAGCAATTTGGTGTGTGTTAACATAACTTTCTGTGTTGATGTGTTATTTAGTCTAAAATAATATGATGCAGGGTTCGACCGATTAAAATCAGTGAAATAATTAAACTTATTTCGAAGAGTTTGAGAGCTACCTGGCAAGGGGTTTGGACAATGTTCCCATTGGGTATAGTTAACAGAACTACGCAGGGCACTGGGCTTATGGAGAAAATGATTACCCCAATGTTGGTAACAATACAAATCGGCATAATTAGCAGAATTCATATATAAATCTTCAGCATTAAAAGATGCATAATATTTTAAATCGGCAAACAATGCTTCAACGGCATGCACATCCCAATCATCAGAATGAATATTATTTTGTACTACATCACCCATTGAAACACGAAGGACATTAGGTACATTAATAATTTCCGTCGGACCATGGATTTGATAATTCACTGCATCCCATACGATGCCATCAGCAACTGGGAAGGCTGAAATGTTCACAAATGTGTGGTCACGCTTCATGATGTGAGACGAGGAATGAGGAGCCAAAGTTCCAGAAACATAGTCTACAGCAGAGCGTTCAGGTAAATAGTGACCATTGATTAGTAGAAAAAACACTGTGACAAAGCCAATGGACATGAACAAAAATATCAAGAAAAGTACCAACCAGATGTATGTCCAGGGGGGAATCAAAAAATTGTCTCTAAACCAGGATATAAAAATACTGAACTTGGATGGAACTTTTGAAGATGTGGAATCCGAATCAAGGGAATAACGAGTCGGGCTTAGTGGCGTTGTTGGTTGATGTGCCACCGATTCTGATGCAGGATATGTATACTCGTCCTCGTCGATATTGGTGGAGAGTTGGGGATCAATCGTAGTTTCAGGCAAATCAACCATCTCAATTACAGCATCAGCGATCGTTCGTGCAGATGGACTATGAACATATGTCCGATAAATAGCAGGACAAGAGACCGCTGGTGTGACACTATTCAGGATCGGCCAGGCGCTGTAGCTTGACATTTTCAACTGAGATGTATCTGTTCTCTTTGCGACCAGGAAGCGGTGGTAAAATGACTGTACGTGTTCCCTTCAGACCAAGAACTGGAACCGGTGCACGAAAAGAGGGGCCAAATTCTTTTTTGTTTTCAACCTTCTCTCGAACCAGTTCCCCAACTTTCGGAAGCCAGCCGGCTACCGGAATCTGCAACGCAGGATCTGTGGCTGAAGGCAAATGTGTAGTTGCAAGTTTGTCTCGGGCTTCTTGTAAGTCCTGTAACATAGCAGAATGGTTATCTACATCAAACTTGGCGGATTGCGCCGCGATGTCTGGACCCTCAAGGTCAGGCACAAACATTCTTATGCCAAAGAGCATTTCGTATGGGGTCCGCCCACCCAGAGGTCTTCTAGGGAGATTATTAAGTGCACGCTGAACGGTATACAAATGGGCCAGCCAGTTCCTGCCAGTACCTATAACCCTAGCTGTTAAGGATTGCTTTAAGTCACGGTTCATTCGTTCAACGATAGAGTTGCCCTCAGGCCTATACGGAGACGAAAATTTCACCCGCACCCCAAGCGAAGCCATTGCATCCTTGTAAGCCCTAGAGGCAAACGCTGGACCTTGGTCCGAATGGAAGGTGCCGCATGCGAAAATTCCCACAAAGACACGCAAATCCCTGATTACATTTCGGGCGTCAGCACTCCGTTGTGGCCAGACCCAGAGAAACCGTGTGCACGAGTCCACTGCCACTAAGATATATTTATAGGCAGTGTCTGATGAGAATGGACCGCAGTGATCCAAGTAAACACACCCAAAGGGTCTGTTAGCAATGCAGAGCGGTGTTTGTGGTGGACGTGTTACCGTGGAAGGCTTAATCTGTTGACAAACGTCGCAAGAAAGCACAAAAGCACGGGTGTCTTTATACAACCCACGCCACCAATAACGCTGCTGCAAGATGGAAACCGTAGCTGACACACCTGCATGTGCTGAAGCCATGCCTTCGTGTGCAGCTGATATCAAGGCACTCCTGCGGTCCGCGTTGGGGATCAGCCGATCACCAACGTCAGGTATAGTTACATAAGGAACCTGATCGGGACTTAATTTGTAAGAATACTTGGAAGGGAAACCTGTAGGGTAATTATCACCTTCCTTGGTTGCAGCTATAGCTGCTAAAATAACAGGGTCTATTTTAGACATGGACCTGGTAACCGCTGCTACTGAACACGTGACTACTGCTGAACGGGCAGCTTCATCTGCCAGATCGTTACCAATAGCGTGTGCGCCCACCCGCTGATGGCCTAAGGTGTGAACCACCTGTGTGAGGGGCAGACGTTGTTGCAATTCTGCCACTCGAACCCAAAGCATTTTATGCTTAATTGTGCTCCCTTTGCGTCCTTGTAGTCGTTTTTCGACCAGAAAAACAGATTGTCATTGTAAGATTGTACACAGTAAAAGAATCACATACAATAAGAGTGGTCTCATCCTGTGAAGCGAACTCAAGTGCAAGTAGCAATGCATGCAGCTCGGCCAATTGTGCCGTACTGTCTCCAAGTGTGCGTGTGTGCACTACAGTGGATTTGAACTTGCCATCCACAAAGGATCCCGCAACAATAGCACATGCAGCAGAATAAGCGTGCTTGGACCCAGTGGCCGGTTGCGCCGAACCATCGGTGTAGATCACACATTTGTAATCCTCAAGCGGTAATAAAAACAAAGGAGGAGGATGAACGAATTCATACTGCAAAAACTCCTGAGTCTGAAGAGAAGAATCAAAAACAAAAGTGACGTCCGAAGACGTCAAAGATGTAGCCCATTGTATCCAACGGGGATGCATTGCTTTTGAGTTCGGTACACTTGCCTTTGTTACTGCCTCTAGGGCAGGACAGGGTGTTACCACTAGAATCCGCTTTCCCTGTGCCAGTGCGCGTTCTTTTAGAATCGCCATTTGCACTGCAGTTAGAACTTTTTCGACAGATGTAAAGCGCAATTCAGCGGAAGTGTACAGATGTGACTTGTATGCGATAGGTACTGTATCACCTTCATTAAAGGTTACATAGGTGAATCCCACCGCCCCCGGAATTATTCTAATCACCAGGTTTGTGTGGTTATCACGAGTCAAAAGATATTTAGACTCCAAAAGGTCTGTCTGCAAAGACTGCAGAATTGAGGTATGCTCAGGCAGCCAGCAAGACCTTGAATAAGTAGGTTGTATCAAAGCATACAAAGGCTTGATACGCTGGGCATATTCGGGAATGTAAGTACGCCCGAAATTCAAGAAACCCAGCAAAGACTGAAGTCTCTTCAGAGTATTTGGGGGGCACAAATGTGCACATTTTTCCAAGAAATGGGGGGCTAAGCCCTTACCTTCGTTATTGAGCTCATAGCCCAAGAACAGAACAGTAAATTCAGCAATGTGTGACTTAGCAAAGTTAAATTTGTAACCCTGCTCCGCAAATTCAAGAATAATGCGGTCCACACGGGACAGATGCTGATATAACTCGTCGTCTGTCAGATAGATGTCGTCAACGTACGAACATGCGTCTTGATCAATGTCATTTAACAAAGAAACAACACGGGCGGCGAATATACCCGGACTATTTTTATAGCCCATGGGTAATCGCCGGAACTGGAATAATTAACCACCGGATGTGAATGCGGTCCATTGACCACTCTCCGGGGCTAGGTTGTGCGTGTAGAAACCGTTTGAAAGGTCAAGTGTCGTTTTGTATTTTTTACGAACAAGACTGTCTACAAGCGCAGAACTGTGTGTATTTTGCACCGCAAAGTTCCGACAATGAGTATTTAAATGCCGGTAATCCAAAACTAAGCGGTACGATCCATCGGGTTTAGAAACCACGAAAAGGGGATTGTTCATAGGTGATACGCATGGTTCAATTACTCCCTGATATTCCAACTGTGTCAGAATTTCGGAGACGGGGCCTTTTGCCTGCCGTTTAATGGGATATTGGGGTTGTGGCTGCGGTAGTGACCGCAAAGGTATTGCATGAGGAGGTGATTCTTCATCCCATCCCACATGGTTGCGGTATAACGCTGGTGCCAGGTACACAGCCCACTCAGCTGCAAGTGCTTCAGCTTTGTCTTTTGGGACATGCCTTGATAAGCTTGGAAGGATTACCTCCTCTCCTTTATGTGCAGCTAAAACGAATGGGGGTGGCCAATCCACCTCTGCTAACAAAATGTCATATGAAGAGGTTAGATTTTCCCAAAAATCCCTTTTATTTCACGCGGTATGTCACCTTCAATTTGTATAACTATATTATATAGTCTGTCAGGGGGTGCCACTCTCGTGTCAGCTGTCTCTACAGTAACGAATGTTTCAGTTGCTGTCGCCTCCATATGAGGACGCAGCGCCTCCCGCACTATGGTAACTTCCGCGGCGCTGTCTAGGAGGGTTACTGCCCACGTCCAATTCTGGAGTCTCGTTCTCACCGTCTGTGGCATATTTCGCTGTTACAGCGGCAACCTTTTTCTTCTGAAATTGTGGTCGGGAATGGTGAAAGTCTTCCGCTTTCCCTCTGACTTGTTGTCGAGGTTGGTCTCGCTCCTGGGGAGCCTCTCGGCCCCTTCCTCTATCTTGCCGTTCTCCTCCACCAGCCTGTGACGACGTCTGGGCCTGTGAAGAACGAGGAGAACGCGTATCAGAGCTTTGAAACCTATCCGGTGATTTAATTCTCGACCTATCACGTAAATCATATGTACGTTCAGAAGAAACCGAAACTGGGGAAGCGCCTCTCGACCCCGGCTTCTTTGTTGCTTACCCTGTTTTTTCTGTCTCCAACTCTTTTTAGTGAAGACTGGTTTATCATCTTTCTCAGATGCACTTTTTGTTTGTGTAACTTGTGGTTGCGATTGAGTTTGCATTTTTACAAAAGGCTTGTTGCCCAGGCTATTTCTTCCAATTGTTTTATAAGCCCGGGCAATAATTTTCGGTAATTCGCGAGGCCTGTCCAACTCTGGGACTAAAGCCAAAGCATTCGCTACTTGAAAGTTCATAGCATCGCCCTTGACATTTCCAAGGATCAGCTCAGCTACTACATCAAACACTCCCACTAGTCTCATCCCTAATTCCACAGCCGCTTCAGGGCCATGTTCATCCTGTACTTTTTAATTACAGCGGGCAGAACCGTCATGGAAGGAGTTCCAAAACATTTTGAATAAACTGCTGCGAATACCTTACCCCAGTTTTCACATGCTGTCAAATCGGGGATTATGTCTTTTGGCAAACTTATCGTGAGGATGCGGTGTTTATCTACTGGGGATGTATGTGGAAACACTGCTTCTATCTGATCGAACTTTTCTGCAAGCCAGTAAGGATAGTCGTCCTTGTTTTGTGGACGTTTGCCCATCACAGAATTTACCATGACAGGACTTATAGTCACTCCAGCTGCAATAGCTGGTTGGCCTGCGACTACAGGAGCAGCTCCATGGAGGCTACCTGTAACGTATGTCACTAAGGCTCGATGCACTCGCACCAATTCGGTATGCATAGTGCGCAATTCCGCTAGCGGTAATGCCAGATAATTTGGATGCGGGGTATACCCGGCCAATACAGGCCAAGTGGCCCCCTGAATTGATAAGGGGCCTAATCGAACTGCGGTAGTTGGTTGTGGTAGGGCGCCATTGAACCAAACACGGTGCTGCCAAGCCGTGAGAGGCACTTCAAGAGCAGTATAGGGTCGATAGGCAGCAGGAATTGCGGTGGGTTTATATTCATGAAACAGCTTATCACCTGCATCCACCGCTTCAAAAGTGATCCAAGTGTAAAACACTTCAAAGTGATAAGCCGCATCGGCTTGAACCACAAAGACCAACTCGACCCCAGCATCGGGCACTCCATACACAGCTAAGTGGTCTCGGAGTGCTCCTCGACTATGTGCAGCTATCGCCACACCAGCCATGACCAAACAAATATATATTCGACAACCTAACAGGGAGCACAAAAATGGGTCTGTTAACTAACCTTTTTAATAATATCAAGCTTGAAAGAACCTATAAAACATTCAATATAGGAGGTATCACCGTCACATACGCCTCCGGAAGCGTACGCGAGGGGTTTGTGGACAAGCACAAGCACTACTCAAGCGTCTCGCAGATAAGCAGCCCCACGGTGGTCGCGCCATGTCATAAGGTTTCTGCACATACACAGAGCTATGCACAGGAAAATGGGACCCCGGAATACAGTGGTTTGCCACCATATACCGTAGCACCCAAAAACCCCAACCCAACTAGCTTAGCATCCCATTAGCACCCAAGTACTAATGTTTGGACAACCCAGAACACGGTATCTTTATCTCAGGACTCACTGAAGCAAGAACACTCTTTCGCCACTCACTCGTACTTGTCCACAAGGTGCGTAGGAAGAGACACTGGATAGGTTAAAATGTTTATTCCAACTTACGTGCTCTAATGTACAGTACACGTGTCAGTACTAATAGCATAATGCATATTACTAATATAAGCAGCATGGTTACAATTCCATAGAATACAAACGGGGAAAGCATCTCAGAGCTCAGTGGATAAACGTATAAATAACATTACCACCCTCCCTTGCAGTAAGATAGTTTATTATAAAATAGAAGACCTCTGGGCTTTGACTAGCGAACCCCCATACCTCAGTCTCTAGATGCAGAATTACATCAGCAGGACATCATAGCTCTTCTCACTGAAAGGGATTTCTCCAAGTGTGTTTAAGCGCTAGTAAACCACAGTATTAAAAGCATATCAAATTCTTCATGGCAATTGCACATAATGTTATGTCTGGGTGCGCGAGACTGGCCATATCAGGAAGAACCAGAATACATTGTTATGCGACCTTGTACATGTTTGTGCAGACTGAGCCCAAAAAGGTGAACAACAGAAAATGCAGACAGTGCAAAAGAACTTGGCACGAGCAAAGGGCGAGGAAGGCCCGGCTCAGTGTAACGTGCGCAAAGAGAAGCAGCATGGCAGCCAGGCCTAGGCCAACATAACAAGGCAGGTAACAATCCACAAGACACAGCCAACACAGTTTCAATCTTATGGTTCAAATTACATTTAAACCAAACCTGCTAATTAGGTTATCCCTGGCTAAAAGAATACCATGCATTTATTTAATAATATTTCATAATTGGCGAAGACAAAAGAGACCTATATACACCAATAGAGGACAAGAGAACATTTCCAACTTGAGGTCCTTCTGAGCTAAAATCAGTATTAAACTGTCCAACCTTAGGGTCCAAAGTAGCACGCATAAGTGCAAGATAGTGGTGTGCTCCTTAGAAAGTATAAGAAAAAGTGAAAGATTGTTATTCTTCTGACAAAAGCAGCATTTGCACTAATAACATGAGCTGGAAGTGCCATAGCAATTGAGGAAATATCCTTCCTTTTTAAACTTTCCAGTTTCACCTAGTACATTTATTGCCGTCAGTACAGACAGTAGCCATCTTTGAAAATTGTGTACAAGAACATCACACCAAAGAAGCCCTGTCCAGGGCATGCTGTGATGTTTTTTTTTACCTCCAAGATCCTTCAGTCAACCTTCATGAAACTCACAGCTTAAATATTTTATTGAGAAACAGCAGCACATACCTTCAAAAGCAGCTGGGATGTGGAAGGTATTAAGGATGATCTATCTTCAGGGTTACGAGAATGGAAATTGAACAGATCTGTTGTCGGATCAGCATATCTCATCTACTTCTGGGTACCTGGAACTCTGTGCTTTGATGCTGCCTGAGCCTGTAGATCCTCTTCTGCCTTGAACTAACTAGACTGCCCAGACCACTGACTATTTGCAGCATCTGAAAGTGAAAGGTCAATGTGCAGCACTCCCTGCTCTTATGAAGGATTCATGTCTCCTCTAGGTGCAGTGTCCTGAGGACCCACAGTAACTGCCAATATATAACCCTACATAACTCCTTCAGTTGAAAGCTGAGAGCTTCTTTATCCTTTGAGGGGAATTTCAGGGTCAAAGAGCATCTTCATCTTACAATGGTGTGGTCATGCAGAGCCACACAGGGGCTCAATTTAATTTAAACAGGAACATGTATATAGAAGTCTAGTGCTTATCACTTTCTGGCAATACCCTTCCCAATAACACTGACTAAGTATCTTAATGTCTCAAAGGAGCTGTCACAGCTCATGAGATGTTCCTAATGCTGACTTACTCATGCATTCAAACTCAAAGTCCAAAAGTACTTTATTTTGGTCAAAGACCATAAAAGAAACATGTTCGTAAAAACAGTGTCAAAAGTACAATATTCATGCTTTCTTTCATAATGTCACAATTTAAACTTCATTGCATAATTCATGTGCAGCCAAAAACAGTTCTAAATGCATGGTTACTATATATTTACATTTGAATCGCGTGTAAGAAACAGTCTAAAATAGATTAAAATATTAATGAATATAAAGTCTATACAAAAGAGCCAAGAAATTTTGAAATCAGTAACTATAACAACCCCTCGGGATGTAAAACTAGTATTATATCATGGCAATAATGCTTCTATAGCACATTTCTTCCATCTTGTCAGGTTAGTTATGAACCCCTTCGGTGCGTTGGATGGCCGGGAGTCCTCTGACGCACCACTGCTCATGTGAGTCAGACGGCTCCCGGCCGTCCGCACACATGGCACTAGAAATCCCTCTGGTGCAGGCACCAGAGGGATTTTTTTGAGCCCTGAACAGCCTCAGGAGCTGGGGAAGGGCTTCCCCAACTCCTGAGGCTGTCTTCTGGTTTCAGGGAAATGACGATAAGCGTGCACGTCCCGCTAACATCATTTCTCAGCAACCAAAACTGAAATGAGTCGATGGGCTCATTTCAGTTTCTCTTTCTATGTGCTCAGGGGGCTATCTCAGCCCCCGAGCATGTAGAAAGACAGGAGAGGTATCATTGGAAAGAGGAGACTCTCCCGTTTCCAATGGTACTGCTGCCTAGTGGATCCCTGCTTGGTGATCACCCCAGGAGGGTGATCCCCAAGGAAGGATCCATCCACTGGACACCAGGGATGGGGGAGCGGCCCTTTGGGCAAGGGCCTTTGCTCCCTTCAATTTTTTGGGAGGCTATTCAGTCTTTCTGCCCCCCCTGGGGGGCATATGGGGGCAGTAGCCCCCAATCTGCCCCACGCGGGGGGCCCACTAGATGCCAAGGATTATTTTTTCATTGGATTTAGAGGTGGGGACTGCCCGAGGTAGGCATGCCAATGCCCCCATGCCTACAAAATGACACAGTCTTTCTGCCCTCCCGGGAGGCAAATGGGGCAATAGCCCCCGATCTGCCCCCTCGGGGGCAGAAAGACCACTAGATGCCAGGGATTTTTTTCTTATTGTATTTAGAGGTGGGGGCTGCCCGAGATGGGAATGCCAATGCCCCCATTTCCCCTGCAAAATTCCAGTCTTTCTGCCCCCCTGGAAGACAGATGGGCCAGTAGCCCCCGATCTGCCTCCCGGGGGGGCAAACAACCCAATAGATGCCGGGGATTCTTTTTTTATTGTATTTAGGGGTGGGGGCTGCCCAAAATGGGCATGCCAATGCCCCCACCCCCCAAAAAAAATTCCACAGTCTTTCTGCCCCCCCCAGGAGGCAAATGGGGCAATAGCCCCCAATCTGCACCTATGTATATAGGGGTGGGGGCTGCCCTAAATGGGCCTGCCAATGCCCCCCTCCCCCAAAAATTTCACAGTATTTCTCCCCTCAGGAAGCTGATGGGGTAGTAGCCCCTGGCTTGCCCCGGGGGCGGGGCAAAAGCTCACTAGGCACCAAGGATTGTTTTTTTTATACGTAGGGGTGGGGGCTACCTAAAATGGGCCTGTCAATGTCCGCATCCCCCCAAAAAATTGCCTCAGTCTTTCTGCCCCCCAGGAGGCATTTGGGGCAATAGCACCTTATCTGCCCCCCCATCAGAAACAAGACCTACAAAATGTTATTTCTTCTTTTCACATAATACATTTTGACTAATTTGCCAAGCTGCATGCAGTAAGTTTAACTCAGCTACTACAACTTTTTGTAGGTTGTTACTTTTACAAATCTTAAAGGCTTGTCCTCTTTCCATCAAGCTCAAGGTATGGCAGAGGAGGAATATCCACTTGATTCTAGCTGTGACATTTTCGTGAGACATGGCATATTTTTCCTATTTTTTGTGCTTTCAACCTTCTTCCAATTAGTGGTAGAAATGGGTGGGAAACCAATAATGGATCTTGGAAAGCGATACATTTCTGAAAATTAGATGACATTCTGAACACAGCAGGAGGTCATTTGTGTAGATCCTTCAAGATTTTCCTATAGAAAGTAACAGTTAAAATAAAATAATATTGAAATTAAGTTGAAAAAAAACGCCATTTGTGCCTACGCTTTCAGCTGTTACTTCTTCTAAGTATGGCAGATGTTTAAAAGCAATATACCGTTATGTCTGCTAGACCCTTCTGGTTAAGGAAATAGATAGGACTTGTAGGTTTACCAAGAGCCAATAACTGACTGCGCCTTGCAATGGTTTTTCATTGTATATCGGGTATACAGAAATGTATTTGGTAAAATATAAAGAGTGAAAAGTAGGTATCAAGAAAACATATGCATTTCTGAAATGGAAACAACATATGGAATTTATAAACAGTGGCTATTTGCACATCTCCAAATTTGTGCGTATCCGTACTACCATGTCAACTAGAGGGCAAATTTTAAAATTACATCTTTTTTACACACTGTCTTGCCTTTGGAAGGAGGCTGAAATGAATAGAAAGTCAATTGTTGTTAACACTTGCTCTGCTATTCTGTGTTCCCCTATGTCTCGTGATAAAAATTATACCTCACTTGTGTTGGTAGGTCTAGTGGCCGTGACAGGAAATGGCCCAAAACTCAACATGGACACATAATATTTTTCCATTGAAAACTGACCCTTATTTTACAATGTGCCTAGCTGTGGATTTTGAACCGTAGCTCAGCCAGAACCTAGGGAAACCTAGCAAATCTGTACATTTCTGAAAAGTAAACAACCAGGGGATCGAGGATGGGATGACTTGTGTGGCCTTCACCAGGTTACCCAGAATCCCTTGGAAACCTCAAACTTTGTCAAAAGAAACACACTTTCCTCACTTTTCTGTGATGGACTGTTCTGGAATCTATGGGGAGCCACAAATTTCCACCCACCCAACATTCTCCATGTCTCCTGATAAAAATAGTACCTCACTTATGTAGTTAGGCCTAGTGCCCCTGACAGGAAACAGCCTAAAACGCAACATGGACAAATCACATTTTTCCACTGAAAACTGACCCTTTTTTTAAATCTGCATAGCTGTGGATTTTGGACCCTCGCTCAGCCGGCACCTAGGGAAACCTAGCTAACATGTACATTTATAAAAACTAGACACAGAGGGAAATCTAGGATAGGGTGACTTGTGTGGCGCTCAACAGGTTCTGTTACCCAGAATCTTTTGCAAACCTCAAACTTTGCCAAACAAAAACTAATTTCCTCACATTTCTGTGATGGAAAGTTCAGAAAACAGTGGGCAGCCACAAACCTCCAACCAACCAGCTTTCCCACTAGTCTCCCAATAAAAATGGTACCTCACTTGCATGGGTAGGCTTAGTGCCCATGAAAGGAAAATGGCCCAAAAAGCAACATAGACACATCACATTTTTCCAGTGAAAACTAACCCTTTTTTCGCAATGTGCCTAGCTGTGGATTTGGGGCCCTAGTTCAGCCGGCACCTAGGAAAACTGTCTCGCCTCACCTTCAAAATACCACCCCACACGATGGCCTAAACACGACGAGGCAGGAGAAAGGGGATTCACTTTACAAAATGCAAAGTCTCTCTTTTTAGAATAAGGCTTGGGGTTTTATTTATGCAATGCTCTCTAACAGAAAGGCTTTCCCAGATATCAAATGAGTAACATTCAAAATGTATATAGAGATATATATATATATATTTATATATATATATATTCACTGAAAAAACCATAGGTTTTAGGGACAGTTATAGTTACTTGGACATTGCACTCGTACAAAACCCGTGAAATTCCCCCGTTATAGTTAGTTCAGCTAACTATAACTCGCGCCCCCGCAATGCACTGCTGCTGACGTCACATATTACATCACTCATGACATGGTCAGTGACATCACTGATGACATCACTGATGACATCTCAAATGACATCACTGATGACATCATCCAGTGACTGTGTGTTTCTGTAAAGTTTAAATATTTTTTAATATATATAGGGAAAGGCGTATTAAAGAATGAGAGGGTGTATAAGTGTGTGTATGGATGATTTAGTAGGTGCGTGACTAATTCTATAAGTGAGTGATTAAACGTATCTTACTGAATGCATGGGTTAGTGACTAAACTGGGTGAATGTCTGTATCTGTCTGTTGCTGTGTAAGTGGCTGCATGGGTTTGTGAACAGCAACATGAGTGTCTATAAGAGTTATTGATTTGTTGTCTGAGTATCTGTATGGGTGCCTAAGTGTTTGTGTGGTTGGGGTGTGTGCGACTGTGCATAGATGTGTGAGTGGGTGATTCACTGGGTGGATGGTTTCAAGAGTGCATCTGTGATAGACTGTATGGGTGGGTAAGTGTGTGTAACAGTGTGTTAGTGAGTGAATGTATGTCCCAGTGGTACATGTGTGTGTAACTACATATGTGAAAGGCAGTATATATGTGTGTTAGAGTATTTAAATGGCTATAAGTGAGAGTGTGTTATTGTGAGAGTGGCTGTATGGATGAGTGTGTGCTTGTATCAGTGATTGTATAAGAGCGTAACAATGTGCTAGTATTTGTATGATTAAGTGAGCTGGTGTGTGTATAACTGTATAGGTGAGTAAATGGCAGTGTGTTGAATTATTTGCATGACTGACTAGGTGTGTGAGTACCTCTATGGATGAGTGGCGGTGTTTGAGTGTCTATATAGGAGTAAGAGTGCATATGATAGTCCTGTACTGAGTGACCATAAGTATGAGTGACTGTACGGGTGAGTGAGTGGATGTGTGTGTGTAGACCTAAGAATCAGTGAGTGGGTATGTAGTTATTGGTGTTGGAGTGTCTATGGTTTTGCGAATGGCAGTCTGTAATTTAGAGTGGGTGTATCAAAGGTTATATTAGGGTGTGAGGAGGTGCATCAGATTATCATGTGGATGATGTCATCAGTGATGTCATTTGAGATGTCATCATTGATGTCATCAGTGATGTCACTGACCATGTCATGAGTGATGTAATATGTGACGTCATCAGCAGTGCATTGTGGGCGCGAGTTATAGTTAGCTGAACTAACTATAACGGGGAATTTCACGGGTTTTGTACGAGTGCAATGTCCAAGTAATTATAACTGTCCCTAAAACCTATGGTTTTTTCAGTGAATTTCAAAGGTTTTTTAAATGCTAATTTGTAACTATAACGTGTCTGAAACCTATGGTTTTTTCAGTGAATTTCAAAGGTTTTTTAAATGCTAATTTCTAACTATAACGTGCCTGAAACCTATGGTTTTTTCAGTGAATTTCAAAGGTTTTGTAAATGACAATTTTTAAATGTATTAATTGTTATATTAATTTTTTTCATACTGATTTACTACATTTTTAGAAACAATTTTTTTTTACATATTTTATTTTTTAAATTACATTGTAATTACATTATACATTACATTACAAAAAATACTTTCTCAGAATGAATTACTTTAGTTTAAATACTTTGCACATAGGCAATAGACTTTTAAGTACAGTAGTTACAGTTGTTGCAATGGGCAACACATTTTCAAACACAATGCAACATTCAGCTCAATGTGAATTTCTAGTTAAATGCAATTAGTTACTTTATGGATTACTTTTCTAACCACAGGACTGGATCCTAGATTCAGTCCTGGGACATCTCCTGTAAACAGTTGAGTAAAAGCGTTTTGGTTACAGTACTGATTTTTAAGGAATATTATTGTATTTTAAAAGTTGACACTTAGAAACTTTTTCTCATATAGTCACCAATGTTATCCTATGGAAGGAAATTCACTTAGCAGGTAAAAACTGTTATCGTTACTTTTTCTTACTCAGTGTTGGATCCTGGATCCAGCACTGGTGCATCTCCTGTAAACAGTTGAAAGAATGCGTTTAAGTCATACAGGTGATTTTTAAGGAATATTTGTAGTTTGTAAAAATCAACACTTTGAAACGTTTTTGCTGAAAACCAGACAATGGATTCCTATGGAAGAAAATATAAGTTACTGGTAAGTACGGTTAAAATTACTTTTCAGGGTCAGTGCTGGGCTAAAAGATGCAGCACTGGGTTCTCTCCTGATAACAGGTGAGTAAATCGGAATTCGTATTTCGGCTGATTTTAGAGGAATATTTTAAAGTTCCAAAACTCCACACTTAGAAGAATTTCCAAGTGAAACCAGTCAATGTTAGCCTACGGAAGGAAATTCAAGTTACTGGTAAGTACGGTTAGAATTACTTTTCAGGGTCAGTGCTGGGCTAAAAGGTGCAGCACTGGGTTTTCTCCTGATAACAGGTGAGTAAGTCGGAATTCGGATTTCGGCTGATTTTAGAGGAATATTTGTATGTTTCAAAAATCAACACTTAGAAACTTTTTCAGCAAAAAGCAGGCAATGATATCCTATGCAAGGAAATTCAAGTTACTGGTAAGTACGGTTAAAATTACTTTTCAGGATTAGTACTGGGCTGAAAGATGCAGCACTGAGGTCTCTCCTGATAACAGGTGAGTAAATCGGAATTCGTATTTCGGCTGATTTTAGAGGAATATTTTAAAGTTCCAAAACTCCACACTTAGAAGAATTTCCAAGTGAAACCAGTCAATGTTAGCCTATGGAAGGAAATTCAAGTTACTGGTAAGTACGGTTAAAATTACTTTTCAGGACCAGTACTGGGCTGAAAGATACAGCACTGAGGTCTCTCCTTATAACAGGTGAGTAAATCGGAATTCGTATTTCGGCTGATTTTAGATGAATATTTTAAAGTTCCAAAACTCCACACTTGGAAGAATTTCCAAGTGAAACCAGTCAATGTTAGCCTATGGAAGGAAATTCAAGTTACTGGTAAGTACGGTTAAAATTACTTTTTAGGACCAGTACTGGGCTGAAAGATACAGCACTGAGGTCTCTCCTGATAACAGGTGAGTGAATCGGAATTCGTATTTCGGCTGATTTTAGAGGAATATTTGTATGTTTCAAAAATCAACACTTAGAAACTTTTTCAGCAAAAGCAGGCAATGATATCCTATGGAAGGAAATTCAAGTTACTGGTAAGTACGGTTAAAATTACTTTTCAGGACCAGTACTGGGCTGAAAGATACAGCACTGAGGTCTCTCCTTATAACAGGTGAGTAAATCGGAATTCGTATTTCGGCTGATTTTAGAGGAATATTTGTATGTTTCAAAATCAACAGAAACTTTTTCAGCAAAAAGCAGGCAATGATATCCTATGGAAGGAAATTCAAGTTACTGGTAAGTACGGTTAAAATTACTTTTCAGGACCAGTACTGGGCTGAAAGATTCAGCACTGAGGTCTCTCCTTATAACAGGTGAGTAAATCGGAATTCAGTATTTCGGCTGATTTTAGATGAATATTTTAAAGTTCCAAAACTCCACACTTAGAAGAATTTCCAAGTGAAACCAGTCAATGTTAGCCTATGGAAGGAAATTCAAGTTACTGGTAAGTACAGTTAAAATTACTTTTTAGGACCAGTACTGGGCTGAAAGATACAGCACTGAGGTCTCTCCTGATAACAGGTGAGTAAATCGGAATTCGTATTTCGGCTGATTTTAGAGGAATATTTGTATGTTTCAAAAATCAACACTTAGAAACTTTTTCAGCAAAAAGCAGGCAATGATATCCTATGGAAGGAAATTCAAGTTACTGGTAAGTACGGTTAAAATTACTTTTCAGGACCAGTACTGGGCTGAAAGATGCAGCACTGAGGTCTCTCCTGATAACAGGTGAGTAAATAGGAATTCGTATTTCGGATGATTTTAGAAGAATATTTGCACAATGGTGAAGGGAGGGGGCGGGGCCTGAGGTGACATCTGTGCAAACGCGCCCCGTGGCGCGTTTTAAGTTGGGGGATTAAGTCCCCTTGAATCCTGAGGGTCCCCGGAGTCCAACTAGCCCACCATATACCTCCAAAAAGCGCCACAGAGCTGCGTTGCAGAGAGGTGTAAAAAGGGGCATGGCCTCTGTACACCTCTCTGCAAGGCAGCCCCTGGCGCATACTGGAGGTTCCTGGTGGGCTAGTTGGCCCCCAGGGACCCCCAGTATTCAAGGGGAATTCGTTCCCCTCTGCAAACGCGCCAGGGGGCGCGTTTGCAGAGTGGTGAAGGAAGGGGCGGGGCCTGCGGGCCCGATCGTTTTTTGTTTTGTTTGTTTTTTGTCCTCTGAAGGGGGCTGTGTGGCCCCCTTCCTTTTTCATGTTTTTGGGCCCTGGGGACCCCATCCCCCAGGGCCTTACCCTTTTTTTGTAATTAAAATAAAATAAAAAAAACGGGAAGGGGGCCGCGTGGCCCCCCTTCCCTGGGCCTGTATTGGCCCCGGAAACCCCATCCCCCGGGGCATGACCTCGATTTTTTTTTTTGTTCTTTGGAGGAGGGCTGCGTGGCCCCCCTCCTCAGGCCATTTAAGGCCCCGGGGACCCCATCTCCGGGGCCGGCCTTTCCGTTTTTTTTTTATTTAATTATTTTTATTTTTGGGGGAGGAGGGCCGCGTGGCCCCCCTCCCGGGCCACTACTTGCCCTGGGGACCCCATCCCCCGGGGCTGGCCCTCTCCGTTGGGGACTGTGGGGGGGTACCCAATCCCCCACAGTCCCGCCGGCTCCCGCGTCCCTTGGGAGCCGGCATTGCTTTCCACATGGGGAGCTGCTAAGATGCAGCTCCCCATGTGGAAAGCATCGGCTTTGGATATTGGAAGAGAGAGCAGGTTTCCCTGCCTCTCTTCCAATATCCAAAGCAGTTTGCAATGACAGGACGGGAGCCGCGAGGCTCCCGTCCTGCCATAGCAAACTACAGTGTCCCGGGGTAGGCACCCCGGGACACTGCAGGAGCCGGCCCTGGGGGTGGTGGTCCCCAGGGCCATCAAGGGCTCCAGGAGGGGGGCCGCGCGGCCCCCTCCCATTCAGGTCACAGCCCCGGGGAGGTGGTGGTCCCCGGGGCTCTGGGGTCCGTAACGGACCCCCATTTTTAAATGTTTAGTGCCCCGGGGAGGTGGCGGTCCCGAGGTGTGTGGGGGCTGGAGCCCCCCACACAGGTTTTTAATTTAAAAAAAAGCCCCGGGGAGGTGGTGGTCCTCGGGGCTGCGGGAGGGCTCAGAGCCCTCCCGCACCATTTAAAAAAAAGCCCCGGGGGTGGCGGTCCCCGGGCTTGGGGGCCCTTTGAGGCCCCCACATATAAAATTAACCCCTCCCACCATGCCCCCGGGACTTGGGCCACCCTGGGGCAAAATACGATCGAAGCGCGGGAGACCGCGCTTCAAATTTTATTTTTCCGGCAGGATTCGCGCACCCTGAGCGCCTCCTGCAGATTTTTAAAAAAATTATTATTTTTTTTGCCCAGAGGGTCCTTGTGGGACCCCCTGAGCAAACCTAGGGGTCAGGGTGTTTCTACCCTGCCCCCTTTGTGCGCTTTGCGCACTTGTTTCTGTCCCTCGGTTCTACCGAGGATAAAATGGCTGCCAACATTTCCTGAATCGGAATGTTGACAGCCAGCTGACAGCCAATTAACATGCAGCTCGTGATCGGGACGGTGCGCGCAGGGTGCGCTCAGGGTGCGCGAATCCTCCGTGCCCATAGATATCACTATCTTTTTACTTTTGATTTTCTCAGCAACTACTGAACGGATTTACACCATTTAACAAAAAGGGTTCTTTCTGAACCAAGAACTACCTCTTTGCAAAATTTGGTGTAATTCCGTTCAGCAGTTTGGGCTGTAGCCGTGTCTAAAGTTTCCTATGGAAAATTGCATGGGGAAAACGCGTTTTGGGACCCCCTTTTTTCTCGGCCCCCGCTTGACGAATCCCCCCGAGACTTTCAGGGTAGGAGCGGACCGGAGCGGGCCACAAAGTTTGAAAATGTTGCGAAGATACGTCAACCGGCAAGAGAGTTATTTCAAATAGAATGTCGCGGATTTCCTATGGATAATAGGTTGTAACTATAACTATCTACTGGCGACCGCCAGTAGATAATATATATATATATATATTCACTGAAAAAACCATAGGTTTCAGGGACGTTATAGTTAGTTGGACATTTCACTCGTACAAAACCATAGAAATTCCCCTGTTATAGTTAGTTCAGCTAACTATAACTTGCGCCCCCGCAATGCACTGCTGATGACGTCACATATTACATCATTCATGACATGGTCAGTGACATCACTGATGACATCTCAAATGACATCTCAAATGACATCACTGATGACATCATCCATGTGATAATCTGATGCACGTCCTCACACCCTAATATAACCTTTGATACACCCACTCCAAAATACAGAACTTTATTTTTGAAACCATAGCCACACCAATACCACTTACTACATATCTACTCACTGGTTCTTAGGACTACACACACATCTACTCATTCACCCATACAAGCACTCATACATGCAGTCACTCATCACTTCAACACTATCATGTACACTCATACACCTACACAGACACTCACACACCAGCACTCATCCAGAGTTACTCACACACCTAGTCAGTCATGCAAAGAATCAATCACACTTCCATTTACTGACCTACAGAGTTATACACACAACAGATCACTTATTCAAACAGAAACAAACACATAATTACTCTCTTATACAATCACTGATACAAGTACACACTCATCTATACAGCCACTCTCGCAATCACGGACTCTCACATATAGTCATTTATATACTCCAACTCTCACATACACTGCCTTTTACATATGTAGTTACTTGGACATGTACCACTGAGACATCCATTCACTCAGTAACACAGCCATACACACACTGACCCACCCATACAGCTGTTTCCACAGGCACTCTTGAACCCATACAGCCAGTGAATCAATCACTCAAACATGTATGCACAGAGTCACACACCTCCCACACACCCACACACACACACACACACTCAGGCACCCATACAAATACTCTGGCAACCAATCAATAACCCATATAGACACTCATGTAGCAACTGACCAACCCATGCAGCAGCTTATACAACAGCAGACAAACTGATACATTCACACAGTTCAGTCAGTAACCCATGCATTCAGTAAGACACATGTAATAACTCACTTAAACAGTCAGTCACGCACCTACTAAATCCTCCATCCAGACACATACACCCACTCATTCTTCAATACACCTTGGTGTATATATATATAATACATATTTAAACTTTACAGAAAAACAGTCACTAGATGATGTCATCAGTGATGTCACTGACCATGTCATGAATGATGTAATATGTGACGTCATAAGCAAGTGCATTGCGGGGGCGCGAGTTATAGTTAGCTGAACTAACTATAAGGGGGAATTTCTATGGTTTTGTACAAGTGAAATGTCCAACTAACTATAACGTCCCTGAAACCTATGGTTTTTTCAGTGAATATATAGGTCACAAGGGCCATCTAGGGCTCCTAAAGGGGGCTGTGCAGCCCCCCTCCTTTGATAAAATTTGCCCCGAGGAGGTGGTGGTCCCCAGGGCCAGGGGTCCACGAGACCCCCTCATATTGATTTAATGAGCCTTGGGGAGGTGGCAGTCCCTGGGGCAGGGGGGTCTGCGTGGGCCCTCCCCCATAATTAGAAATAGCCCTGGGGAGGTGGCGGTCCCCGGGGCTATGGGCGGGTCCAGTAGACCCGTCCGCATTCATTATCAAAAGTACCCCAGGGAGGTGGTGGTCCCCAGGGCTTTCATAAGCCCTAGGAGGGGACCCCGAGCACTCCCTCCTATAAGTAGTATTTGTCCTCGGGACCTGGGCCACCCAGGGGTTATTTTTTAAAGCAAGCACTTGCTTTTCTTTAAAACAAATTGCCGTGAATTTGCAATTATCACAAATTTGCCGCAATTTCTTTTTTAAATGGCTTAGGGGTCAGGGTATTCCTGCCCTGCCTCCTTTTCTTTATTTTCACTTTTTTGAGGGGACTTGGCTTGAAGCCAAGTCCCAAGATGGCTGCTAACACTTCCTGGTTGAAGTGTTGGCAGACAATCAGAGCAGTGCATTTCCCTGCACAAGCTCTCTTTGTACGCAAAGACTCAGCGGCCAGAGATATCATAATCATTTTAAGCTTACATTTCTCAAAAATTACAGAACAGATTTACATCAAATAGGCACAATGCACTTCCTTGAACCAACATCTACCTCCCTGCCAAATTTGGTGTAAGTCCGTTCAGCAGTTCGGGCTGTAGCTGTGACTAAAGGTTCCTTATTTCACGCCCCAAATTCTCGGTCCCCACTGCATAGATCTCCCCCACACTTTGCATAACATTAGTACCCACCGTTACACTTTTTTTGGAAAATTTCATGCAGATTGGTCAAATGTCTCTAAACTTATAGGCACGTCAAAAATGCTTTTCCTATGGAAACTAGGTCCTAACTATAACTACCTACTGGCAACCGCCAGTAGGTAATATTATTTTTATATATATATATATATATATATATATATATATATATATATATATATATATATATATTCACAGAAAAAAACATAGGTTTTAGGGACAGTTATAGTTATTTGGACAATGCACTCGTACAAAACCCGTGAAATTCCCCCGTTATAGTTAGTCCAGCTAACTATAACTCGCGCCCGCAATGCACTGCTGATGACGTCACATATTACATCACTCATGACATGGTCAGTGACATCACTGATGACATCACTGATGACATCTCAAATGACATCACTGATGACATCATCCACGTGATAATTTCATGCATCTTCTCACACCCTAATATAACCTTTGATACACCCACTCTAAATTACAGACTGCCATTCGCAAAACCATAGACACTCCAACACCAATAACTACATACCCACTCACTGATTCTTAGGTCTACGCACACATCAACTCACTCACCCGTACAGTCACTCATACTTACGGTCACTCAGTACAGGACTATCATATGCACTCATACTCCTATATAGACACTCAAACACCGCCACTCATCCATAGAGGTACTCACACACCTAGTCAGTCATGCAAATAATTAAACACACTACCATTTACTCACCTATACAGTTATACACACACCAGCTCACTTACTCATACAAATACTAGCACATTCTTACGCTCTTATACAATCACTGATACAAGCACACACTCATCCATACAGCCACTATCACAATCACTCACTCTTGCTTATAGCTATTTATATACTCCAACACACATATATACTGCCTTTCACATATGTAGTTACTCACACATGTACCACTGGGACATACATTCACTCACTAACACACTCTTACACACACTTACCCACCCATACAGTCTATCACAGATGCACTCTTTAAACCATCCACCCAGTGAATCACCCACTCACACATCTATGCACAGAGTCGCACACACCCCTCCCACACAAACACTCAGGCACCCATACAGATACTCACACAAGCATTCAATAACTCATATAGACACTCATGTAGCTATTCACAAACACATGCAGCCACTTACACAGCAACAGACAGACGGATACAGACATTCACCCAGTTTAGTCACTAACCCATGCATTCAGTAAGATACGTTAAATCACTCACTTATAGAGTCAGTCACGCACCTACTAAATCATCCATACAGACACTTACACACCCACTCATTCTTCAATACGTCTTTTCCTATATATATTAAAAATATTTAAACTTTACAGAAACACAAAGTCACTGGATGATGTCATCAGTGATGTCATCAGTGATGTCATTTGAGATGTCATCAGTGATGTCATCAGTGATGTCACTGACCATGTCATGAGTGATGTAATATGTGACGTCATCAGCAGTGCATTGCGAGGCGCGAGTTATAGTTAGCTGGACTAACTATAACGGGGGAATTTCACGGGTTTTGTACGAGTGCATTGTCCAAATAACTATAACTGTCCCTAAAACCTATGGTTTTTTCAGTGAATTTCAAAGGTTTTTTAAATGCTAATTTGTAACTATAACGTCCCTGAAACCTATGGTTTTTTCAGTGAATTTCAAAGGTTTTTTAAATGCTAATTTGTAACTATAACATGTCTGAAACCTACGGTTTTTTCAGTGAATTTCAAAGGTTTTGTAAATGACAATTTTTAAATGTATTAATTGTTATATAAATTTTTTCATACTGATTTCCAAATTGTTTAGAAACAATTTTTTTACATATTTTATTTTTTAAATTACATTGTAATTACATTATACATTACATTACAAAAAATACTTTCTCAGAATGAATTACTTTAGTTTAAATACTTTGCACATAGGCAATAGACTTTTAAGTACAGTAGTTACAGTTGTTGCAATGGGCAACACATTTTCAAACACAATGCAACATTCAGCTCAATGTGAATTTCTAGTTAAATGCAATTAGTTACTTTATGGATTACTTTTCTAACCACAGGACTGGATCCTAGATTCAGTCCTGGGACATCTCCTGTAAACAGTTGAGTAAAAGCGTTTTGGTTACAGTAGTGATTTTTAAGGAATATTATTGTATTTTAAAAGTTGACACTTAGAAACTTTTTCTCATAGAATCACCAATGTTATCCTATGGAAGGAAATTCACTTAGCAGGTAAAAACTGTTATCGTTACTTTTTCTTACTCAGTGTTGGATCCTGGATCCAGCACTGGTGCATCTCCTGTAAACAGTTGAAAGAATGCGTTTAAGTCATACAGGCGATTTTTAAGGAATATTTGTAGTTTGTGAAAATCGACACTGAAAGTTTTCTGCTGAAAACCAGACAATGGATTCCTATGGAAGAAAATATAAGTTACTGGTAAGTACGGTTAAAATTACTTTTCAGGGTCAGTGCTGGGCTAAAAGATGCAGCACTGGGTTCTCTCCTGATAACAGGTTAGTAAATTGGAATTCGTACTTTGGTTGATTTTAGAGGAATATTATAAAGTTCCAAAACTCCACACTTAGAAGAATTTCCAAGTGAAACCAGTCAATGTTAGCCTATGAAGGAAATTCAAGTTACCGGTAAGTACGGTTAAAATTACTTTTGAGGATCAGTACTGGGCTGAAAGATGCAGCACTGAGGTCTCTCCTGATAACAGGTGAGTAAATCGGAATTCGTATTTCGGCTGATTTTAGAGGAATATTTTAAAGTTCCAAAACTCCACACTTAGAAGAATTTCCAAGTGAAACCAGTCAATGTTAGCCTATGAAGAAAATTCAAGTTACCGGTAAGTACGGTTAAAATTACTTTTCAGGACCAGTACTGGGCTGAAAGATGCAGCACTGAGGTCTCTCCTGATAACAGGTGAGTAAATCGGAATTCGTATTTCGGCTGATTTTAGAGGAATATTTTAAAGTTCCAAAACTCCACACTTAGAAGAATTTCCAAGTGAAACCAGTCAATGTTAGCCTATGGAAGGAAATTCAAGTTACTGGTAAGTACGGTTAAAATTACTTTTCAGGATCAGTACTGGGCTGAAAGATGCAGCACTGAGGTCTCTCCTGATAACAGGTGAGTAAATCAGAATTCGGATTTCGGCTGATTTTAGAGGAATATTTGTATGTTTCAAAAATCAACACTTAGAAACTTTTTCAGCAAAAAGCAGGCAATGATATCCTATGGAAGGAAATTCAAGTTACTGGTAAGTACGGTTAAAATTACTTTTGAAGATCAGTACTGGGCTGAAAGATGCAGCACTGAGGTCTCTCCTGATAACAGGTGAGTAAATCGGAATTCGTATTTCGGCTGATTTTAGAGGAATATTTTAAAGTTCCAAAACTCCACACTTAGAAGAATTTCCAAGTGAAACCAGTCAATGTTAGCCTATGAAGGAAATTCAAGTTACCGGTAAGTACGGTTAAAATTACTTTTGAGGATCAGTACTGGGCTGAAAGATGCAGCACTGAGGTCTCTCCTGATAACAGGTGAGTAAATCGGAATTCGTATTTCGGCTGATTTTAGAGGAATATTTTAAAGTTCCAAAACTCCACACTTAGAAGAATTTCCAAGTGAAACCAGTCAATGTTAGCCTATGAAGGAAATTCAAGTTACCGGTAAGTACGGTTAAAATTACTTTTGAGGATCAGTACTGGGCTGAAAGATGCAGCACTGAGGTCTCTCCTGATAACAGGTGAGTAAATCGGAATTCGGATTTCGGCTGATTTTAGAGGAATATTTGCACAATGGTGAAGGGAGGGGCGGGGCCTGAGGTGACATCTGTGCAAACGCGCCCCGTGGTGCGTTTTAAGTTGGGGGATTAAGTCCCCTTGAATCATGAGGGTCCCTACGGGCCAACTAGCCCACCAGGAACCTCCAGTATGCGCAGGGGGCTGCGTTGCAGAGACATGTACAGAGGCCACACCCCTTTTACACCTCTCTGCAACGCAGCTCTGTGGCGCTTTCTGGACATACCTGTTGGGCTAGTTGGCCCCCAGGGACCCTCAGGATTGAAGAGGATTTAATTCCCCATCTTAAAACGCGCCACGGGGCCTGTTTGCACACATGTCACCTGAAGCCCCGCCCCTCCCTTCACCACTGTGCAAACGCGCCCGTGGCACGTTTTAAGTCGGGGGATTAACTCCCCTTGAATCCTGAGGGTCCCTGGGGTGCAACTAGCCCACCATATACCTCCAAAAGCGCCATAGAGCTGCGTTGCAGAGAGGTGTAAAAAGGGGCGTGGCCTCTGTACACCTCTCTGCAAGGCAGCTCCCTGGCGCATACTGGAGGTTCCTGGTGGGCTAGTTGGCCCCAGGGACCCCCAGTATTCAAGGGGAATTGTTCCCTTCTGCAAACGCGCCAGGGGCGCGTTTGCAGAGTGGTGAAGGAAGGGGCGGGGCCTGCGGGCCCGATCGTTTTTTTGTTTTTGTTTTTTTTTCCCCTGAAGGGGGCTGTGTGGCCCCCTTCCTTTTTCCTATTTTTAGGCCCTGGGGACCCCATCCCCCAGGGCCTTACCCCTTTTTTTTAAATTAAAATAAAAAAAAAAAAATGGGAAGGGGGCCGCGTGGCCCTCCTTCCCTGGGCCTGTATTGGCCCCGGGGACCCCATCCCCCAGGGCATGGCCTGTTTTTTTTATTTGGAGGGGGCTGCGTGGCCCCCTCCTCAGGCCATTTAAGGCCCCGGGGACCCCATCCCCGGGGCCGGCCTTGCACTTTTTTTAAATTATTTTATTTTTTTACTTTGGGGAGGGGGCTGCGTGGCCCCCTCCGTGGCCACTTATGGCCCCGGGGACCCCATCCCCGGGCCTGGCCTCTCATTGGAGACTGTGGGGGTCCCCAATCCCCCCACAGTCCCGCCGGCTCCCCGTGTCCTACGGGAGCCGGCATTGCTTTACACATGGGGAGCAGCTAACATGCTGCTCCCCATGTGGAAAGCAATCTGCTTTGGATATTGGAAGAGAGAGCAGGTTTCCTGCTCTCTCTTCCAATATCCAAAGCAAGTTTGTAATGACAGGACGGGAGCCGCGAGGCTCCCGTCCTGTCATTGCAAACAGCAGTGTCCCGGGGTAGGCACCCCGGGACACTGCAGGAGCCGGCCCTGGGGGTGCTGGTCCCCAGGGCCATCAAGGCTCCAGGAGGGGGCGCGCGGCCCCCTCCCTACATTTTGAAAGCCCCGGGGAGGTGGTGGTCCCGGGCTTGGGGTCCAAAACGGACCCCCATTGTAATTTTTCTTAGTGCCCCGGGAGGTGGTGGTCTCGGGCGTGTGGGGCTGGAGCCCCCACACAGGTTTTTAATTAAAAAAGAAGCCCCGGGAGGTGGTGGTCCTCGGGGCTGCGGGAGGGCTCAGAGCCCTCCCGCCCCATTCTACATAAAGCCCCGGGGCTGGTGGTCCCCGGGCTTGGGGGCCCTTAGAGGCCCCCACACATAAAATTAACCTCCCCCAGCATGCCCCCGGGACTTGGCCCACCCGGGGCCAATTAACATCGAAACGCTGGAGACCGCGCTTCGATTTTTTTTTTTTCGGCAGGGTTCGCGCTCCCTGAGCGCATCCTGCCGATTTAAAAAAAAAAAAAATTGTTTTTGCCCAGGGGTCCTTGTGGGACCCCTGAGCAGACCTAGGGGTCAGGGTGTTTCTACCCTGCCCCCTTTGTGCGCTTTGCGCACTTGTTTCTGTCCCTCGGTTCTACCGAGGGACAAAATGGCTGCCAACACTTCCTGATTTGGAGTGTTGACAGCCAATTAACATAAAGCTCGTGCTCGGGAGGATCCGCGGCCCTAGATATATCTATCTTTTTTACTTTTCATTTTCTCAGCAACTACTGAACGGATTTACACCATTTAACAAAAAGGGTTCTTTCTGAACCAAGAACTACCTCTTTGCCAAATTTGGTGTAATTCCGTTCAGCAGTTCGGGCTGTAGCCGTGTCTAAAGTTTCCTATGGAAAATTGCATGGGGAAAACGCGTTTTGGGACCCCCTTTTTTCTCGGCCCCGCTTGACGAATCCCCCGAGACTTTCAGGGTAGGAGCGGACCAGAGCGGGCCACAAAGTTTTAAAATTTTGCGAAGATACGTCAACCGGCAAGAGAGTTATTTCAAATAGAATGTCGCGGATTTCCTATGGATAATAGGTTGTAACTATAACTATCTACTGGCGACCGCTCAGTAGATATATATATATATATATATATATATATATATATATATATATATATATATATATATATATATATATATATATATATTTATATGCAAGCAATAGTAACACACTTGGTAAATGCAACAGTTAAATGCATGATTAATAATAATGAATGAACAAGCAGCAAATATTATTGGACGTCCTGCAGGAAATCAGTAAGATATATACACTAAATACATCAAATGATTACTTTGGATGTGCACTTTGACTCACTCACACCTCACAAAGAAAACACCTCAAATGATCATGGCCACTGGCCACACATCACAATGGCAATAATCAAAACTCAAACACTTCACCTGGTGCAAACACTGCATCTTAGCCCACTCCAGACTGGGGGATTTACAGCCAGGGATAAGAGCCTCAGCAACCAGGGTTCCGCTGTACCGAAGTAGACACGTCCGTCCCCATTCGGATTCCAAAATCCCGGTTTCTAAGTCAACAACCCTCAGCTTTATAGTCTCAAAACACACTAGAAGGTTTGAGAGTCTTTCCCTCTGCGCCAAGGAAACTTACTGGAATTGGCCACTTTCCACGCAAGCATTCCAGGGCAGAAGGAGTTCCCACGTTCCCTCTACATTCTCACATGTTCCAGCCTTTATCTTAACGAAGCTTACGAAAGACTTCCAGGGTATATTACACAATGTCTCACAAAACAACCTTGAACGTGATTAACCCAAAGAACTTGCAAACACTCTGGGGACCTGTCTGTGCGCGCAGAAAAGCTCAAGCAAGGCAGAGTCAGAATTCAGGATGAAATGAGGCCATGTCAAAGCCAAGTAAGAACTTCATAATACTTCCCAATGTACAGCACAATGCACATTTGTGCACCACTGCTTATAGCATCACATACTTGATCTCCCAATGTACAACATAATGCACATTTGTGCACCACTGCTTACAGCATCACATACTTCATCTCTCAATGTACAACACAATGCACATTTGTGCACCACTGCTCATACCACTGCACTTCGAGACCAAAAAGTACATTCCACACCTCTCTCTCTCATGCTTTCAAATGCACATCCCACACGTTCTGTTCTTGGCAAGGCTGTTTTACTCTGTGACAGCTCCCACTGTAAGACTGCAAGATTACAAGAAAGAAACCTTCAAGAGAATCAAGGCATATGCAGGATGTTGCACATTCATGCTAGGGTAAAGTAAAACACCAAAGTCAATTAAAATGATGGTAGTCAAAGGTCATCACGTGGTGTCAGACCATAGGAGTGCCTCTATCACTACAGGAAACCTAGAAAACCTGTATATTTTTTAAAACTAGACACCCAGGGGATCCAGGATGGGGTGACCTGTGCAGCTCTCACTAGGTTCTGTTACCCAGAACCCCTTGCAAACCTCAAAACTGGTAAAACAAAAAACATGTCTGGCTTTGGTAGGTTTCCCTGGATGGCTGCCGAGCCCAGGACCAAAAACACAGGTGCTTCCTTGCAAAGCCAGGTCTTTTTGTGATAAATAATTTTGATGTCTCTATATTATGTTGTGGGCCCTTCCCTGCCACTGATATGTGGTCCACCCACACAAGTGAGATATAATTTTTATAGCGAGACCTGGGGGAGCCATAGGTGGTATGAAATTTGTGTCAGCCCGGTGATCCCACAACTTTCCCACACAGAAATGTGAGGAAAATTGAACGTTTTAGCTAAAGTTGATGTTTACAGGGTATTCTAGGTAAGAAAACACTGGGGAATTCACACAAGCCACACCTCCCTGGACTTCCCCTGGATGTATAGTTTTCAGAAATGTCTGGGTTTGGTAGGTTTCCCTAGATGGCTGCTGAGCCCGGGACTAAAATGCAGGAGCCTCCTTTTCAAAAACAGGTTGTTTTGTGATAGATAGGTAGGCACCTGGGCTTTTGTTCCGGGGCTTGGCGGCCATCTAGGTAAACTTTTCAAACCTAGACATTTCTGAAACTAGACGCCTGGGGGAGTCCAGGGAGGTGTGGCTTCCATGAATCCCCAACGTTTCCTTATCAGGAATCCTCTGCAAATTTCAAATTTAGCTACAAAATCACATTTTCCTCACATTTCTGTGTGGGATCAACAAGCTGGCACACATTTCCTACCACTCAGCATTCCCCTCTGCTTCTCAATAAAAATGATACCTCATTTGTGTGGGTCCCCAAAGCAGAGTCAGCTTAAAAATATATAAAATAAAAAAATGAAGTGGAACCAAGGCGTGTCCATAAGGCCAGTATTTTATGCGTTTTAAGGCTGACTCTGCTTTGGGCACCCAAACAAGTGAGGTATCATTTATTTCAGGAGATCGAGGGGAATGCTGGGCAGTAGGAAATTTGTGCTGGTGCGATGATCCTTCACCTTTCACACACAGATATGTGAGTAAAATGTGACTTTTTAGCTAAATTTGAGGTTTGCAGTGGATTGTGGGAAAGAAAATGCTGTCAACCAAGCGAAAGTCCTCCCACACCATCAGCCAAGTGTCAGTCCACGCACACCTCCAGACAAGTGCCATCCACGCATATCGCCAGACAAGCATCATCCAAAGCATACCGCCAGGCAAGTGCAAGTCCACACACACCGACTGGCAAGCACAAGTCCACACACACCGCTACCAAGCCCTAGTGCACACCCACAACCAGCCAAGTGCAAGTCCACATACACCACCAGCAAAATGCCCGTACACACACAGCCAGCCGAACGCCAGTAAATGCAGACCATCAGCCGAACTCCATTTCACACACACACAGAACGTTTTTCTGGTTTTTAGTGCATGAGCCTAAACATATTGCTGATCTGCCCCAAAGGGGGCAGAAACGGTTAAAATATGTGCCTAAGAAAAGGGGAGCGACCCTTGACCATGTGGCTGCCCCCTGACATGCCCATAAACATATCCCTTGTGCCTAGTGGACTTTCTGCCCCCACCCGGGGTGCAGATCGGGTGCAATAACCACCATCTGTCTCCTGGGGGGCAGAAAGGCTGTGCTTATTTTTTTGGGGGGTGGGGCCATCGGCATGCCCATTGAAGGCAGCCACCACCCCTCCTTCATTAAAAAATAATCCATGGTGCCTAGCGGGCTTTCTGCCCCCCCTGGGAGGCAGATCAGGGATAATAATCCCCATCTTCCCGGGGGGCAGAAAGACTGTCACTTTTATGTTGGGGTGGGGTTATTGGCATGCCCATTGTGGGCAGCCCCACCCCTCTTTTATACAAACCAAAACAATATCCTTGGTGCCTAGTGGGCTTTCTGCCCCCATTTGCACTCCGGGGAGGCAGAAAAACTGGGGTGGAGACATTATAATGACCATTTAGTAAGTCCCAACCCCTAAGTATTAAAAAAAAAAAAATCCATGGTGTCTAATGCACCGGGGGGGTTCAGAAAAACTGGATATGACATAATAAACATGGGGGAGCAAAAGCCCTTCCCAAGGGGCCCCTCTCCCCTCCCTGGTGTCTAGTGGATGGATCCCTGCTTGGGGATTGCCCTCCTTCATTGTTCCCCAAGTAGTGATCTACTGCAAAGGACACCATTGGAAAGGGGAGATTCTCCCCCTTTAAAATGATACTTCTCTCATCTGCCCATGTGCTCGGGGGTCTGAGATAGCCCAACAAGCACTTAGGCAGTGAAAGTGAAACAAGCCGTTCGGCTCATTTCACTTTCATTTTCAATGTAATGGTGACAGCATGCCACAGAAGGTTGGGGAAGCTCTTCCCAGGTTCCCGAGGCTCCAAAAATAAAAATCCCTCTGCCATTTACAGTGAAGGTATTTAGTGCTTGTGTACAGAGGACGGAATGGTTCCATCCTCGGCACATGAGCACCAATGCGCATGGCAGAACCATTCTGTCATGCGCACCAAACTGGTTAAACTACTCATATGGGTTTGTTGCTCCCTATGAGCAGCAGCTATCTTGTTGAACTATTTTTTCAACATTTGTTTAAGTTCTTCCCAAATATTTCTTACGGCCAGGTCAACAAACTCCAACCATTTTATTTTTGCAATTACGTTCCTAAAATCTTTGCAAGCCCCTCTCTATAATGATACAGTTCACTGAACTCCAAATATGTTCCCAGTACAGTAGTGGTATCAATGAAGCCAGTTCTATTATTTCAGTAGTGGCAAGATTGAGTCATGGTGGTACTATTTGGGTGCCCCTCTCTAAGTCTGTAAGAACTCTAAAAAAATAATCCTCAGCAACGCTCATTGTACCCAAGTTGCAATGGACCCATAGCTCAGCTCCATATAAAACAACCCTCCCTGCTTGAGAATTGTAGATTTTCATGCCAGGGTAGAATTGGAAACCAAGTGGCCCTTTTAGGAAACCTCACTAATGCCCCCACTCTATGTTTGAACTTTTTAACATCTGAGGTTCCCAAGAGCCAGATTCTGCTAGCTGGATTCCTACATAATCAAAGTGGCTCCCTTCCTAAGCTGATAGCACCCCTCTCCTTGAGTAGGCCATCAATTTGGTTTTGGTGATGTAAATTTCAAGGCCATACTCCAAACTGAACTGGTTGAAATATCAATCAGGTTTAGTAACCCCCACATATTTTGGCCTACAAAAGTGTGTCAGCGTAGAAAAGCGCCAGGATTTAGTGTCGCTCCAGGATGGTGTAATTGTTGTCAATATTCGACAGGTATCTAACACAGTTGTTAATATATAAAAGAAAAAACATGTGTGCTAAAAAACAACCATAGTGCACACTTTGTTCCATTGGAAAATCCTCAGTCAATTCTCCATTAATGCCACACTGGACCCTGAAAACGTTTTCCTCTTGTAGGCGCATAACTATGGGCAATACGTTTGAGCCTCCCACAGTTTCTTCCTGTGGCACAAAGATCAATAAATGCCATGAAAAGGTCTCCTCCTCCTACACCCACTATTTTCCAGGAGAAATCGTAAAGTCAATAGCACTAGTTTTAGATCTGAAGCCTGAATGCAGTGGAGAAAGAATTTGATTTTCGTCACAGTAATCTAACACCTGTTTACAAAAAACCTTTTGTAAATTATCTATAAGACTAATTGGGTGGTAATTTGAAGGAATGCTAGGATTCCCTTTTTAAAAAAAAAATGACACAGTCTCAGCACTCTTCCATGATGCAGTATTTGCCTCTCTTGCCACAATTGCATTAGAGATAACAAGCCACTGCATGGACAGTTTCCTCCAGCGGGTAGCTATCCTCCGTGGAGTAAGCAACCCTAAATTTGGTCTAAGCAGCTCTAGATTATTTATTAAACCAACCCTTTGAGGGATTTATTTTGGATGAGCTCAAGGGTCCCCTAGTAAAAATAAAATCTCTAGGCTTTGCAAAAACTGTATTGTGCTCCTTCAAAATCAATGCATTATTTCATACAATCATCAAACATAGCCTCCATATGGGAGAAAAGAGTTGAATTTATTTCAGAGGCAATAATGGGGGAAAACTCACTTCCTCCCATCTAATATTTCGACACTTATTTGTGACTTCTAACTGATCTTGGTGTTCCTCTAGCTCTTGAAGAAAGACCAGGGGAGTCAGCTGCTTTATTTTGAGTACCAAGGGGTTATGGTCGCTCTCTTCATTCACCATCATGTCACCCATTTGTCTCCAAAGTCTCTCATCAAGGAGGATGTAGTCAATTGAGCTGCAGTATGATCCTCTTCTAAAAGTGGTAGCAGGAGTTTTATCGGAAAATGAGCAGCCATTGCAGGCAAAGGCCATGTGTCAAAGAAATTCCACCACATAAAGAGCAGCCCTAAAAACATTTCTCCACACCGGGGAAATCAGTTTGGGGATCCCCAAATTGATTCCTCAGTGCTGGGTAAATCATGAGTAATACCACTCAGTTCAAAGTTGAGGCTGAATTTGCCAAGAACGTAATGGGACTCTGAATAGGCTACCAGTTTTCTATCCAGCAGATGAAAAATAGAAGATTCTTGCTTGTGCCTACAACTCCTATTATATATGTTAAACAGCGGGAGGATTTTATACTTTGGGCAAAAAAAATTAGCCCTTGGAAGTCCGGAGAAGCTGACTGAAACGCAATAACAGGGCAGGATAAACAGTTAGACACCCATATGAGCAACCCACCTGAAGGACTTCCAGCAGGAGATTTAATAGCAGGGACACTAAAGCTTTTAAAACCAACTGCCCACATTTCCTGAACAGATTTTCTGACTATCTATAAACTAGTCCCAGGCGGAATCACTTATCTTGCCACTAATACCTGCGATGTTGCAGCTTAAAATAGCTTGCTGAAGGGATGGGGGCTAGACAGTGACTCATTAGTATCAGCATCATCTATAGATTGATGATCAACTAGTCCGAAAGCAAGTGATTCTCCCCCCACCAAATGAGAGTCAAGAATACAAGTGCTATTGGGGGACAGGCTTAACTTAACTCACAATCAGAAGCTGCCAGGGGTAATTTAGTTTGGATTTTACATTGAGGAGCACACTCTGTAGGGGTTGGCCCATTTCTATGATGCACAGTGGCTGGAAAGGCTGCAAGATTTACTTCAGGGTGCTGTCAATCCACCTAGGAGAGAATGGAAGTACCTCCCACTGGGCCAACAAAAATTCACATAAAGGCCAATCTTACCAGCACTTGGACCCAATGGTCACAGTGGAGGTATTTGTCACACAGGCATGCACCCGTGCCTCAAGTGGTGGTAGAAAAAGCCCAGTGGGAGGAGAGACATGTTAGATCCTGACTCTCTGAACTGAGGATGGTTGGGCAAAAGATTTTGCACAATGTTAGGGAACCTAGAACAATAACACAATTTCCTTTGTGGGTTTTTTCCCAAGGGGCAACCCCTTGCACTCCTCTGACCATCAAAACATTGCTCACATCCAAATAAGATAGACCAGTAAAAGTATGCAACCAGTGTAAGACTGTATTCTTCAATTGGAAAAACAACTCATCTGAGCCAGCAGCTAAACAGGGTACATTTGGGCATGCATCCAGGGGCAAATTCATCGATATTGGTTTTGGCTCATTATCCGCGGCAGCCCTCATGATCTTTGGTGCCCCCACAGATCCACCTTCTTTCCCACCTCTTCCCATTATCCCTCCCAATGCTGCTATGTCCACTCTTGCCTGCTCACACAAGTCACACTAAATTTATTAAGTGGTGTGTTGATTAGGGAATGACTTTCTACCAACTCAGTGGAAATGGGCTCTGTTAAAGTGGGCAGGGAGCTAGTAATGGTAGTCACAATGTGTGGAACAGCAGATGACACCACCATCAACTGATGCACAATAGAAAGTGAGTTTATCTTACGAAACTCTAGTGTGATAGTCCCCAAACGCTCATAGATTGGTTTCAGCTTGCCCAAAAAAGTCTCCATAAATGTATTGCATAGGTCATTCATTGCTTCATTGAGTCTGTTGGTTTGTCCTTCCCACCACCTCTGAAGCCCTACAAGTGGAAAAAGTGGAAGCACACAGCCTCTTTGATTTTGTTCCTGTTTCGATTCTCTTCCTTTTACTCACGGGAACCCTGGTTGCATCACCATGTAATTGGGATTGAATTTGAGGTTCCTGCAGCTCCACAAAAGGGTCACTAGCAGGTGTATTTGAAACACATAACCCCAAGTCTGAACAATTAACTCTAGCTCTATTACCAGCAGATAAATCTCAGGATACCACTGATGTACAAGAGCATTAAAAAGAAGGGGAGGAGAGCGACAGACGATATTTTGCAAGCTCAACCTCTTTGTTGATAACTCAAACTGCCCTTTGTAAATCCCATCATGCATGGTGCCAGGGACAGCTTTAGAGCAGCTCTCCAAGGGCTATTATGTCCCCATTTTGAAATAACAGCTGATACAACATTTTAGAATAAGTAGCCAACAATATGTGGAGCATCCCAAATGAAAGAGGGATGGCCTAGCCTCCTCCAGACAATGACGGGTGAAGACGTGACCGCTCTTAGCCCAGTTGTTTCTAGGGCCTTGCCCGGGCACGTCCTGCATTGTATCGTACTGCGGGCTTTTATGCCTCCAATTAAGCACCCACATGGGGCTATCCCCTCCTGGGCCCAAATGCAGCAAGTCTGGGGCCCATAGTCACTGCTCCAGGCTGTTTCAGCTTCCTAGATCTCCAAGTGAGTAAAGACTAGTTGGGGTGTAGTGTTCCTTGCAAAACTTAATGTGCTGCTGTCCTATGATTGAGCAAGAGGGTACTCTTTGCAATTTGACTCGCCCAAGAGTTACTGCTTGAAAAACAAACTCCCAAGTTGTCAAATTCTGAAACCCTCCCCAGTCTTATTCCATATAGTTTCAGAGGCCCTCTGAAATGTTTATGGGGATTTATTGTCATGATTTTCATCTTATTAGAATTCATGACTAGGACATGATTGGTACAAACGAGTTTGAACCTAGCAAGAAGAGTCTTCATTCCCTTTGGGGTTTTTGATACCAATAGAGTGTCATCAGCAAACAATAATGCTGGTGTTTTTGAACTACCAAATACAGGGGAATCATTTTCACAACCCAGGAGGTAATTTACACAACCATTAATAAATAAAATAAATAGGATGGGGGCAAGGACACAGCCTTGCCTGACCCCTTTATCAACCAAAAGTTGGTTGGTTGTTTCCTGTTAACTCCTCATCTGTGCATATTTAGCTGTGTGAAGGCGCACAATGATATCCAACAGAGGCAGCGGTAGCCAAATAGCCAAATATCTCTTAAAATTCCCCAGAGTTAAGCTCTTGGAGCCATATGAAAGGCAGCACTTAGATCAACAAATGCTATCTAGAGGCTGCCTTTGTTAATGACCACCACTTTCCATCTAACAACTAGACCCTAAAGACCTGATATATTGTGCTTCTCTTGCAGTGGAACCCAGCCTGAAACTATAAGAGTATCCGAGTGTTCTCTACCCAAGGCATCCATTTATCTAGAATTTGTTCATAAAATATTTTCTGGGCATTGTCAGTAAGAATTATTGTGCAATAGTTGGCTTGGTTGGCTGGGTAGGGATTGGTGCACCAGCCATAGTGGTGTCAGCAATTTGGTTTAAAAATGGCGCCAAACATCTGGCTCTGATTTAAATATATCACCAGGGATCTTATCCAGGCCTGGAGGCTTTCCCACCGTATGCGTGCAAATAGCTCTATGGGTATTCTCAATGGAGAAGAACATAGCTACTCGTTCTTCTCAAGGGTAGGGCCCTGAATTCTCTCCTGGGGAGTCATTATGTGATTCGATTTTCAAGGCCTTTGTGCCCATTTCTTTAATGGCTGTTTTTAGGCAATTCCCTCGCAGTATAATGATTGAAAGTGGGTGACCCAGTCATGGGGTAGTACATTGGACTCAAGTCTCATTGTTTTGGATTTGCCGTCGTGGCTGATCATATGCCAAAAGGCTCCCTAATTCCTAGTTCAGACTCTGTCCAAAATTCTCCCCCCCCCCATATTGTTATATACCAGGATACCTTTGCCTTTTTTTGGGTCTCCTTATAGTTTGCTCAGGCAGCCTGTATTTTTTGGGTAGTTCCATTTTTGTTGGTATATATGAGGATGGGTTTGGTGTCCATGCAATGTTTGTTGTACCATGAGGATTTACCTGGATCTGAAGTTATTTTCATGTTGACAGATTTAGTAAAATAAAACATTTTCAGATCCTCAAAACATTTACTATGAATGCCTAGGGTCTTCAAAATATTTTTCTTGGCTACTGGGCCCCATTTGATGTTCCTTCTATTATTAGTGATGATCAAATCACCACATAACTGTCCTGTGTATCTTGGGCTTTTTGGATCAAAGTTTCCTGTAGCTTAAGTAAAAGGGCATATTGATCACTCTCATAGCAATGAAATACTTCAATGTCAATGAAATCTGACCTCAGGTACATATGTAACAGAAAGTAATCAATGTTACTTGTGTACGATTTTCTTCTATAAGTAAGCTTCCGACTCAGATCTGACAGTGTGCGGCCATTGCATGTTCTTAGATGGAAACAAAGTGATAAATCTGTAGCTGGAGGGCAACCTTAGACATGCATGGGCTGAAGGGGCCTTGAAACTGGGAACCAACCAACTGTTGCTTCTCATCATGTCCCTCATAAAAATTGAGGGTTTGAAACATACGTTAAAATCGCCACCCACCAAAACTGTGGTGGTCTTATTGGGCACCCTAATATACTCTATCAGCAATGTTAGAGTTGTGGAGTCAGCAGTCCTTGTGGAGCTTCTATTGTATACATTGTACAATATACGTTTTTTGCCATTCCATGTGGAAAATCCTATTCCTAGTATGTCGGGCAAATTAATATTTAGTTGCTTTACCTGGCATCCAATTTTACCACTAATCCATGTGGCAAGACCTTCAGATTTCTACCAGCTTGTGATGCCAGTGCTGGAATATAAAGAATTCTATATCCTTGCCTGTGGATTAGATCTATTTCCCATGTTTCCTAGAACATGATGACATCAGCATTATTAATAAATGCACAGCAGTCATCTTGGGCCACTTTAACCTTAATGCAAGCTATGTTCCACAATACCACTGTTAAATTGTTAACTTAAATAGTAATGTTAGCCAGATCTCCATGTATAGTTGTTATTGCAGGTGACGTGACTAATAAGGCAGATAAGGGTGTTAAAAAGAACAAGGTGGTTAAATAATTATCCTCCTGACACTCATGCATTCATTATATAATGTTAATGGTGGTCCTGGCATCTTGACTAGGTAGAATAAGGTAGATATGTTGATTGTCTTAGTACAAATAACCTAATCTCCATTTGGTGTCACCGACCCAGGTTATTTCTTTTTTGGTTGACCAACAGTTTTGAAATACTATAGAAAATGATATCTTGAAAAGGTCAGACCAATCCACAGGGATTGAATTGTCAATAGTTTAATGATCTTTTTCAGTTTTTATGTGAACAGATTAATTGTACTGTCTCACAAAGTTTGGATTTCTAGCTGTTGGTCAGCGAAGTCAATGACACAATCTCCCCTTGTAGGTTTGCCTACTTCCTGTATGTAGTGGAGATAACCTATACAAAATGAAAATTGGGTATGGGAGCAAGAGAGAGAAGGAAATATAGAGAAAGAGAGAGAGAGAAAAAGGGAGAGAGTGGTGAGTGGTGGAAGACCTAAACTGGACTCTTTGTGTTATGGAGCACAATGTATCTGTCAAGATATAAGGACAAGACAAAGAAAGTGCATAAAGAGAAAAGGGTTTCACAAGTCATATAGATTAACAGGAAACACATGGGATGCTTCTCCGGTGAAGCAAGGAGCCTGGCTATAACATTGCCCATGAACAGAGGTATGAAAGTGTTCAATTGTGCTTAGAAACAGAGTTGTGCTAGAAACCCGAAGGAAGTCCAAAGCAAACGTTCAATACACTGGTTAGTAAAAATGTCATGAGAACAATTGGAGTAATAGAAACAAGGGGAGACTAAGGAATTTGTCTAGGGCAAACATTACAAATGTCAGGGAATAAGGTATAGAAGCAAACTGGTGCAAAAGGAAAGGAATCTAAATAACCAATATCACCAAAAACCATGGGTCACATGAACCTCTAAAGTGCTTGCCCTCATCTGAACTGGAAGTCAAGTTCTAGCCCATTACTGGCTGGTGCAATGAGATTTAGACCACACCCAGTAAGACTCTGTCTTCCATGATTGTAGAACCTAAACAGTGTCTTTTGCATGATTATAATAACCCCTAAATACCCCAAAGAAGACATTGGATTAAGAGGAAAATAGTTGATTTCTAATATGCTCTACGCATTGCTCAATAAATGTACATTACATTCATCGTGGTGGTATGATCTCAACAATTTAGGGCCTGATTTATATCTTAGCGGTAAGGCCCCCTGTTCTCCGTGACAGAGTTTTTTAACTAACTATCATACTGGCAGACGTTCTCCCACCCGATTTATATATTTGATATAAGAACCTCTGTCATCCTCGACGGGGGTGATTTACATTTTTGATTTCAAGAAACACCGTCAGAAGTGGTTGTCCTCAGTCACTGGTGTATATTTGTCTACCATTGTGCAATACTCCCCTGGTATTGGAGTGACAGTTCACAGCCCTCCAGATTTAAATATGTCCATCATCTTGACAGTGTTGCAGGGGTCTTGAGATAGACTAATTTAGCAGTAGATATGTTTTAAGTTGATGTGCCCTGACGTCTTAATGATGGACATATTAGTCAAGCACCCCTGAGCTTGATGTCCACATTAAACACGCCTGGAAACAACAATATAAAATACACCCCTGCCTAAGCTGCAAATCCATAGCCTTTCACATTTTCAAGCAGCATGAGACACAGAAATGTTGGGCCCTTAGCTTTCCCAAATATTAACTTTTATTGTTAACTGTGCTTGTTTTTTTTCATTATTTTTTTATCAAGCTAGTGTGAAGGGACCCTAGCTTTTCAGAGAGAGAATTAGCAGTAATAGTAGATGATGTATTGGAGTAGACTACTAGGGGCACATGCATCATTGTTTTTTGCAGTCGCAAAGGGGCAAATTCACAGAATCTGTCCCTTTGCGACCGCAATTTTTGCATTTGGTATGCATCATCCCAAATGCAAAAATCGCTATTTAAGTAATCACAAAATTTGCGATTACTTGAATTGCGATTGCATTTAGGGAATAACAAATTGCGATTCCCTAAATGCAATGCAATAAAAAAAAATTGTGATTTCGATTTTAAGAAACGAAAATTGCCATCAACTTAAAGTTGATGGTAATTTGCGAAAACTTTAAAAAATGCACAAAAGTGCATTTTTCAAAGTTCTAAGTTGCACACAAACATGCCCTTGGGGCATGTGTGTGTTCTACATGTTTTGTAATTGCACTTTCAGGGGTGCATCTGGGTGTCCTTTTGGCACCCTTGCACCCATGAAATTGCATGCGCAATTTGCGAGTACCTATTAGGCCCATAGGAATGAATGGGAAGCCATTCCTTATTTGTGATTCGCAATTTGCGAGTCGCAAATAAGGAATGTGTAGGAATCGCAATTTTTTTTGCGATTCCTAACTGCATAAGGAATTTCTTAAAAATCGCAATTTAGGAATCGCAATTCCCAAGTTTGATGCATGTGGCCCTTAGAGTAGAGCCAGTTATTTGCTGCCTTTTTTTAGAATACCTCTATGACACAGAAAACGAAATTTGGTATAGGATTGTCAGAAAAGTGAATGCAGGATCTTAAACTTACCCCTCACAGGAGGAAATTAGGAAGAGTTGGAATGATCTGTAGAGGAGAATGTGCTTCCTGGCCTTAAAAGCACACATGGAGGCACAGCTGACAGTCAGTGATACTCCCTGGTTCATGAATCTCTCTCTCTCTTGGAGGAGAAGGTCTACAGAATCCCGCACACTGAAGGCTTTGCAGGCACCCCTGGTGGAGTGGAGACTGGTAAGTAAAGTCAGTGTATTTCATCACAACATGTATCCTATTCCTAATTATAGTTGTGTTTTCTAGAATTTGTATTTTATTATTGAACCAATAAATTACTGTTCAATAAATGCTCTTGTTTACCTTGCACATTGAGGCCTACATTGTATAAAAATAAAGGCTCATGGTATCATTTAATGTTCAATTTATCTTAAGTTGAAATTTGAAATGTACTATGAGTATCATATTAGCTTTAGCTTCACCAGTAATGCTATAAGGATGCTTAAAGATACATTGTCTGTCCAACTCTGGCCGGTATCTAATCAGCGGAATCTAGCAGATCTGGGAGAATTTGTTTTGTGATCAACTGCTTCATTATTGATTGACTTTATATGTTTACAATTAGTAACACTTTTATTTTACCACACTGCTATTTATTTATTCTTTTCGATTTCTTTTTAGGATCCACGTCTTTGGGAACACTGTTTGGGAACAAAGACTGCATCACTCATAACACACCATGGTTGGCCATGTTTCCGGCATAATTTTTTTTATTCATCCTGCCTTCCGTTTGTCAATATAACTGCTTTAGTGATGTCTTACTCCTGGTGTGCTACCTTTATTGCTGGATGTCACTATTCTGCCTATACCTTTTCAATTCTTGGGTACTTGCAAACCCACCCTTGACCAATTACAACAACATTTCTGTGCCACTTGAGGATTCTAAAATTGGACATTAATTGAGGGCAACACAAATTCTGGATATGTCTAGGCCTCAATCATTAAAGAGAAAGTCACCTCACATTTAGACTTATTTTCAGGAGTTCAATATGTCCTACTCTCAGCAATACATAAGAAAATAAGAACATGTGCTGGACCGAGCTACACTTTTGTCAGGCAAATCCTAAGCAGAGCAACACGTCTCTCTACACTGGTTGCATTGCTAGGCAATGGTATGCTGCTGATTTATGCAAATGCATACACATCCATCATAGAGCAAGCCATACCTAGAACATGTTGCACAATAGGTTGAATTCAACTTTGTATTTTACTCATTATTGAATGCACACGGAGAGTAGGAGCAAGGGACAAAAGTCACCCCTCCGCAAACCTCCCTGCTCTCATTTTTGTGGACAACACCTCAGTGTACAGCATCTTCTGGCCACCTAAAGAACACCATACCAAAAATGGGGGAGAACAGCAGGAAGTGAAGAAACCAGCATTCCAGGCTCACTGGTTGTATTGAGGTTCAGACAAATCCCATCCCATCCTCCTCTTCACCAGTGTGAAGAAGAGGACACCAAAGCAGAAGGGCAACGCAGGACAGCTTAAGAGGTAAGAGCTATTTATTGAGCCTCACCCACCAGCTGCCTCAACATCTTCTAATGGTCATTCGAGAAATCCTGAGCAGCCAGCATCACATCATTCTAAGAATGACAGCAGAGGGCTCCCACAGATGTCAGATCAATAGGAAATATAACACTGCGATGCATCCAACATATGGAAAATCCTCCTTATATAAGATATGGCTGAAAAATTATAGGAAACAAATCTGTCTCATCTCGAATTTGGAACCTCTGTTAATAATCTATGGGCAAACCCCCATCTTGAAGAGAGCATGGTGATAAGGTTTGACCGTGCCGCCTTTCTAGACATCATACCGTCACTAGTTAGATAAAGAAAAAGCTTCAGATTGTATTTTTAACCAGCTCTAGATTTCACAGCCCCACTAACTAACTTTCAGAACACTGTTCTAGATGGCCATGATCATGGAGGCACATGGCTGGTGCATGCACTGTGGGCATTGTGGGACAAGCTGAGCATAGCATCTCAGAATACACCGCCTTTATATGAGGGCTGCACTCCTGACACCTTCTCAAAATTCAAAAGTCAAAAGTTTTATGTGATTTGATTTAGACCTCTACAGAGATCAACAAAAAGGATAGGATTAACAATTATAAGGCATAATTTTCATTATAGACCAATCACAATATTTCTTTAAAAAAAAATTGAAAAATATTTAAAAATGTAAACAAGTTATAGCAAAGAAATTCATTAGGCGGCGATATTACAAACGCAATTTGATCTTGCACAGTGAATATGTTATATCTAAAACATATAGGTTTTAAAAAGCGATGTCGAGCTTTTACCAATATTTTGTTTGGGCAGACATAAGTACATCAGTTATATCTTGCACGCCTCCATTACATAGTTCGCATGAGCCTGTCTTGTCATCAGAGATATTCCATTTGTTTTTAGAGGCTCTTAGTGCCAGAATCCCCAAGCGCAACAAAATGACACAGCATTGAATGCTAGGTACTAGTGGTTTGTTCTTTTTTGTTTTAGAAGAAGAGTCATTAATCTTATTAATCGTTATTGTTTGATTAATGTAAAATCATGACAATATGTATAAAAAACATTGATCAAACACTTCGCGCTGCGCTGCATTCTTCGCAATCAAGGAGAACGTGACGATTGAATATTAGCATTTGCAATTAGACTAAATTTTCTTCTACAAAAAAGATAACTGTCATTGTGTGAAAACAGGTGCAAAGTAACTACTCTTCTTCTACGTCCCCAACCGCCAGCTCCGCTCCGCCGACCTCTCCCTCGCCAGCGTCCCTCGCATTCGAAGAACAACCACCGGCGGCAGATCCTTCTCACACCTCGCCGCCAAGACCTGGAACACCCTTCCACTAAGCCTACGGCAGACCCAAGACCTGCTGACCTTCAGGAGGCTACTCAAGACCTGGCTGTTCGACCAGTAGCAGCACCCCCCCCCTTCCCTCTCCCCAGCGCCTTGAGACCCTCGCGGGTAAGTAGTGCGCTCTACAAATTTTGTGATTGATTGATTGATAAAGTGCTTTAGTGTTTGCAGTCCGGTTAGACATCAGGAAGCTGAAATGTCGCGATAGTTGGTGCAATATTATCATAAAGTTCATCAGTGAGTACAGCCAATGGTAAGATAATAAGCTGAGACTCGAGTTTGCTTGTTCCATGCTGTGCTGCGGCTCTTTAGTCTGGATTTCAGGGGTACAGAGATCTATACCGGTCAGTTGACGTTACTTATTTCCACTCGATCCCTCAACTTAATGTTTCATATCCTACAAAGAGGGCTCCAAAGTTCTTATCATTTAGCTAGTCTTGCAAAATTAAATTTACATATAAAATAGCAATTGAATGAAGTAAGTTCTAGCCTGAGGTAAGCTGATTGGCTTATGGAAATCATTTTGATGTTTTGAAGCTAAAGTGAAACTTGAAAAATCACCAGGTCAAGAAAATAGAGTTATGCTGAAGTCTACTGGAATTGTTAGACATTGTTGCATCCACCTATAGCTGTTTCGTCATGTTGACACCTCAGGAGCTGTCGTTTCTGAGTGGCCGAGAGGCAGCCTGAAATTGCGGCGTGCAAGGTGGATGAAGCTTGTCAAACTGATGTTTGGGGCCGTGTTCTCTGGGTTCAGTCCCGCTATGATGCCATGCCTGCAGGACCGGACTCCAAGTTTGTTCCACTCAGGTTTTAGGTTTAATCTGTACCAGTCTAACAATGCTGGATAGATGCATACACATGCTCCAGGGATTTGTCTGGTGCCCCGCAACCCCTACATACTATCTCGTCTGCTGGGTGCCACCAGGGAGCTAAATGATTCAAGAAGTGCCACTCACCCAGCCTAAGCACCAAAAAACACTGGGGCATATTAGCAAGACCCACGTTAAAATTATTGCCGTTTTAGCGGCAGTTTCCTGCCGCTAAAACGGCGATAATTTTATCGCCGCCTTGCTAATATGCCCCTCTGTTTTAAGTGCAGGTAATATGTGCAAGCAAAGTATGGAGATGGAGAGACGACTGATAGAAGTTCATTATTGCCCATCTCTGACGAGTAGGAGCACAGTTGGATCACTTCTTAATATTTAATTTAAATGCTTTTTTGCTTGGTTTAAGATTCCACAATTTGCTCGCTGACAATTGCATTGTATGATCATTAAGGAACCGATGATGTGAACCACCTGGATTACTGGAGCTGATGTCGGTCCATAACAAGGACTCCAGGGAGCCGACTCTGCCCTGTCTCAGTTTGTGGCATAAGTTGAGGAAAGCACCTACATTTAGCATTTGGTAATTGAGGAGGCCAAGCCCTAATCGGATCTGGGCTGCGGCTCAATGTTTTTATAGATCTTGGTCGCATGTTGGTTCAGTGCGGTACTGAGCTTACCCAAGGAAATTTCAGAGCCATATGACAAGCCAAGATCTTGGCTCTCATGACTTCTATCATTGGGGCTAGATTTGGTCCTGTCAGTTTTTTTGAGAGTTTAAAATGACTGACTTGAAGGGCTGTTGCTTTTGTAGCAATTTCACTTTGGTGCTTGACAAGGGCACCCCTAGCATCAATGTGAACTCCCAGGTATTTATACGTTTTTTCCTAGAGAGATTTGAAGGTTGTTGTACAACCAGCCACCACCTCTTTGGCTTTTCCTGCCAAATATGACCACTTGTTAGCTCGAGCCTAACGCAGCGCGCAGTGCTGCTCTAGGAGATGACCTTTTGGAATAGGTCTGCACTTTTGAAACACTGGTGCTTGTGGTGGCATCCACCTTGCGGGAGCGAGCAGCGGCGCGCAGAGGCCATCTGTTTCCAATTAGCGTGGCCGCGCGCGCTTGTTGACATTTCTCTACTCTCGCTCCCCTGCCTGTCTCACCCTCCCTTGTCAAGCTCCAGCCCATGCCCCCTTCTTCAGTTTAGATTTCACGTGTTGTGCCTTGTTTTTAAATATGTTAACTTACTTACTCCACTTCACTTATATTCTATTGTTTTTTATACCCCTGCTTGAATTTTCACCTTCTAAGTGTTTCAAACCCCTCTTTGCTCCTTTCTGTTTTTGTTTGTTTGTTCTGCTTCAGGTCCATATCGAGAGGACAACTAATGTTGCTCCATTCAAAACTTCACTGAATGTTCATGCATTGGAATTGGACAATCGTGTAACCAGTTATTGATTGCTAGTGCTTTTAAATTATGTGCAGCGCTTTGGACAAAAGCGCTATAATAAATTAATAAATAAAACTACGTGATCACTTCTTCCTTGCCCCTCTGGATCTAACTGAGTGACGTACCCACCTCCCTGTAATTTGCCCACTTTACACCTTGTTAATGCCCTGGGGTTGATTGGTGCCCACACAGTTTTCGATATGCGTTCTCTCTGCACCCTAGGACCAGTGTCTACTACTGAGTGACAGAAGCACACGTTGATCTTCAGCACTTAATATTTTGAAACCTTTCCACCTAAGTGATCCTTCCCTAAGTGATCCTTCCCTAAGTGATCCTTTCTCCTGGAACTCTGTGAGCCGTGCCTCCTGAGTGTGTTGTGCACACTGTCAACAGCACACCCTGCACCTTATGAACAGTGCCACTGAGTGATCGGCGCCTGCTGGACTAGACGTGAGCGAGCCAGCAAATCAACAGTGAGAGCTGAGCCAGAGACAGCCCAAGGGTCTGGTGTCACTTTAAGAGTCAGTGCACGACCCAAGCCTTGAACATATTGGCATGTAAATCATGCAAGAAACATCGTGTAAAAATATGATAACGTCTCTTCAAAATGCAAAATAGTGTATTTCCTTAACACGCAGAAGCGTTTTGCCGTATTACATCAGATTTTACTGCTGCATTAAGAGATACTTTTAAGAGGGATATTTTTAAACAAGAATTAAAAATATTCCTTCCCCCGCCACCAATGTCATAAGTGAACTAAGAGACAAGTCATTTGTAGTGCATCCGTATGTGGCCTAGATTCTTATACCTGGAGGAGCATTAAAGTCTATTAAATCAAACACAAGAGGGTTTGGTATTACACACATCCTGAAATCACACATGTGAAGGTGCTCTTAGTTGTGAGAATGAAGAAACAAGCATTGACATAGCTAATAGGTCTCGCTTTTGGGACCTTATAAGTATTTAGTTATGCAGCACAATATCCTTGGTGCAACAACATCAACCGTTGCATGGCTAAAAACTTATAAGGTCCCCAAGGCGAGACCTATTGGCTATGCCAATGCTTGATTTTCTTTAGGTTAAGCTCCAATTTATTCGTGGTAGTGTAGCTGTGTAGTTTATTTAGCAGTCATTGCGACCCAACTTTTGTGAGGCAAAAAAGAGCGAAGTTATCAACACATAGGAGATTGCTGATCTGAGCACCGCCTATCCTAGGGAGGTGACAGTTTATTGCATCAAGTTCTGGTGGGAGGTCAACTAAAAACAGTGTTTTTCTGGATAAGTGAGAGCCGGCACCAAGCTTGACTTGAATCTAGGTGTTGGTATGCTGCTGGATAATTGGCTCCAGTAGTTTGGCTGGTATTCCATAATTTGTTAGCTTAGCCCAAAGTGCCTCTCTCGGCACGCGGTCGAAAGCTGCTTTGAAATCCACAAAGCAGCAGAAAAGTGATGTAGACAATGTTTTTGCTTTATCGATGAGAATTGATAAGGCTAGGAGGTTGGTCAGTGTGCCTGAGTTTGCTACAAATCCTGTTTGATTTTTGGGAATGAATCCATTAGAGTCAGCCCAACCTCTCAGGTCTTCAAGGAGAACGTTGGCAATGTACTTCACCTTGTTGTCAAGTAAGGCTATCAGCCTATGTACTAGTGTGAATCGCAGATAACTTTGTTAGATCTTATATTCTAGGGTATCTACATAGGATTTATAGGGTTATAACTGAGAACAGTGCTTTATGTCGAGCTCATAGCTTATTCTTGGAGTCAAGTTCTTCAAGAAAAACTTGAGGTATGCAGGAGTCCAAGACTGTAACATTGCTATAGTGCACTGAGAAAGTTATAGTACTGTTTTAAGATTCTTATTAAAAGTCTATTGATCATGTTCATTTTTGAATGTTTCAAATTTCAGAGAGCCCCTTAAGGATCCTCCTTCAGCATGTAATAAGTTGTTTGGCTATCTTATTATATTTGCTATAGATCCAGCGAAATAAATAACTATAGATACATCAAGGCGCAGTGCATGGACAGGAACCGCTTGATTGACCTTTACAATTTTTCAGAGCAGGGTCCCTTCTTTTGTGTTTATAACTTGACATTTTTTAATAGGGATGTATTCTAGAGCATAAGATATGATAAGAGGGATTTTCATGCGATAAAATTCTATTAGGGAATAAAAGTGCCTAAGTCCAGAGGAGAAGTATAGTCGCTTCAAGGGTCCAAAATGTTCATCCACCTTAAGGCATATATGCTGGAGATGGGAGAAGTCTTGTAGTATATATATATATATATATATATATACTGTCTGGTCTTGGGTTTTGATTACGCACAGACTAGAATTGATTTATTCATATACACAAGGAAACTGAAACTGAGGAAATTCTTTAAATCAAAACCCGAAACCAGACAACTACGGCCTACGGAGGAATCAGACGCTGGAACCTTGCAGGTTAAGGATGCACAGGGTTTGGGAACTTTGCTGACACTCGACAGCCCTCGTGCTAATAACAATGAGATAGAAATCCTAGAAGAGGCAGACATCAATATCAGTGAGGGAGGGAACACAAGTTTCAGGACACAATCTAGATTTATCCCCCCGAGCACTAATGATGGAATATAACTATTTTCAGAATTGATGGCTGCGGAATTAAAAAGGATACAAATGAAAACGTATGCTAATACTTGTAAGAGTGCAAAACAAGATAAAGAATTCAGACAGCTGATCAGTAAATGGAACAACAATGATAAATGTGTGGTGAGATTATCCGACAATGGAGGCAATGTGGTCCTTTGGGATAAAGAGATGTACATGCAGGAGGCAAATGCGCAACTACATGACAGAGAGTGTTATGCTAAAATCTCAAGAATAGAATATGAGAAGGTAGTTGAGAAATTTCACAGCCAATTGCTTGACTGGAGGGATGAGGATTTGTTAAGTTGGGATGAATGGAAATTTCTGAGAAAAGAGAATCCCAAAATACAGGTGTTTTACTTAATTCCCCAAATACACAAGAACAACACCAGACCACCGGGGAACCCATAGTAGCAGCTATAGGCAGCTTGCTAGAAAATACCTCAATTTACGTTGATATCTTTTTGCAGCCCATGGTTAGCAATCTCCCGTCATATATTAAGGATACAATGGAGTTCCTAAAATTGATGTTTGAAGTTACATGGGACGATGCCATGCAAATTATGACATTGGACGTGCCCTTGTTATACACGAGCATCCGACACAGGGATGGCCTTAAGGCAGCACAACATTTTTTGCGAGCCAGGGCAATGAAAAACTACAAACATAATGTCATGATTTTGTCAATGATGGAATGGTGTTTGCAAAATAACATCTTTTGGTTTAACAACGAACTGTACAAACAACTACAGGGGATTTCTATGGACACCTGCTTTGCCCCCAGCGTTGCTAATTTGCATATGGGCTACATGGACATGATCTACAGGACTGGACAGAACCCCTTGTGTTATGGGTCCACTACATGGATGATGTGTTTGCTTTGTGGAAAGGGAGTGAGGTTTCTGCTAGGGCATTTATAGATAGAATAAACAATAACAACTTGAAGTTCACAAGTGACATAAGCAACGAGATAAACTTCTTGGATGTCCAGATCACAGTGCAGGATTCTAAATTGATTACAAATGTTTACAGAAAACCAACAGCAGGAAATAGTATACTGCACGCAAAAAGCTTCCACCCACACTTGTTAAAACGTAGCATCCCATATGGAGAATTGATAAGAGCAAAAAGAATTTGTAGCACAGTACACACCTACAATCAGGCACAGAAGGACATAATGTTCAGACTACGACAGAGAGGGTATACAGAACAAGTACTAGAGGAGGCAAGGCAGAAGGTAGCAAGAATCAGGGATGAAGACATACTCTTTTCAGGAGAAGTGCCCTTGACATCAGAAAAGGAAGGGAAAGAAGAAACACTTTTTCTAACACCGTATAATGACAAACACATCCTGCTTAGGAAGGCATTGACAAAGCATTGCCATCTGATACAAAATGATCCTATTATAGGTAAAGATTTCTCACGCAGGCTACACGTAACATTTAGAAAAGCCAAATCAATGTGCGATGCACTGGTAAAAAGCGAAGTGACAACAACAGGGCAAACATGGTTAAAGCCACAGAAAGGTTTTAAAAAATGCAAAAAGTGCAAAGCCTGCGAGAATGGCCAGAACCTACTGGAATTAACTACACCACTAGGTAAAACCTTGAAAATCAAACAACACTTAACATGTAAAACAGAATTTGCAGTGTAGACTCTTAAGTGCCCATGCTCAAGATATTATGTGGGCAGAACTACACTGCCGGCACACAAACGAGTGTTGCAACAGCTTAGAGCAATAAAAAATAACGATCCCAGCTACCCGGTAGCTCGACATTTCCACAAAACCCATGGGGGAGACCACAAACTATTACAATGCAGTGTTATAGATAGTGTGCCTAAAGGAAATAGAGATGGTGACAGGGAAAGGAAGCTCAGAAGATTAGAATCACGGTATATCCTAGAGATAGATAGCAGAGAACCGATGGAATTGAACATTGATGATGAGCTCTATGTACATCTCTAATAATTGAACCCGCTGCTAGCTGCATGATCATGTTAGTTTTTTAAGATAAGAAGGTTTTAATGTTTATAAAAATGGTGATGTTTATGTCTGGTGAAAGTTTGTTTAGGTGTGGAGGGTGATAAACTAAAAATGATGTTGTATTTTTTACAGGTGGAATAACAATAGAAACGCAGGAATAAAAGTCTTCTACTCTAATTGAGAGCAGCAAGAGAGAGTCACAAGACTACACAGTAACAAGTAAAAATCATGAGCCCACTGGGGCAAAACTCCAAACAAAGCTAATATTATTTTATATAATTTAGAGTTTTCGAGTAGTATTCTTGAAATGCATCTGAACCCCTTTTATGCAACAGAACAGAGAACCCCTTAATGACATTATTAGATGTATTATAAATGTACATAGTGATTTAATCTAAGAAATTATTTAAATGATTTGTAGTAATTGGGGTGATAATCAGTGCCAAGAAGGATACTATATGCAGACAATATAGATCTGTACAGATTAATGTGAAAGGGTAGATTGCTTGCAAGATATTGAAAACGCGATCTGAAGCTACACCATAAGATGGCTGCCATAGTATTATGAATGTTTAAGTCCCTCTACGATGTTTGTGAAATTTATTGTTCTAATTGAAACAAGAATGCATAAAAAAATCGAGTGTTAACATGGTCAGCGTCGTTACCAAGGTGCTTTGGAAGCACTGAAACGCATTGACGTCTGTGCCTCTACTTAAATAAATAGGCATTTGAAAACGACTACCGGAGTGCTGTGGGATCCTTTGCATCAGTGTTGTAGGAGAGTAGGATCTGCTTCACAGGGGTACCCCCACTTTTTGCTGATACTTCACTGGTTTTCGACATTAGTCTGGCTGGGGCCCTGCTATTCAGAACCCCAGCCTAGCTGTTTCCTCTTTAAAAGGGTCTCCATGTGCCTTAGGCACATCACTGATTGGGATCTGGAGTGCCCTTGTAAGTCCCTAGTATATGGTATACTATGTACCAAGGGCATAGGTACCTCAGAGGCCTGCCAGGGGCTGCAGCATGTATTATGCCACCCCTGGTAGGCCATCCAAACTGACACCACAGGTCTGCTACTGCAGCCTGGGTAAGGTGGTGCATGCACCCCTTGCTGTGGTATAGGTTACCTATATCACTAAAAGCATACACACATATAAACCTATAAGTCACTCCTAAGGCAGGCCTTATCAATCCTAAAGGCAGAGTGCATGGTTCTTATGTGAGAGGGTGCCCCTGCATGAGCAGGGCCCCTCTGCAGCGTTCGGAGACCATCTCTGATGCTGTTTGTAGTGCAGCCTGACCATATACTCTTAAACGCATTATATCCTCGCGGTAAAATGCTAACTATGGAATGGCTGCACCAAAACATGTCGTGTTTGGTGTCAAACATCTTGGAATACTACCCCCCGCCAATCCTGGCGGCGGGGGTAGCATTCCACCCTTCTAGAGGGAAAGGCATGTTAACTCTGACGAGTCCGGTAACTTCTTTCCAGAGCCCTGGCATCACAAAATGGATGCTGCTGCCACAGACACGAGTCTGGCCTCCTGCTGCTGGACGAAACTCCGGCAGGGGAGGCCTGGACAACAGGTTTCCTGTCCCAGGGAGGTGTGACCACCTCCCCAGACAGGACAATGTGTATTGGGGCTGGGCGGGAGCACTTTCGGGTGCTTTGAAGTCCTGCACTGGGGGCACATTTGGTGTCCCTGTGCATACCCCAGTTCAAACCGGATCAGGGGCTTGCAGCCCCTGCTTTGGCGCGAACTGGACAAAGGGAAAGGGGTGTAGCCACCCCTCTGCCCTGACCCACCCATAGGTGGGGCCACAGAGTAGTCCATCCCCTATTTTTGGAATAAAGGTAGGAACCCAGTCCTTAGGACTTTAGATTATACCTGGACGAAACTCTGACACGGAATCCTGGACCTTCGACGCTCTACGACAAGATTAGAGGACTGAAGAATCTCCCTTGGGGTCAAGGAGTGACTCCCCTGCTTGGCAGGCACCAAAGAAGCATCTGTCCGGTTCGCATCACTGAAGCTCCCGTCGGACGCCGAAGTCATCGCATCACCAGAGGTGGATTCTCAGACTTCCCCGAGGCTACCCTGAGTCCCCAGCAAAGCTGAGGCCCGTGGCTATCGTGGGTAACGTGAGACCGTGACCCCTGGACACCGAGCACACTTGCAAGTGCACCATCTTCTGGGTCTCCCAAGAAGTCGTGCTTTGGGCTCCGAGTAGCCCTAGCCTCCAGCACCACCTGCACCGAAGATCACTGGCCCCCACTCCACGAGTGTCCTGTAAGCCAGCTCCACGTGCGGCGTCACGAGGCTCCTTCGCGGTCGCTAGCCCGTTGGCTAGTAGCCCTTACCGAAGGCCAATCTTTTCTTTACTTGGCAGTCTGGTTGCTCCAGGCCTGCCCTCACTTACCCTTGCTGGGTGAGTTCCCCAGACCTTGCTGGTCTGCATCATCGACGATCTACATCTTACTCGAGACTTGCCGTTGCCAAGGCTTGTTGGGTCCAATCTGGTCGCCGACACCTCTGCACTCGACAGACATCGAGCAACAGCCCGAATCCTGCTCCTGGTCGCCGACAACGCCTCCTGGACCTCGTGGCTGAAGAGTCAAGACGACCGTCATCGAATCTGAAGCACTCGACATCGGTGGGCATCTGTCCATCGCCTTCCTGGTCACTGGCTAGTGACCCAGACTCTGTCCCCTCTGCTTTCAGGTTCTTCAGAACTCCGATCCACTCTTGGATCCACCCGGACACTTTTCTCCTGGTCGCCAGCAGCACTTTGCAGCAGATCGCCATAAGAAACGACGACGAAACCCGACCCCGAAAGGCACCTATGCACCCGGCTTCCCTGGGTGAGGTAACACGAGTACTCCGGTGCTCCCGTGGGTAGAGACTCTTCAAAGTCCTAGATCTCAAAGGGTTTTGTCCTAGTCCTTTTTAAAGTGTCCCTTTCCTCTATTTTCCCGATCCCGACTTTCTCCATAGAAGTTAACGGCGTATCGCGGTTGTGTATTTACACTGCACGCGTCTCCCGTGGGTCCCCTGTGTCACTACCTTGGGTGGTTCCTTGTGGTCCAAGCACTTCTAGAGGCTCTAGGCCTAGTGTCTAGTTCAGTCGTGGTTCGCATACCATTTTATTGGTATATGGTTTGGTACGCCCCTAGGGCCCAAACGTGTATTTGTGCTATTACTGTGATTTAAGATCTTATAACCTATGTATTTCGAACTCTAGCCTCATAAAGAGACTAGAGGGGTGTGTTTAGTAATAAATACATATATTTTGAATATATACCTGGTGTGGTGCTCTTTCATTTGGTCACTCAAGAGATTATAGACTGGTAAAACAAGCTGCTTTACATTCCTTCAAGACTTAGCCTGAAGGCTGCTCTCCACAGCTACCACTAGGATAGCTTTCAATAAGGTTGTCTTTAACCTACCTACCATAAGAGTCGATTTGGACTGGTGCAAGGTGCCCACTATAATTAGTGGACAGCATATGCCAGGCCAACTTCTCACATTGGTGTGCAGCGTGTGGGATTCCAGCTTGCTATTGTTTTACCAGATAATCTCAATTGAATTGATCAACTGAAAACCACTAAAGGTACCTAAGGTACATATAATTTAAGCTTAGAATATCAGTAAGTTCTACTGAACTTAGAGTTGTGTGTTAAGGGATAGCACAACCCTTTCTACAACTCAAGAGAGTTTAGTAGGCCACACTAGAGTAGGTAGTGCATACACCACACCACACTAGTAATGTCTTTAAAAGCAGGATCTAGAGATGCCCTGCAGGAAGCCATTGAGCTTCCCCTCCAAGTATGACACACTCCCATTCTTGGAACTGAGAGCTTTGTGTAACGTGAGGAAATTAAGGACAGGCCAAAGTCCCACCACCCAACACCTCCAGGAGATGTTGGTGGCTTATGATCTTAGTAAGTCCTCAGAGACTGAAGGGGTAGGAGCAGAGGGTGGGCCAGCAGATGAGGAAGGGGCCAGGGGTACTACTACCCCCAGCCCCCCTCTGAAACTGACCAGGAGGGTGACAATGACCCTGACCTGGAAAACCCAATCCCTTCTGGGGAAGATGAAGATGAGGATCTGGAGAACCACACCTTTGTCCCCCAGGAAGGATTATGAGTGTGCTCAGAAAGTCTAGGTCTCCTTCTCAGGAGTCTAACCACTCTGGCACCTCAATAGGGAGCTCTGTTTCTTCTCACAGGAGGGAATCCTCTCATGAGAGAAGAAAGAGACTGGTCCAGTATGAGGAAACTCAACTGGAGATCAGGAAGAAGCAATTGGCTTTAGATAGAGAATCCCTAGATCTCCTTAGGGAGAGAAGAAAGTTGGGACTAGAGTCCCATGGTGGCAGCCATGTCCCTAGAGATAGGGAAAGGTCCTATGACCATAGGAACCTGAGCAAGATTGTCCCTCCCTACCAGAGTGGGGATGATATCCACAAATGGATAACTGCTTTAGAGAGGGCCTGTAAAGTACAGAAGGTCCCTCAGGAGCAGTGGGCAGCAATCTTGTGGCTCTCCTTTGCTGACAAAGGTAGAGACAAGCTCCTCACTGTTAGAGAGGAGGATGCTGACAATTACAAGGTCTTGAAGAGTGCTCTTATTGATGGGTTTGGCCTAACCACTGAACAGTACAGGTTGAAGTTCAGAGACACCCAAAAAGCACAGACTCAAGACTGGGTAGACTATGTGGATTGTTCTGCCAAGGCTCTGGAAGGCTGGTTGATGGGCAGTAAGGTGTGTGACTTCTCAGGATTGTATAATCTGATAATGAGGGAGCAGATTCTTAATAACTGTCAAAACCAGCTGTTGCATCAGTACCTGGTTGACTCTGATCTGACCTCTCCCCAAGAATTGGGAAAGAAGGCAGACAAATGGGTCAGAACCAGGGTGAAGCAGAAGGTACAGAACCAAGGTGGGGAAACCAAGAAGCAAGATGCTAAGAACTCTGACAAGGGTGGGGAGAAGGGTAAAGATCAAAAGTCTTCATCAGGCCCCCAAAAATCTTCTTCTGGTGGGGATTCCCAGTCTACCAAGGGTAAAGGCCAAAGAAAACCATGGTGCAAGGTCTGTAAGCAAAAGACCCACTGGACCAGTGATTGCACCAAGTCCAAAGACTCCAGTCCAGCATCCACCAATGCCCCTAAGGCACCTGTTCCCCCTAGTACAGTTGGTGGAAGTGCTCCAGCAAAGGGTTTAGTAGGGTTCACCCTGGGAACTGAGTTGGGCTCTGACTTAGTCAGGGAACTGACTCAGGCTGTGTTAGTCTGTGATGGAGGCATGGATGTGACCTCCACTGTGAGTCCCAGTAATCTGGGCAAGTACAGACAACAGCCTTTAATCAATGGACGAGAGGCTTTGGCATTTAGGGACACAGGGGCAAGTGTCACAATGGTGACACAAGACCTTGTGCTACCTGGGCAAGTTATACTTGGTGAAATGTACCAAGTGACCAATGCTAGCAATGTCAGAACAGACCATACTCTGGCAGTTGTTAACTTCTCCTGGGGAGGGGTAACTGGCCTTAAGAAGGTTGTGGTAAGTGCAAACCTACCAGTCGAATGCTTGCTTGGCAATGACTTAGAGACTTCTGCTTGGGCAGAAGTGGAGCTCAGGACCCATGCAGAAATGCTGGGGATCCCTGCAGATGTGTTTGCTGTGACCAGGTCACAAGCTAAACTGTCTAAAACTGAACAGGCCTTGGATTCTGGAAGAAAGGACCAAGTGCCTTCCAAGAGGAGGAGTAGTAGGGTTAAGGCAGTGCCTTCCCCTTGGCTCAGGAGGAAGATCAGTCCCTTGAGGGGGATGATCTCAGCCCTGAAGAAGGAACTGTCCCAGAGGAACTTGAGCCTGACCAGGTTGAGTTCTTGGGGACAGGGGGACCTTCTAGGGCAGATCTGAGCCAGGAGCAGCAGAGCTGCCCCTCCCTTGAACCCCTCAGACAGCAAGCTGCTGCTGAGGCTGCTGGGAAAGCTAGTGGTCCCCATACAGTGTATTGGGATGATGGACTCCTGTACTCAGAGAGTAGAGACCCCAAGCCTGGTGCTACCAGGAGGTTGGTAATACCTTTGAAGTTCAGGGGCTTCCTATTGACCCTAGCCCATGATATTCCCTTAGCAGGACACCTGGGCCAGAACAAGACTTGGGACAGAATTGTCCCTCACTTTCACTGGCCCCACATGTCTGAAGACAGCAAGGAGTTTTGTCGCTCCTGTGTAACCTGCCAAGCCAGTGGCAAAGCAGGTGGCACTACAAAGGCCCCCTGATACCACTACCTGTGGTGGGGGTGCCCTTTGAGAGGGTAGGGATTGACATTGTTGGTCCCATGGATCCCCAAACAGCATCTGGGCACAGATTTATACTGGTGGTAGTGGATCATGCCACCAGGTATCCAGAGGCTATACCCCTTAGGACCACTACAGCACCTGTGGTGGCAAGGGCCCTCCTGGGAATTTTCTCAAGAGTGGGCTTTCCTAAGGAGGTGGTATCAGACAGGGGTGCAAACTTCATGTCTGGGTACTTAAAAGCAATGTGGAAGGAGTGTGGAGTTACTTATAAGTTCACCACACCCTATCACCCACAATGCAATGGTTTAGTTGAGAGATTCAACAAAACCTTGAAGGGCATGATTAAAGGGCTCCCAGAAAAGCTTAGGCGTAGATGGGACATACTCTTGCCCTGCCTTTTATTCGCATATAGGGAGGTGCCTCAGAAGGGGGTTGGTTACAGCCCTTTTGAACTTCTGTTTGGCCACCCTGTGAGGGGTCCACTGTGCTTGGTGAAGGAAGGATGGGAGTTACCTCTCAAGCCCCCAAAGCAAGATATAGTGGACTATGTACTTGGTCTCCGCTCCAGGATGGCTGAGTACATGAAAAAGGCAACCAAAAACCTTGAGGCTAGCCAGGAACTTCAAAAGGCCTGGCATGACCAAAAGGCTGTCCTAACTGTTTACCAGCCAGGACAGAAGGTGTGGGTGTTGGAGCCAGTGGCCCCAGCAGCTCTCCAAGACAAATGGAGTGGACCCCACACTATTGTTGAGCAGAAGGGTGAGGTCACTTACTTAGTAGACCTGGGAACACCCAGGAGTCCCCACAGGGTTCTCCATGTCAACAGACTTAAGCCATATGTGGACAGGGCAGACATGGGCTTGCTCATGGCTACTGATGAAGGGCAGGAGGAAGAGAGTGACCCACTCCCTGACCTGCTCTCACAGAACCCTGACGATGGGTCAGTTGATGGTGTAGCCTTGGCAGGCAGCCTCACTACCCAGCAACAAACTGATTGCAGGCAAGTCCTCAATCAGTTTAGACATATGTTTTCTCTGACACCCAGTCAGACCACCTGGTGCACTCATGAAGTGGACACTGGGGACAGTCTGCCTATTAAAAACAAGATTTATAGGCAACCTGACCATGTCAGGGACTGTATCAGGACTGAAGTCCAGAAGATGTTGGAATTGGGAGTGATTGAGCCCTCAGATAGCCCTTGGGCTAGTCCAGTAGTCCTAGTACCTAAACCTCACACCAGTGGTGGGAAAAGAGAGATGAGGTTTTGTGTAGACTACAGGGGCCTCAATGCAGTCACTAGGACTGATGCCCATCCAATACCCAGGGCAGATGAGCTCATAGATACTTTGGCCTCTGCCAAATATCTCAGCACATTTGACCTAACAGCTGGCTACTGGCAGATCAGACTAGCTGATGCTGCAAAGCCCAAAACAGCATTTTCAACCCCTAGTGGGCATTATCAATTTGTGGTGATGCCCTTTGGTCTGAAAAATGCACCTGCCACTTTCCAGAGGTTGGTGAACACAGTTCTCACAGGACTGGAGGCCTATAGTGCAGCTTATCTAGATGATATTGCTGTCTTTAGCTCCACCTGGGAGGATCACCTGGTCCACCTCAGGAATGTTTTACAGGCCCTGCAAAAGGCAGGCCTGACTATCAAGGCCACTAAGTGCCAGATAGGGCAGAGTCAGGTTGTGTACCTGGGCCACCTTGTGGGTGGAGGCCAGGTTCAACCTTTGCAGAGCAAGATCCAGACCATCATGGACTGGACTGCTCCAACTACCCAGACTCAGGTGAGAGCCTTCTTAGGCCTGACTGGGTACTATAGGAGATTTGTCAAGGGGTATGGATCAATAGTGACACCCTTGAATGACTTAACTTCTAAGAAAATGCCCAAAAAGGTTCAGTGGACAGTTAGCTGTCAAAAGGCATTTGATGACCTCAAGCAGGCCATGTGCACTGCTCCAATTCTGCAGAGTCCTGATTACTCCAAGAAGTTCATTGTCCAAACAGATGCATCTGAATTGGGGGTAGGGGCTGTACTGTCACAATTGAATGAAGAAGGTCAGGATCAGCCAGTAGCTTTTATTAGCAGAAGGCTGACCCCTAGAGAGAAACGTTGGTCAGCCATAGAGAGGGAGGCCTTTGCTGTGGTCTGGGCTCTGAAGAAGTTGAGGCCATACTTGTTTGGTACACACTTCCTGGTTCAGACAGACCATAAGCCCCTCTTATGGCTAAAACAAATGAAGGGTGAAAACCCCAAACTGCTTAGGTGGTCCATTTCCCTACAGGGGATGGACTTTACAGTGGAACATAGGCCTGGGAGTAACCATGCGAATGCAGATGGACTCTCTAGGTATTTCCACTTAGAACATGAAGACTTAACTGGGCAAGGTTAGTTTAATGTCCCTACGTTTGGGGGGTTGTGTAGGAGAGTAGGATCTGCTTCACAGGGGTACCCCCACTTTTTGCTGATACTTCACTGGTTTTCGACATTAGTCTGGCTGGGGCCCTGCTATTCAGAACCCCAGCCTAGCTGTTTCCTCTTTAAAAGGGTCTCCATGTGCCTTAGGCACATCACTGATTGGGATCTGGAGTGCCCTTGTAAGTCCCTAGTATATGGTATACTATGTACCAAGGGCATAGGTACCTCAGAGGCCTGCCAGGGGCTGCAGCATGTATTATGCCACCCCTGGTAGGCCATCCAAACTGACACCACAGGTCTGCTACTGCAGCCTGGGTAAGGTGGTGCATGCACCCCTTGCTGTGGTATAGGTTACCTATATCACTAAAAGCATACACACATATAAACCTATAAGTCACTCCTAAGGCAGGCCTTATCAATCCTAAAGGCAGAGTGCATGGTTCTTATGTGAGAGGGTGCCCCTGCATGAGCAGGGCCCCTCTGCAGCGTTCGGAGACCATCTCTGATGCTGTTTGTAGTGCAGCCTGACCATATACTCTTAAACGCATTATATCCTCGCGGTAAAATGCTAACTATGGAATGGCTGCACCAAAACATGTCGTGTTTGGTGTCAAACATCTTGGAATACTACCCCCCGCCAATCCTGGCGGCGGGGGTAGCATTCCACCCTTCTAGAGGGAAAGGCATGTTAACTCTGACGAGTCCGGTAACTTCTTTCCAGAGCCCTGGCATCACAAAATGGATGCTGCTGCCACAGACACGAGTCTGGCCTCCTGCTGCTGGACGAAACTCCGGCAGGGGAGGCCTGGACAACAGGTTTCCTGTCCCAGGGAGGTGTGACCACCTCCCCAGACAGGACAATGTGTATTGGGGCTGGGCGGGAGCACTTTCGGGTGCTTTGAAGTCCTGCACTGGGGGCACATTTGGTGTCCCTGTGCATACCCCAGTTCAAACCGGATCAGGGGCTTGCAGCCCCTGCTTTGGCGCGAACTGGACAAAGGGAAAGGGGTGTAGCCACCCCTCTGCCCTGACCCACCCATAGGTGGGGCCACAGAGTAGTCCATCCCCTATTTTTGGAATAAAGGTAGGAACCCAGTCCTTAGGACTTTAGATTATACCTGGACGAAACTCTGACACGGAATCCTGGACCTTCGACGCTCTACGACAAGATTAGAGGACTGAAGAATCTCCCTTGGGGTCAAGGAGTGACTCCCCTGCTTGGCAGGCACCAAAGAAGCATCTGTCCGGTTCGCATCACTGAAGCTCCCGTCGGACGCCGAAGTCATCGCATCACCAGAGGTGGATTCTCAGACTTCCCCGAGGCTACCCTGAGTCCCCAGCAAAGCTGAGGCCCGTGGCTATCGTGGGTAACGTGAGACCGTGACCCCTGGACACCGAGCACACTTGCAAGTGCACCATCTTCTGGGTCTCCCAAGAAGTCGTGCTTTGGGCTCCGAGTAGCCCTAGCCTCCAGCACCACCTGCACCGAAGATCACTGGCCCCCACTCCACGAGTGTCCTGTAAGCCAGCTCCACGTGCGGCGTCACGAGGCTCCTTCGCGGTCGCTAGCCCGTTGGCTAGTAGCCCTTACCGAAGGCCAATCTTTTCTTTACTTGGCAGTCTGGTTGCTCCAGGCCTGCCCTCACTTACCCTTGCTGGGTGAGTTCCCCAGACCTTGCTGGTCTGCATCATCGACGATCTACATCTTACTCGAGACTTGCCGTTGCCAAGGCTTGTTGGGTCCAATCTGGTCGCCGACACCTCTGCACTCGACAGACATCGAGCAACAGCCCGAATCCTGCTCCTGGTCGCCGACAACGCCTCCTGGACCTCGTGGCTGAAGAGTCAAGACGACCGTCATCGAATCTGAAGCACTCGACATCGGTGGGCATCTGTCCATCGCCTTCCTGGTCACTGGCTAGTGACCCAGACTCTGTCCCCTCTGCTTTCAGGTTCTTCAGAACTCCGATCCACTCTTGGATCCACCCGGACACTTTTCTCCTGGTCGCCAGCAGCACTTTGCAGCAGATCGCCATAAGAAACGACGACGAAACCCGACCCCGAAAGGCACCTATGCACCCGGCTTCCCTGGGTGAGGTAACACGAGTACTCCGGTGCTCCCGTGGGTAGAGACTCTTCAAAGTCCTAGATCTCAAAGGGTTTTGTCCTAGTCCTTTTTAAAGTGTCCCTTTCCTCTATTTTCCCGATCCCGACTTTCTCCATAGAAGTTAACGGCGTATCGCGGTTGTGTATTTACACTGCACGCGTCTCCCGTGGGTCCCCTGTGTCACTACCTTGGGTGGTTCCTTGTGGTCCAAGCACTTCTAGAGGCTCTAGGCCTAGTGTCTAGTTCAGTCGTGGTTCGCATACCATTTTATTGGTATATGGTTTGGTACGCCCCTAGGGCCCAAACGTGTATTTGTGCTATTACTGTGATTTAAGATCTTATAACCTATGTATTTCGAACTCTAGCCTCATAAAGAGACTAGAGGGGTGTGTTTAGTAATAAATACATATATTTTGAATATATACCTGGTGTGGTGCTCTTTCATTTGGTCACTCAAGAGATTATAGACTGGTAAAACAAGCTGCTTTACATTCCTTCAAGACTTAGCCTGAAGGCTGCTCTCCACAGCTACCACTAGGATAGCTTTCAATAAGGTTGTCTTTAACCTACCTACCATAAGAGTCGATTTGGACTGGTGCAAGGTGCCCACTATAATTAGTGGACAGCATATGCCAGGCCAACTTCTCACAAGTGTTGGGAACCGTTTTTCATATATATATATATTCACTGAAAAAACCATAGGTTTTAGGGACAGTTATAGTTAGTTGGACATTGCACTCGTACAAAACCCATGAAATTCCCCTGTTATAGTTAGTTCAGCTAACTATAACTCGCGCCCCGCAATGCACTGCTGATGACGTCACATATTACATCACTCATGACATGGTCAGTGACATCACTGATGACATCACTGATGACATCTCAAATGACATCACTGATGACATCACTGATGACATCATCCAGTGACTGTGTTTCTGTAAAGTTTAAATATGTTTAATATATATAGGGAAAGGCGTATTGAAGAATGAGTGGGTGTATAAGTGTCTGAATGGATGATTTAGTACGTGAGTGACTGACTCTACAAGTGAGTGATTAAACGTATCTTACTGAATGCATGGGTTAGTGACTAAACTGTGTGAATGTCTGTATCCGTCTGTTTGTTGGTGTGTAAGTGGATGCATGGATTTGCGAAAAGCTACATGAGTGTCTATATGGGTTATTGATTGGTTCTCTGAGTATCTGTATGGCTGCCTGAGTGTTTGTGTGGGTGGGGTGTGTGTGACTCTATACATAGATGTGTGAGTGGGTGATTCACTGGGTGCATGATTTCAAGAGTGCATCTGTGATGGACTGCTTGGGTGGGTGAGTGTGTGTATGGGTGTGTTAGTGAGTGAATGTATATCTCAGTGGTACATGTGCGAGTAACTACATATGTAAAAGGCAGTATATATGTGTGTTAGAGTATTTAAATGGCTATAAGTGAGAGTGTGTTATTGTGAGAGTGGCTGTATGGATGCGTGTGTGCTTGTATCAGTTATTGTATAAGAGCGTAAGAATGTGCTAGTATTTGTATGAGTAAGTGAGCTGGTGTGTGTATAACTGTATAGGTGAGTAAATGGGTGTGTGATTAATTTTTGCATGACTGACTAGGTGTGTGAGTACCTCTATGGATGAGTGGCGGTGTGTGAGTGTTTATATAGGTGTATGAGTGCATATGATAGTCCTGTACTGAGTGACTGTAAGTATGAGTGACTGTACAGGTGAGTAAGTGGATGTGTGTGTAGACCTAAGAATCAGTGAGTGGGTATGTAGTTTTTGGTGTTGGAGTGTCTATGGTTTTGAGAATGGCAGTCTGTAATTTAGAGTGGGTGTATCAAAAGTTATATTAGGGTGTGAGAAGATGCATGAAATTATCACATGGATGATGTCATCAGTGATGTCATTTGAGATGTCATCAGTGATGTCATCAGTGATGTCACTGACCATGTCATGAGTGATGTAATATGTGACGTCATCAGCAGTGCATTGCGGGCGCGAGTTATAGTTAGCTGAACTAACTATAACAGGGGAATTTCACGGGTTTTGTACGAGTGCAATGTCCAACTAACTATAACTGTCCCTAAAACCTATGGTTTTTTCAGTGAATTTCAAAGGTTTTTTAAATGCTAATTTCTAACTATAACGTGTCTGAAACCTATGGTTTTTTCAGTGAATTTCAAAGGTTTTTTAAATGCTAATTTCTAACTATAACGTGCCTGAAACCTATGGTTTTTTCAGTGAATTTCAAAGGTTTTTTAAATGCTAATTTCTAACTATAACGTGCCTGAACCCTATGGTTTTTTCAGTGAATTTCAAAGGTTTTTTAAATGCTAATTTCTAACCATAACGTGCCTGAAACCTATGATTTTTTAAGTGAATTTCAAAGGTTTTTTAAATGCTTGTTTCTAACTATGCCAACAGAGGTAGGACATGTGAAGAAAGAAGAAAAAACGCACAGAAAGAAGCAAAAGATGTGCAGAAAGAACCAACAGAGGAGCAGAAAGAGGCCTTGTTGCAAAATCATCCTGTGCCCACAACTTTTTCAGACGGGTACTGGTGGTAACTGACTCTGACTAACCAGAGCCAGTGCGCGTTTGCACAGTGGTGAAGGGAGGGGGGCCTGAGGTAACATGTGTGCAAACGCTCCCGTGGCGCGTTTTAAGTTGCGGGATTAAGTCCCCTTGAATCCTGAGGGTCCCTGGGGCCCAACTAGCCCCCCAGGTACCTACAGTTAGGACCACAGAGCTGAGTTGCAGAGAGGCGTTCCGAGGCCACGCACTTTTTTCACCTCTCTGCAACGCAACTCTGTTGTGCTTACTGAAGGTACCTGGTGGGCTAGTTGGCCCCCAGGATTCAAAGGGAATTAACTCCCCAACTTAAAACGCACCACAGGGCGTGTTTGCGCACATGTCACCTGAGGCCCCGCCCCTCCCTTCACCACTGTGCAAACGCGCCCCGTGGCGTGTTTTAAGTTGGGGGATTAGGTCACCTTGAATCCTGAGAGTCCCTGGGGCCCAACTAGCCCACCAGGTACTTCCAGTAAGCACCACAGGCCTGCGTTGCAACGCCTGTAACAAATTGTGCAGTTGTGTTTAGGTAGTGAAGAGGGTCGTGCAGGGGGTAGTGTTTTAGGGTTTAGGGTAGTGCAGTGGTGTTTGTGTAGTGTAGGGGGTCATGCTGGGGGTAGATTTAGGGTTTAGGGTAGTGCAGTGGTGTTTGGGTAGTGTAGGGAGTCGTGCTGGGGGAGTGTTTTAGGGTTTAGGGTAGTACAGTGGTGTTTGGGTAGTGTAGGGGGTCGTGCTGGGGTTAGTGTTTTAGGGTTTTAGGGTTTAGGGTAGTGCAGTGGTGTTTGGGTAGTGTAGGGGATACTGCTGGCGGTAGTGTTTTAGGGTTTAGGGTAGTGCAATGGTGTTTGGGTAGTGTAGGGGGTACTGCTGGGGGTAGTGTTTTAGGGTTTAGGGTAGTGCAGTGATGTTCAGGCAGTGTAGGGGGTTGTGCTGGGGGTGGTGTTTTAGGGTTTAGGGCAGTGCAGTGGTGTTCGGGCAGTGTAGGGGGTCGTGCTGGGGGTGGTGTTTCAGGGTTTAGGGCAGTGCAGTGGTGTTCGGGCAGTGTAGGGGGTCGTGAAGGGGGTGGTGTTTCAGGGTTTAGGGCAGTGCAGTGGTGTTCGGGCAGTGTAGGGGTCGTGCTAGGGGTGGGGTTTCAGGGTATAGGGCAGTGCAGTGGTGTTCGGGCAGTGTAGGGGGTCATGCTGGGGGTGGTGTTTCAGGGTTTGGGGCAGTGCAGTGGTGTTCGAGCAGTAAAGGGGGTCATGCTGGGGGTGGTGTTTCAGGGTTTAGGGCAGTGCAGTGGTGTTCGGGCAGTGTAGGGGGCGGTGCAGGGGGTGGTGTTTCAGGGTTTAGGGCAGTGCAGTGGTGTTCGGGCAGTGTAGGGGTGGTGCAGGGGGTGGTGTTTCAGGGTTTAGGGCAGTGCAGTGGTGTTCGGGCAGTGTAGGGGGCGGTGCAGGGGGTGGTGTTTCAGGGTTTAGGGCAGTACAGTGGTGTTCGGGCATTGTAGGGGGTCGTGCTGGGGCTGGTGTTTCAGGGTTTAGGGCAGTGCAGTGGTGTTTGGGCAGTGTAGGGGTCATGCTGGGGCTGGTGTTTCAGGGTTTAGGGCAGTGCAGTGGTGTTCGGGCAGTGTAGGGTGTTGTGCTGGGGCTGGTGTTTCAGGGTTCAGGGCAGTGCAGTGGTGTTCAGGCAGTGTAGGGGGTCGTGCTGAGGCTGGTGTTTCACGGTTTAGGGCAGTGCAGTGGTGTTCGGGCAGTGTAGGGGGTCGTGCTGGGGCTGTTGTTTCAGGGTTTAGGGCAGTGCAGTGGTGTTCGGGCACTGTAGGCGGTCGTGCTGGGGCTGGTGTTTCAGTGTTTAGGGCAGTGCAGTGGTGCTCGGGCAGTGTAGGGGGTCGTGCTGGGGGTGATGTTTCAGGGTTTAGGGTAGTGCAGTGGTGTTCGGGCAGTGTAGGGGGTCGTGCAGGGGCTGGTGTTTCAAGGTTTAGGGCAGTGCAGTGGTGTTCGGGCAGTGTAGGGGGTCGTGTTGGGGCTGGTGTTTCAGGGTTTTGGGCAGAGCAGTGGTGTTCGGGCAGTGTAGGGGGTCATGCTGGGGGTAGTGTTTCAGGGTTTAGGGCAGTGCAGTGGTGTTCGGGCAGTGTAGGGGGTCGTGCTGGGGTTGGTGTTTCAGGGTTTAGGTCAGTGGTGTTCGGGCAGTGTAGGGGGTCTTGCTGGGGGTGATGTTTCAGGGTTTAGGGCAGTGCAGTGGTGTTCGGGCAGTGTAGGGGGTCATGCTGGGGGTGGTGTTTCAGGGTTTAGGGCAGTGCAGTGGTGTTCGGGCAGTGTAGGGGGTCATGAAGGGGGTGGTGTTTCAGGGTTTAGGGCAGTGCAGTGGTGTTCGGGCAGTGTAGGGGGTCATGCTAGGGGTGGTGTTTCAGGGTTTAGGGCAGTGCAGTGGTGTTCGGGCAGTGTAGGGGGTCGTGCAGGGGCTGGTGATCCAGGGTTTAGGGCAGTGCAGTGGTGTTCGGGCAGTGTAGGGGGTCGTGCTGGGGGTAGTGTTTTAGGGTTTAGGGTAGTGCAGTGGTGCTTGTGTAGTGTAGGGGGTCGTGCTGGGGGTAGTGTTTTAGGGTTTAGGGTAGTGCAGTGGTGTTTGTGTAGTGTAGGGGGTCATGTTTTAAGGTAGTGCAGTAGTGTTTGGGTAGTGTAGGGGTCGTACTGGGGGTAGTGTTTTAGGATTTAGGTTAGTGCAGTGGTGTTTGGGTAGTGTAGGGGGTCGTGCTGGGGGTAGTGTTTTAGGGTTTAGGGTAGTGCAGTGGTGTTTGTGTAGTGTAGGGGGTCATGCTGGGGGTAGTGTTTTAGGGTTTAGGGTAGTGCAGTGGTGCTTGTGTAGTGTAGGGGGTCATGCTGGGGGTAGTGTTTTAGGGTTTAGGGTAGTGCAGTGGTGTTTGTGTAGTGTAGGGGGTCATGTTTTAGGGTAGTGCAGTGGTGTTTGGGTAGTGTAGGGGGTCGTGCTGGGGGTAGTGTTTTAGGGTTTAAGGTAGTGCAGTGGTGTTTTTGTAGTGTAGGGGGTCATGTTTTAAGATGCAATGCTCCAATACCTGACCAGTCTGCACTACATAAAACTGCAAAAAACTAAAAATAAAAAGTGTTTTGCACACTGTTGTCATTGGGCTATATGTGGGCTACATCTGGGTAATATTTGTGCTACATTTGGGCTATTTTTTCACTGGTGGCCATCTTGGAAGACTTCTTTGTTATGAAGTTTCCTAATTTCTTCATTTACTGCAGTCTCCTCAGTAGGAAATGCTTTCAGTCTTTTACTTTGATTCCATCAAGAAGGCATTCAGCAGTGTAGGGGGTCTTGCTGGGGGTGATGTTTCAGTGTTTAGGGCAGTGCAGTGGTGCTCGGGCAGTGTAGGGGGTCGTGCTGGGGGTGATGTTTCAGGGTTTAGGGTAGTGCAGTGGTGTTCGGGCAGTGTAGGGGGTCGTGCAGGGGCTGGTGTTTCAAGGTTTAGGGCAGTGCAGTGGTGTTCGGGCAGTGTAGGGGGTCGTGTTGGGGCTGGTGTTTCAGGGTTTTGGGCAGAGCAGTGGTGTTCGGGCAGTGTAGGGGGTCATGCTGGGGGTAGTGTTTCAGGGTTTAGGGCAGTGCAGTGGTGTTCGGGCAGTGTAGGGGGTCGTGCTGGGGTTGGTGTTTCAGGGTTTAGGTCAGTGGTGTTCGGGCAGTGTAGGGGGTCTTGCTGGGGGTGATGTTTCAGGGTTTAGGGCAGTGCAGTGGTGTTCGGGCAGTGTAGGGGGTCTTGCTGGGGGTAGTGTTTCAGGGTTTAGGGCAGTGCAGTGGTGTTCGGGCAGTGTAGGGGGTCATCCTGGGGCTGGTGTTTCAGGGTTTAGGGCAGTGCAGTGGTGTTCGGGCAGTGTAGGGGGTCATGAAGGGGTGGTGTTTCAGGGTTTAGGGCAGTGCAGTGGTGTTCGGGCAGTGTAGGGGGTCGTGCTAGGGGTGGTGTTTCAGGGTTTAGGGCAGTGCAGTGGTGTTCGGGCAGTGTAGGGGGTCGTGGAGGGGCTGGTGATCCAGGGTTTAGGGCAGTGCAGTGGTGTTCGGGCAGTGTAGGGGGTCGTGCTGGGGGTAGTGTTTTAGGGTTTAGGGTAGTGCAGTGGTGCTTGTGTAGTGTAGGGGGTCGTGCTGGGGGTAGTGTTTTAGGGTTTAGGGTAGTGCAGTGGTGTTTGTGTAGTGTAGGGGGTCATGTTTTAAGGTAGTGCAGTAGTGTTTGGGTAGTGTAGGGGGTCGTACTGGGGGTAGTGTTTTAGGATTTAGGTTAGTGCAGTGTTGTTTGGGTAGTGTAGGGGTCGTGCTGGGGGTAGTGTTTTAGGGTTTAGGGTAGTGCAGTGGTGTTTGTGTAGTGTAGGGGTCATGCTGGGGGTAGTGTTTTAGGGTTTAGGGTAGTGCAGTGGTGCTTGTGTAGTGTAGGGGGTCATGCTGGGGGTAGTGTTTTAGGGTTTAGGGTAGTGCAGTGGTGTTTGTGTAGTGTAGGGGGTCATGTTTTAGGGTAGTGCAGTGGTGTTTGGGTAGTGTAGGGGGTCGTGCTGGGGGTAGTGTTTTAGGGTTTAAGGTAGTGCAGTGGTGTTTTTGTAGTGTAGGGGGTCATGTTTTAAGATGCAATGCTCCAATACCTGACCAGTCTGCACTACATAAAACTGCAAAAAACTAAAAATAAAAAGTGTTTTGCACACTGTTGTCATTGGGCTATATGTGGGCTACATCTGGGTAATATTTGTGCTACATTTGGGCTCTTTTTTCACTGGTGGCCATCTTGGAAGACTTCTTTGTTATGAAGTTTCCTAATTTCTTCATTTACTGCAGTCTCCTCAGTAGGAAATGCTTTCAGTTTTTTACTTTGATTCCATCAAGAAGGCATTCAGATGTGTCTCACATCTGCCATAAATTCAGAATGTTAGCACTCTAGTTGCTCATTAGATCACTGGAGTAAAGCTACTGCTCACCAGGGAGTTAACTGGTAGTCTGCTGCTGGTATTGAAAGTGATTGTTTCAGTCTGCATGTCAGAATTTTCTAATGAAATAGAAGAGGATTTGAGATCTCACTTAAAACATGCCCTAATTTTTCTTTCTGCAGCACTAACCATAATTTCTATTTCAAAAAGAACCCCTCATTTTGTTCCTTTTTAAATTAAATGTTTTAAGTGTTACCGGTTTATTCCAATCAAGATGGCTTCAGGTGTGCCATACTTTTGTCATAAGTAAGGCTGTTAGCGCTCTAGTTGTTCTTTAGAACACTCTGGGAAGCTGCAGTAGAACACAAAGGCATCAACTGGCAGGCTGCTCCTGTTGAAATATAACAGGAAGATATTTGAGATGACACTTGAAATATGTCCTAATTTTTTCTTTCTACAGCACTAACCATAATTTCTATGACAAAATGAACCCCATCATTTTGTTCCTTTTTAAATTAAATGTTTTAAGTGTTACCAGTTTATTCCAATCAAGATGGCTTCAGGTGTGCCATACTTTTGTCATAAGTAAGGCTGTTAGCACTCTAGTTGTTCTTTAGAACACTCTGGGAAGCTGCAGTAGAACACAAAGGCATCAACTGGCAGGCTGCTCCTGTTGAAATATAACAGGAAGATATTTGAGATCACACTTGAAACATGTCCTAATTTTTCTTTCTACAGCACTAACCATAATTTCTATGACAAAATGAACCCCATCATTTTGTTCCTTTTTAAATTAAATTGTTTAAGTGTTACCAGTTTATTCCAATCAAGATGGCTTCAGGTGTGCCATACTTTTGTCATAAGTAAGGCTGTTAGCACTCTAGTTGTTCTTTAGAACACTCTGGGAAGCTGCAGGAGAACACAAAGGAATCAACTGACAGTCTCTGCCCTTGTTGCATGTACATGTTTTACTGAGAATGTCAGACTTCATTCTCACATGAGTGAGAAAGATAATGTGAATTTACAGAAAATATGCTCTCATTTTAGCTTCTGGAGCACCTTCCAAACCTCCATGGGACAAGCATGAGAAAATAGTGTTCTCTCAAACATGATTCATGATATCCCAGCAGAAGGTTTTTCACATGGTAAAATCACCTTAGAATACACCACAATTCCTAAAATTAGTATGGTACCATCAACAAATACATTCTAATGTAACTAAAGCCTGTTATCACCCTTTATAGTTCTCCTTTTGGTGACCCTCAAAATCTTCTATTCACTACAATGCATTTCAATGAGGTACTATCATTTATATTGGTCCCAAGATGGCTGCCAGCAATTCCAGGATGAAGTGCTGACAGCCAATCAGATCTCACAATGACATGTGTGGTTAGGCTCCGCCCAGATATATATGTGACTTTACTTTTGATTTTCTCAGGAACTACTGAACGGATTTACACCATTTAAGCAAAAGGCACGACACTGAACCAAGGGCTACCTCTTTGCCAAATTTGGTGTAATTCCGTTCAGCAGTTCGGGCTGTAGCTGCGACTAAAGGTTCCTATGGAAAAATGAATGGGGAAAACGCGTTTTGGGACCCCCTTTTTCTCGGCCCCCGCTTGACGTATCACCCCGAGACTTTCAGGATAGGAGCGGACCGGAGCGCCCCAACAAGTTGGAAACTTTCGCAAAGATTCGTCAACCGGCGCCAACGTTATTTCAAATAGAATGTCGCGGATTTCCTATGGATAATAGGTTTTAACTATAACTATCTACTGGCGACCGCCAGTAGATAATATATATATATATATATATATATATATATTTTTTTTTTTTTTCCAAGGGATTGCATTTGCGCCAGCCCAGCGCATCCAAGAGCAGCAAGGCACCGCTGTGTATTCACAGTCTGTGATTACACGGAGAGACTGGATCATGTACTGGAGTCTCCGGTACGGCAGTACTTGGAACTATGCGGTTTAGGCGTCTGGGGACTAAGGAGAAGAGTTTTTTGCTGCAGGGACATCAGGACATTTTAAACTGCACCCATTTGCACTTTGTTAGATCTCTCCAGCACTCACTATGGGTTTTAAAAAGTCGACAAGAGCAGCTTACCTGTTTGGCCAAGATGGTGCCTTCTGGGTACTGTAGTCGGTAGAGGAAGACTACAGTGACGCGCTCAGGATCAATTGACTCAGCTGGACTCCTGCCAATCGGGAGCAAGATGGGACACAAGAAAAGTAGTTGGTGCATTTCACTGATTTGTAATGGCATATGATTAAGGCACTTCACCGAAACGCGTCATGCCGACCCTGCAACAATAAACAAATCTTCCTGACCTCCCCGCTGTGTCCCTCCGGTTCCTTCTTCGAAGAAATCTTTGCCGATTTTGCCTGGGGGTCTTTCTAGGACCCGTTGAGCAGGCCTAGAGTGTCAGGGTGTTTCTACCCTGCCCCCTTTTTGCGTTTTGCGCATTAGTTTCTCTAATTTCTTGTGCCTCGGTTCTACCGAGGCACAAGATGGCTGCCAACACTTCCTGGTTTAGAGTGTTGACAGCCAATTAGCATACAGCTCGTGATCGGGAGGGTACGCGGACCCTACGCGGCCATAGATATATATGTGATTTTACTTTTGATTTCCTCAGGAACTACTGAACGGATTTACACCATTTAAGCAAAAGGCACAACTCTGAACCAAGGGCTACCTTTTTACCAAATTTGGTGTAATTCCGTTCAGCAGTTCGGGCTGTAGCTGCGATGAAAGGTTCCTATGGAAAATTGCATGGGGAAAACACGTTTTGGGACCCCCCTTTTTTCTCGGCCCCCACTTGACGAATCACCCCGAAACTTTCAGGATAGGAGCGGACCGAAGCGGGCCATAAGTTTTGAGAATTTCGCGAAGATTCGTCAACCGGCGCCAAAGTTATTTCAAATAGAATGTTGCAGATTTCCTATGGAAAATAGGTAATAACTATAACTATCTACTGGCGACCGCCAGTAGATAATATGCAGAGGGGGCCTGGGGAGATATAGAAGACCAGTGAGGGCAGAAGTCTTGTAGTGTCTGAGAAAAGATTCTCCCTAAGTAGGTATATTCTTTAGCTACATCTATAGGCCTCCCATCAAGTGACCAATCGTAATGACACTTTCTATGTCACAGTTATTTGAATGCCAAATGGAAATCATCCAATAGTAATGGTCCTCAGTTTAGTTTTTCAATTGTGCAGCTGGATTGCTTCTCATAATGTTTGCCAAAAAGGGAGGCCAGAGATAATTTGGCAGTAATTAAGCTAATCAGTGTCAGTTAACAATTTCCCCTCATTTTTAGCCATTCAAAAAATGCATTAAGCAGGTGAAATGTTTAACAGTTTAGGTAAATAAGGTAAAGGTGACAATTCAATGCTCTGGAAATGGCATCCAGAACATGATAAGTGCATTAGTTAGATGCTTTAACAAGCATAGGTTTACAGCAAAGGAGTTTCATTTTCATGCAAAAAAGTATGTGAATATATTAATTGCTGTGTGCCACAGCCATTGGATATATGGCTGTCAGAAAGTGAGGTCAATCTCAACATCTCCACTTGTTGGTTTGCTAACTTCCTATATTCATCTCAGAGTGAAGATACCCTATATAAAATGGAAATGAGGGTATGTGAGCCAGAAAAATAGGTAGAGACAGAAAGAGAGATAGACAGATAGATAGATAGATAGATAGATAGATAGATAGATAGATAAATAGATAGACTCCAAGCTTCGAAAAAGAGACTAAGGGCCTGATTTATACTTTAGCGGATGGAGTAATCTTGGGTCGCCTGCCGGAGGAATAAACTATCGCCAGGCAGAGACTACTCTTCCTGCCAAATTTCTTAATGACTGCTAAACTGGCAATCAGTTCTGAAGCAATGATTAGGAGCTACCATCACGACATTTCCTGTCAATGCTGTTTAATGATTGGCTCAGGGCCCTATCAACATGATGGAGCCCTGCACCAAACTGTGTTTTTTACTTTCAAAAATCCCGTGGTGGGATTTTCTTTTAAAAAATGAAAAATAAAATGATCCTCTCACCGTGGAAGTCATCTCCATTGCAAGGGGAGCATTTAGCAGTTTAGCAGTGGCCCTTACTGCTAGGGTTTTCCAATCAATGATGGGAAGTAAAGACTGGTTTCTAATTCCGCCCACCTAAATTAGGTGGATAGAATTAGAGGGCCAAAGTCTTGCAGACATAGATACGCTGTTGCTATTGCAGTGAAGTATCAAAACCACAAAGGCATACATTATGCCCTAAGTCTGACTATAAAAATCTTGACCATGAGAAGGTGACAAAATTATTGGACCAGCGAGGGACTCCCCTGGCTGCAAAATTAAAATGTTCCCGGTCTAAGCTATTCTCGTTAAAACCAACAGCTTCACCAGGACCTCATCCAACATATGTTCAAAATTATGAATGCATCCTTTAATACAGCTTGCTGCCTTACCACACTGAAGGATTTTAACCTCCATTTTATAGTCCCATTGTAAACCCTCCCACCAGGTGGAACCTGGTTGGCTCTTTCCTGGACTGCCTGAAACCATGACTAGGTCCTGGTCCACAAACACTAGTGGATTCACACTGGTGTTGAGTTCTTTTTGTTTCTATTTTTACCTAAAGGTTCTAACGTTCATAGCTCCAGTTTCTGTTAATGGACATTTTTCTGCTTTGTTGTCCATTCATTCATTAAATGATTCTCTTTTTTAATTTAATTTAGGTGTAATTTTTTATCGTTCTGTGTTTTTAATGTTTTAGGTATTTTGGCATAAATAGTTGCATTACACATTTTTACTTAGTGAAGCCTGCCTGCCTGCTCTGTGCCATTGCTACCAAGGGTTGAGCTCATTCTTAAATAATGTAATCTCAATGCACCCCAACAAATAAACCATTTTCTCACTTCTAATACAAGGGAGACAGTACGTTCTTTGGGATTCCACTTTGGGTCAGGTGAATTATAATTCCAACCAAAGAAAGAAACCCAACCTGCTTCAGTCTCTAAACCTACCATGAAATCTTTTCCACCAATTCTGCTTTATTCAGCAATAGAAAACAAACACAGCCCAGTCCTTGTCATCATTGTTTAATGCAATAGCTTGTTTATAAAGTTACCTTTCTATGTCCACCACAGAAAAGAAATGTAATTCTAGGTTGTGTTTCAAATCATGGATAAAATCAAACTCACAGACTCTATTTACGATCAAATGTCTAACATAATGAAATTCAATTCATTTCAGCCACAAACAAAAACACAGCACCATGGAGGCTACATCACAATATGTAAGAAATCTCCAGTGCATGCAAACTCTTAAAACCTAATACATGTACAGTTTGTAATTTAACCAGACTGGTGCAAAAGGTTAGGAATCATTGCTTACATTCTGTAGTTCACAGCATTTCATACTTGGTGCTGAAAACATGGAGGCAACCGTATTTATACTTTTATCATTGAGACAGTCACTTCAGAGAATTACAATACCTTGTATTTTCAGAAAATATTTATGATAATCAGGATAAAAGGAACTTTCAGACAATCTATAGCTTTTGACCACAAACTAAATATTGCAGTTTAAGGGAACAAATAAGCACACTTTAGTTTTGAAACAAAAAACTCAACTTTAAACTACCAAAGGTAAGTGAGCGTATATTGTATTTTGTCCCAATAAAAAGTGATGACCGATCTAATGAAATGTTACTCTCTCTCGGTCTCTCTCCTTCTAAAATGTGTAAAGGCTCATGACCAAAGAAATCCCACACTGCAGTCTCATTTCAGATCCCATAGTAATTTGTAGCATTTGGAAAACTAGTTTCTGAAAAGCACTGCTTTGAAAACACAATGACTCTCCATTAACTCAAAGTTATCCACTACAGTCTCAAAGGACAACTTTCTAAAAGATGTTTAAGAGATCAGAAATAAGCATCCAAATAGCCACAACTCAAATGTAACCCTTTACTAATCCCCTGCTTGACAGAATGATTCCCATTTGTTTAGTTTCATGACTTGCTCTGAATTTGTTCTACACCCTTGTCATAGTCCCCTACTTGCTTGCCATCTCTTTCACATCTTTTAGCCCCTCAGTGAGTACTCTCCTTTTGAAATCCTAGGTTCCCTCCTTTCTTTTGTAAGTATAGTTTGGGATGAAGGTGAAGGCTTGTCCCCTACTCATGCCTCTGGAATTTCCAATGCAAGCTCTCAGATATACCTGGTTCCATCAAGCCATCCCTAGCCGCACAATAAAGAACATTTTAGAAGTAACACTGTGCAACTATAAAACAGCTACAGAGCCTGGTGAAATATAAAACTTGTTGACCAAAAACGGAATGAAGAAGAGGACCATTCATAACAAGATATGTGGATTCTATGAGTGTCTGAGCCCAGGACTTTGGGTGTAGGAATAATTTGCAAAATTATTAAACCCCCAATAGATTAGGGTGTAGCCTTAGCATTAATTTGTAAAGCAGAAGAGGTAGTTACTCCATGCAGGTGCTCAGTGTTCAGCTCCAAGTGCAAATGTCCATTGCCAAAAACAGTTAGAACCTCCTTCCAGAATTGTTTGCAAATCTCAGGGCTCAGTTTAAAGCTAATGTTCCTGCCACATACTTGTATATTTGGGGACATAACAGGAAGATTTTTTGTGCTCCCTCATCAGCATAGCTCAAACCCATGTACTGGCCATACTCTTTGGATGGAACTTTATTGAGGAGCAACAGAACTCATTGGAGGAACTTTGCTGGAAATTTTATATAATGTACCTTTCTCAGCTGCCTGCATAATCAGTTGAAGCACACTAAATAATTATAGTAGTAGTTCCTTATTGTATGCTATCCTAGTGTATAATATACATATTAAGACATCTATATTATATTAATAATACATCAGTATAGACAAATGCAATACATGTAAATATTTTGAAAGTTTCAAGACATCGCTGGAGGGACTCAATATTCCAGGAACCTGTTGGGGCCTGGAGGCAGGCCCAGACTCACAGCTCAGATGTTTCCATTTGTTGCATCAAGCGCTATAAAGTGCCATGCCTGCTCCCGCAGTGCAGGACGCTCGCAGGCATAGACCAGGCAAACCCCGGGCCAACGGTGGGCACGTCAATGCAGGGCGGGGTGGGGCTGGGCCACCGCCTTTACATCGCGTGTTTGAGGTTAGGCCAAGAAAGCTTGCTTAATGCGTGCTGGCTGATGCAGTTTCCATTCTCACCAAGGTTGGGGATGCCTGTATACCCCACTGTATACCGCACCAGGAGTCACTGATTGACTTCCGCTGGCACAGCACATATAAGCGCATCTCCTCCCTTGCAGTGTGGGCCCTTCATTTGGCGGATGAGGCTGGTGGAGGCTGAGCAGGGCCCTCCCTCTTTTGTTTACCATCAAAGACCCGACACACCAGGGATGAGGACTTCAGCCCCCAGACAACTTCACGGCCGCATTCTGCTGCATCAGCTTCACACCTGGAGGTGCATAAATCATTGCCATCATCATCGCCGTAGGTCTCGCAGCACAGGACCCTACACAGCATGAGTGAGGACTTCAGCCCCCAGACATCACCTCAGCTGCAGCCTGCCGCATCAGCTTTGTACCTGGAGGTGCATACATCATTGCCGTGGGTCCTGTAGCGTGGTCCGCCCCTGGGCATAGCCTGGGCCAAGGGTGGGCCTTTCCTGCACCCATCAGCGCCAGGAAGAGGCAGGGCTGGGCCACCCCTCTTGGCTTTGCTTACGGGTCAACTGCCTTCCGGACTGGGATAAGGAACCAGCAAAGTGCAGGTACTACCTTTGATGGTGAACATTTGAAATATTCAGTGTTTTCCCTTTTTACCTTTTTACTTCACCAGATGGTCCAAATAACCAGGGGTTGGCCTCAGTTGAACTTGTGACCTGTGATTGTGTGTTCCAATAGATTTTCCGTACTTGCAGATACCCAAATTGGTATTGGTAATGATGAGGAGGGGCCAAGTGCGAATAGAATTCATATGACACATGAGGAATTTGAGGCTCAAATAGCGTTGCAAATGAGTACTGCTGTTGTATACTTTATAGGGTGTCCATAAACGGGCTTTCTAGACTCATGTCCTTATATAGGCACAATTCACCTTGCCCTTATATAGGCATAAAATCCCAGACCTTATTTAGGCATAAACCATGCACTCCAAATACAGGCATGAATTCCGATATCCGTCCACCCTAGCGTCTCAACGAGTCCATGAAAAAACAGACCCTCAGGCTGCGGGAGTTTCCCTTGCCCAGGACTATTGATTTCTTCAAGGACTCATACATTATGCATGAACCGTTAATCCCTAGAGGTTCATTCATGACGTCTTTCGCTACCCAACTCACGTCAATGCTAACATTTTCAGGTATAAATATACCTTCCCAAACCCCTGTAAATCAGAGGAGACCTCGACTTCAGAGGAGCCCGATTCCTAGCCGGACGCACTGAGAAGACGCTGTCATTCCTGCACGCAGAGAGTCCAGCTTCCAGTGATGTAACTTCCCTTGCGGGGTGTTGGAGTTCGAGTCCGGAAAAGAGATTCCTACCTCTCTCATTCTTCAGGTATGGAGCAGACTAGAACCTAGAGGGACTCTTGGCATACTAGACTCTTGGCATACTAGACTCTTGGCATACTAGACTCTTGGCATACTAGGCGTAACTTACTCTTAGTATACTCTAGTCAGGAATACAGCACCTACTTCTACTTCTCCCTATACCTAGGAAAGGTTAGGCACACTGGGTAGACCTAGGATAGAAACGCATCGTATGAGTACTCGCATTTTTAGGCTGTGTCATTTTATGTAAATGCATATATGCTGAAAAGATAATGCTAACGCAGTATTATTTATTTCTACTGCTCACTCTGTACATTATTTATCTCGCATACTGTCTTGTGATCGTAACAGCACATCTAACTTACAACAGAAACAAGACTGTTCAATAAACCTTTTTATTGAAACACCCGTCTGTTATTTCTGTGTAACTTTGAGACGTAACTGAATCCTGCACAACTGAGCTGAGTGAAATAGTTATCTATTGTTTCTACGACTCTGGGACACGTCCTGATTCTGTAAGGGAAACACAGTGGTCATGTTTTGCGGCTGCCAGAAACTACTCCCTTCTTGTTGTCAAGAAGTTTCTAGTGGTCTCTGAGCTAGCTGGCACAAGTAATTAAGTTTAATATACTCGATAGGGACATACTGACCTCAGTCCTATGTCAAACCTATAGGATATATTATTCCAATGCGCAGAGCCTATTAGGGAAATAGGAGCTACACTACATGGCGCCCAATGTTTGGTAAGGCAGTAATTCAACGTTAGATACTGAGTAACTCAGCTGTGCATATTATTCTTTTCTCTCTCAGAGACCCCTACCCATATACTCCAAAAGACGTCTGGAGTGGGCAGGGATAGTATCCGCCACGGCTACATAGGGCAGTACCCTATATATTAGCTGTTTGGTTTGCTCAACGTTGAAGGATACAGTGTTCCATAATATTGTGCACCTTATCTTTGTTTCCTTGAAATTTGTTCTACATTTTTCATAAAACAAAATGTCCTTAAACGGGGACAATCCCGCCGGAAACGGTGTAGCTGCGGCTGATCCAGTCCAACCAGCACTTTTTAACTTCACCGGTTTAAATGAAACCGAGGAGGGTGTCATCGACATCGCTCCAAACTTAAGAAGAGCCATTACTCTAAAACTTATAAAACATGGCCTACCACCGAGAGGAGGTAGAGCAGTTTTCGTGATTGAGGCACATGAATCGTTTCAGACAGAGGTATTCTATTCATGGGTAATATTTCCTGAATCTAATCCAGTAACTAAAATGTTTCACTTCTACAAGGAAGATGAAACACCAGAGGAATACATTCCTTTCGAGGATATAGAGATTCCATTAACATACCAGGAGCATCAGCTCTGGTTTAAAGGCGCCCTAAAACATCACAGAAATATAACCAGGCTCGGTCCACTAGGTAGACCAGGAGCAACTTGGCCGATTCTAGCCAGCTACACACCTCATCCTGAACTTGGCATAATGTCAGATGAGGACTTACTTGTTCAACTACAAGAACTAATAAAAATCTACAGATAATTGGTTCAATATGTCATGCGGACTTTCACAGTCCAACCACCATTAACACTTCCAAATCAAACCCCTCACCAGGGGAACACTCTAAAAATTTCACCACAGACTCTATACGCAGTCATGGGTAAAATGCCCACTAAGCGGAAGCAAATTCCATTTTGGATAGTTCAAAAAATTACTCAAATCGAAGCAGTATTTCCGAATACTAACCCGCATGAGAAACACAGAATCCTAACCATTAGTTTACCAATGGGGATCACACCACAACTGGAAGACTGCACCACTTGGGGCTCAGTCTTTGCTGCCATCTACACTAAAACACACGGCATTCCGTCAATTGCGGTAATACCTGATGTCCTAAAACAAATTCAAAACGAATACGGGGCAGAGCCTGCTTTAAATTTAGGTATGAAATTACTGAAAAATTTCGACCAGGTCTCAACAATAATATTATCAAATATTAAAGGGGAGGCAGCAGCAGTGGCGATCCGACAAAAATTAAGGGAATTTGATGTTACAGAACATCAAACAGAGCTACCCAAAATTATAGAACAATCTTATGCAGAATTAGGCAGAGATAGTTTAGGTGGGAGACCAGCTAAACCAAAACTATCTGAAAGTCCTGAGAAGGACTCAATTAAACAAACTCCTACATCTTCTAAAAAGAAGTGGGAGTCTACTAAACAAAATTCAAATGAGAAAAGATCTCAATCCCGAGGTAGGTCTCCTCAAAAGGAGCCCTCTGAAAGGAGGTACAACCTCAGGAATAGGGATAATTTGAGAAAACCTGATAGGTATCAAGATAATGATACACGTTCCTCTCGTCCCTTTCAGGTCTCATCGCAGACTTCGGAAAGAAGAGGACGAACAGAACATAGAGAAGAACGCGTGAAATCGAAAGACGACAAGCACGCAACAAAAATTAAAATTAAACCTCAATTCTCCAAAAAGAAAGTAGCAGGTCTAATAATAAGACATGCCAAGAATTCTGAGAACTCAACTCAAGAATGGAGAATGGGCTCAGACAATGCTGGACAGTGCAGCAGAAGTCACAATAGCTCACCAGAACCTGATGGAACTTCTGGAGATAGTGGACTTGAATGAGTACATTACAGTAGAGACTGTAGACACCAGGGTTAGTACTCCACAAAGGTTATATGAAATAACACTCCGGATGGAGGGAGACAAACCTAGACAGGTTAAAGCACTTTTTTGGGAAAAACTATCAAAGGGTTATGACATACTTCTAGCGGAAAAAGACTGGCCACCACAATTTGTCAGGGAGTGCCCACACGGCGAGGACATGATTATGCCTGCCTTCTCCAATCACATACCAATTCACTTAAAATATACATATGCCAGAAAATGGGCAGTGGCCCAGGCTCCAGCATTATATAAAAATCATGTAGGATGGGATGAGGACTCACCTCACCATAAAATAAATCTGAAACATGAACCTACTGCTCAAAGGCAGTATCCTATTAAGCAAGAAGCTAAAAAACAGGTCAGGGAGATTTTAAATCAACTTGAATACCAAGGGGTGATTGAAACATGCACCTCCTCTATGAACAATCCTTTGTTTCCTGTCTCCAAACCAGACAATACATATCGTCTAGTTTTGGATTACAGACATTTAAACACTTGTTCTAAAACTTTTGCAGTGCAAAATGCACACAGCACAGCATTAATGAATAACATTGTGCGTAAAAAATACAAAACAACATTAGACATCTCAAACGGTTTCTTTTGTCAAAATATAGCACCTGAAAGCAGGTACTTAACGGCATTCTCCATAATGGGGACCCAGCGTCACTTTTGTCGACTCCCACAAGGGTTCAAGAACAGCCCAGGTTTATTCTCAGCGAGAGTAACTGAGTTACTACAAATTTATGACAACGAGGCATTGTCTTATGTCGATGACATCTATCTGACAGACGATGACTTGGAAAAACACTTGAACAGGGTGAGCACCATTATATTGGGATTCGCCTATGAGGGCTATAAGTTCAACTTTAAAAAATCCAGAATTGCCCATCTCAATGTCCTATTTTTAGGATATGAGCTTTCAAGTGAAGGCAAGAGCTTGGCAGCTAACTTTCTAGAGAAATGTGCGCTGCTCCAACCTCCAAAAACGCTAAAAAAACTTACACTCAATACTGGGATTCCTAAATTTTGGAAGAACATACATTCTAAACTACGCAGAAAGGGTTAAACCTCTCTACGCATTAATCAAACCTGATTTCACAATTAAAAACTGGACACAGGAACACACAGAAATTTTGCGTTCACTCCAGGCTAACATGTTAGCAACAAATCACTTACAAACACGCGTAAGTCAAAGAAATTTGGTGATTCGAATAATTTCGGGTCAATGTGGATTCACTTACTTAACATTTAATGAGGGTGAGAAAGTACCAATTGCATACAAATCACATTTGTATACACAAGCGGAAATGCGCTTCAGTTCAACTGAAAAAAATCTGACAGCAGTTCAAACAGCTGTAGCAAAAGAAAGAGCCTTAGCCCAAGGGAAACGCATCATTGTCGTTACCCCAGTACCGGCTTTAGAAGCGGTCACAAAAGCGAGCATTCCAAATGCTAAAGCTTTACATCCGAGATGGATACAGTGGGTTAATTCTCTTGCTGCAACTGATGTTGAATATGTTTTTGATCCAGATTTAAAGACACAGGCATTTCTCCAATATGAACAAGAATGTCCTCTGCCCACTGAGATTCTGCCTCTCGATCAGTATGAATTCGTAATTTACACTGACGGATCCGCACAACTTGCAACAGGGAGTAAGCAAGCTTACAGTGCAGCATGTGCTATCGTTAAAGGTCACATGCGAAATGGCATCTTCAGACCTATGGTCACAAAAACTCAGTCACTAGGTGATTGTACAGCTCAGCGAGCTGAACTACAAGCATTCAAACTGGCACTTGAGAGTACGGATCGAGAATTCCTCACACTGATAGTGTGCGATTCCTATTACTGTGTTCAGTCGTATAATGACTATATACGTACCTGGCTTGAAAATGGTTTCAAAGATGCGAAGGGTGGCACAATAAAGCACAAATTGCTTTGGGAACAAGTAGTTCAGTTGAAAAACGAACTACCAAAGGCTCACGTGATTCACACACTGAGTCATCAGCGTGATGGCGTTCACGTTGCAGGGAATTCATTGGCTGACGAAGCTGTGAAGGGGGCTGTTCAGACGGCTTCCGTAGCTGCGATCACTCGTTCAAAAACAAAAATACACGGTGAGATAATGTTAGCTGTCAATGCTTCAAGCAAAGGCAGCAGTGCAGCGTTACCAAAAAAGTTTCCACTCAAGTACTCCTATGTAATTGATGCGAATAACGTTCCTTTTGCTCGAATCCCTGGAGTGGGGGATAGGGTAATTCCAAACATGGAACGAAGAGCAGCCTTGATTTATGAAACACATTTGGGGAAGGGTCTGTCACATCAAGGGATCTCAAAAACAATTTTGACATTAAAAGAGATGTACTGGTGGCCTGGAATGAATACACACATTCACATATTCATCAACAACTGCTTAGACTGTAAATTACAGCGAGAGAACCACCAGACACCATGCAGCGAATGCGGCAGCCCAGTGCAGACACCACTGTTAGACAGCATTAGGCTATCTAATCGCCAACGTCCTACTGGACAAAGGCATTCCCACAAATAATGAATCTAGGTTCCTATGGTATGGCCTCAGCGCTCGGCTGACGCTCGAACTGTTATAAAAGATTTGCGAGTCTTTATCGGCACATACGCAATAGGCACGCTACATTCTGACCAGGGTCCTGCGTTTAGCTCTAGGGCTTACAAGGAGGCCATGGCCAGTCTGGGCGTTGCATTGCGGTACTCCTCTCCATTCCATCCTGAGGAAAATTCTGTTGTGGAAAGGAAAAACCGGGACATAAAGCAGTCTATAACAGCTAGGGTATTAGGTTCGGGTGATGGGTGGGTCAAACACCTCAATAGCGTACAGCGCGCTCTCAATAATCTGCCAAGAAGTTCTCTAGGGGGGGTCACTCCATATGAGGTCCTATTTGGGACAAGAATGTGGGTTCCAGACTTAGAACACGTAGGCACAGTGGTGGACATGAAAACATTTGATATCAAAGATCGCTTGGCTGTTTTACAGGATCTTAACAAATTAAGAACGAAACAAAGCAACGTATCCCTACAGCCAACCACCACTGGGGAAACATCGGCGGTCCCAGCAAGGCCTGTCTGGATTCCAAAAGTTGGGGATCTAGTCAGAGAAAAAATAGCGTACAAGAAGGAATTTGGACCTTCTTACAGACAACCGGTACCTGTTCTAGCTGTTCAAGGAACAAGGACAGTACTTCTGCCGCCCCTTGCTGGAAGAAAGGAGAAAAGATTTGTGTCAATCGACCTGATCAAACCACAGTATGTGGCCAATACTAAGCAGTAGGCCTCGTGGACTCCGACCTAGTAGCAGACACACTCCTCTCGCTACTATTCAAGAGGTTCAGACTGAAAGACTGATCACAATCGAGAATTCAGTTGTAACAAATGAAGGACTAAGCAACCAGGCTATGGAACTCATCCCTCTTGATAACCAAGTAACAGTTCGTCCAAATACACCTGTCTACACCAACGTAACACGTGAAGAACTGGTTCCTGTGATTTCAACGAATCCTGATGCAATTCCAACAATTGACAGAACTGCTTCTGGCTATTTCATTGACTTTGATACGTTCTCAGAAGATCCAAGTGAACCTGAAACGACGCCAGCATCATCAAAACTCAAGCAGCAAGTACAAGACTTTATTCACTTTCTGAAAAAGACTTATCTGGTTTCTCCATGGATTGAACTCTGGATTACATCTGGACTTTTTGTTTTTCTGCTCTGGCTAGCTTTGGTAACAACAGTAAGCATGCTTATAAATGGCAGATACATCCATGTGAACAGTGAAGGAAAAGACGTAAATGTACTTTTGAAACCACATAAATCTTCCCATCGTGAAGCAAGAGACTTGTCATCAGTGAACATCACAGCGGTTCCTATACAGGATGGTATAGTGTGGGACAAAACAGATTATGAAATCTTCGGTCCAAGTGAACAATTGAACATTCCACATTTATTTAAAATTTCACTAAGTGATTTAATTACGTCCAGTACCTATTCAGATGATTGGGACTTTGAGACTGTGACCGATATAATGTTTGATCTAGAAAAATCTGCTGCATTTTCTAAGAATGAATTTTTAGAAGGTTCATCTGCTTATGAAGAACTGTATTGTTATAACCACTATGGTCATCATTATTTGCACAAAACTGCATATCCAAGAAATCTGTTTATGTTTAACCAATGGGAACATTGTCCTATACCACCACAAGGTAGTTCGAAAACTTTTGCTAGTAAATTTCCATATTTTTCAGGTTATAATACATCTGACCCAGAAACGTTTTACTACAAAAATGTAAACAAAACAGGACTGAAAATTATGTTAACAAATACGAAACAGATTTACTCTGAAGCATTTATTGCCCAACTGTCTACACAGGGTTTCGACTTATGGAAAGACACAATTGAGACAAAAACTGTCTGGGGTAGTAAAGATTGGCAAGTACAGGGTATAGAAGCTTTATTTAGAGCCTGTATCATCCCTGAACAAATACTGTTTTTGAATGACACCGTCCAACAGACATCTTGTCTTGGATTAGCCAAGATCAAAGAGATGAAAACACCTTCTGTGCCAACACCTGCCAGTGATAATAATACAAAGGCAGTGGTGACAGTTGACAATATACTACAACTCAACAGAACTCATCCAAATTGGAAAAAAAGGTTGATCTGGCCCACAGACACAAACAACTGTCAGGAAAGGTTCTTGAACATAACTCAGGGCTTTGCTATTCATAGGCCAGACCCAAGATATGTCCAAAGACAACATCCGGGGGTAGTAACAACATACAGTGTAGGAAAATTATGCCTCGATTGGCTGCATAAATCTACATTACAGGATGTGAAGCAACACTTAACCTTACTTAAAGAGGACGCAGATCTTAGGAAATTCTTGCTTGGACCAAGAAAACCGCGTCAAAAACGTTTCATATATGCCGGCATCTATGCTGCTTATAACGAAGCATGGAAAGTGTCACAGATAGAGGCTGCAGAACGAATATGTGAACTTGATCGTATTAATTTAGAGAAAACACTCTCTGTAGTCGACAATGGGTTAACAACTTTGTCCTCCAGAATTTATTCATTGGTTGGCATTGTATCCTCTGCTATCGACATTCTAGAACAAGATTTGGCTAAGTTACAACAAGGTCAATCTCAATTACGTTCTATAGTGTTATTGACATGGACGCTGCAATCATTGCGAGCGGGCTATGTGCCTTGGCGTTTCATCAACACGTCGTCTCTGTTTGCAGAATACAATCTAACTGATAAACAGATCGAATTGGCACAAAGAGGAGCAAGGTATACAGTGCTGAGCATTGAAGAACTGGAGAAATTACCATTTACAGTGGCAGAAAAACCAGCTACGGAATGGGTTATTCATGGCAAAATAACGTTGCCTGTGACAACTTTTCGGTTTCAGTATTGCCTCAGACAGGTGCAAGCAGGCAAATATGAAAGGTTGGGTAAGGAATACATTAAGATATCTTGGGATTTACCGTATACACATAGATGTTGGAGTGGGGATCGTGAAGTGTTTCTTAGCGGTACCAACTGTAAACATGCACTGACGGGTTCACTCATTTGTCAGAACATTTCTTTACACGGGGCTTGTAATGGTTCTGTGGCAAACTTGTCTTGCCACCAGCAGGGTACACCAGCTGCTGTGATTAATCCAACGTTTGGACAACTTTCAAATGGGAGTTACCTCATGTTGAATGATCAGAGCTGCTGTGGAATGTTTCCAGGCATCCCATATCTAGTAACGGTCAACTCCAGGGTCACTTGCTGTATGCAAGTATTGTTTCCCCCAATAGACACAGTCAGGGAGTCGCCTTTATGGCCTTTGCTGAGCGTCTCTTTTTATAAGAATTGATACTTTGAGCAGAATGAAAGCCATGCTTTTGCAACAAACAGTGCCTTTGACCTCGGCCAAAGAAACCTATGATCTACAAGTAGCAAGGACTTCGGCTGAGATACAGACTTTAATACGTACAAACTGCCCTATACATTTCATAGAAATGATTTCACGTATCTTTAACATGTCAGATACAGCAGGAATTGTACATGTATTTAAGAGCATTTGCTCCGGTCTGTTAGCACCGTTCCAGGCAATACTTGGAATCATCCCCAACTTTGCACATTCGGTGTTTGGTGGCATACCATTAATTCTCGCACTTGTTGCCGGAATTTTATTCATCTGTCTGCTATTGCGCTATGGCCAGCCAATTCGCCGACATCACTCCAAGCGAAATGGAGAAAGCTCTCCTTGAAAGACAGTGCCGTGAGCGAATAGTAGAGCTACTAGGCATGACTCGTCTAAGGAACCTTAATACCACGTGGTTCCTGTCATTCAGACCAATCTGGCAAGATTGCATCTTACCTGTTCTATGATGCCTGCTATGCGGTAAAGAATGCGTGTTGGACGCTTGTCTAACATATCCATCAGCTGCGCCAAAGAATGTTGATACTTTGCTGGACCCGATAACGGCCCATTCTCTGTGTTGTCCCCAGAGGCTTCCAATCCTGATGTCAGCATTCATTGAGATCTCACAGTCGCCTCCTGCTGCTGCTGAGGTATGAGAAACAACTCCAGGCACACAGGTAACAACGGACGCGTACATTGCTGCGGCGACCTATGCTGAGAGCGATGCTTCCCATCTTTGTGCGATCAATCTTCTACACGAGGTGTTCCAACTTACACCAGCAGCAATAGATGATGTTTTGTCTATTGAAGTAGATGATCTCATGTTTACACCAGACTCGTAAACTGACTCTGATTCGGCATACTCTGTTCCAGTGCAACAGCAACAATTTGGCCTTCATTTTTCTAAACATTGGAACTTTACCTAATCTGAACTTTTGTCCCAAACTTTTGAACAAAAATGGCACTTCAATCTACTTAAAGTAAAACTAGCCGTATAACACAGACTTGGCAGTACTTCCAGGGACACTTAGTCATCTTGTGTGTCTAAATCAGTTCATTTAAATTTCATGATAGGAAATGACTTTGATTATGAACAACGTTATCGATCATTTTCGTCATATGTAAATATTGCTTTTATATTTCATTCCGAATGCATTTATTTCAAACTTTATGCTGGAAATATGAAGCATTGCTTAATAATGTACGGAAACCTTTGCATTTTAATGTATCTTTTAAAGCTTTTTTAGGATATGTTTTAATATGCGGTACTCCATTTTAATGTTTAGCATTTTAAATGTTTAGCATTTTAGTGTTGTTGTATACACAAAAGAGGAGTGGGTGTTGTATACTTTATAGGGTGTCCATAAACGGGCTTTCTAGACTCATGTCCTTATATAGGCACAATTCACCTTGCCCTTATATAGGCATAAAATCCCAGACCTTATTTAGGCATAAACCATGCACTCCAAATACAGGCATGGATTCCGTCATCCGTCCACCCTAGCGTCTCAACGAGTCCATGAAAAAACAGACCCTCAGGCTGCGGGAGTTTCCCTTGCCCTGGCCGGACGCACTGAGAAGACGCTGTCATTCCTGCACGCAGAGAGTCCAGCTTCCAGTGATCTAACTTCCCTTGCGGGGTGTTGGAGTTCGAGTCCGGAAAAGAGATTCCTACCTCTCTCATTCTTCAGGTATGGAGCAGACTAGAACCTAGAGGGACTCTTGGCATACTAGACTCTTGGCATACTAGACTCTTGGCATACTAGACTCTTGGCATACTACACTCTTGGCATACTAGGCGTAACTTACTCTTAGTATACTCTAGTCAGGAATACAGCACCTACTTCTACTTCTCCCTACACCTAGGAAAGGTTAGGCACACTGGGTAGACCTAGGATAGAAACGCATCATATGAGTACTCGCATTTTTAGGCTGTGTCATTTTATGTAAATGCATATATGCTGAAAAGATAATGCTAACGCAGTATTATTTATTTCTACTGCTCACTCTGTACGTTATTTATCTCGCATACTGTCTTGTGATCGTAACAGCACACCTAACTTACAACAGAAACAAGACTGTTCAATAAACCTTTTTATTGAAACGCCCGTCTGTTATTTCTGGGTAACTTTGAGACGTAACTGAATCCTGCACAACTGAGCTGAGTGAAATAGTTATCTATTGTTTCTACGACTCTGGGACACATCCTGATTCTGTAAGGGAAACACAGTGGTCATGTTTTGCGGCTGCCAGAAACTACTCCCTTCTTGTTGTCAAGAAGTTTCTAGTGGCCTCTGATCTAGCTGGCACAAGTAATTAAGTTTAATATACTCGATAGGGACATACTGACCTCAGTCCTATGTCAAACCTATAGGATATATTATTCCAATGCTCAGAGCCTATTAGGGAAATAGGAGCTACACTACACTGCCAAAGATGAGGGAATGGGGTTGTCTAGAGTTATCGCTCTTGAAAGAGACTACAAGAAGAGATTGTTGAATTAAGGGCACAGTTGGTGACTGTGTCAGTGAGAAGTTGACAAACTCAAGTCACTCGGAACTGTGTGCAATACTGAGTCTGCTCTCCACCCCACCAAATAATGTATATTCAATGTTGATAACGGGGCAAAATAAAAAGGGATAATCTATCCACCTTACAGAATGCAAGATATGATACGTGTCCATCTAAAACAATTCACTCTGTACGACCTCCTTCCCACTTATCCAGTGCAGGAGGGTATGATTCTTAAGTTATGGAACCCCCAAGAGATTGAATTGTGAGTATAGCAAGAGATTGAATTATGAGTATTTGACAAAGGTCCCAAAATTGGCTAAGGGACTGCGGGAGGATGAGTATTCATTTTCTGCAAAGGCATCCACTATATAAGAGCAATACGGAAATACTATTCACTAATATGGGAAGACATTCTATCTCACAAGAGATTCAATGACTCTTTATGTAATGGGGAGCACTTTGACTATATTGATATCTGGCTTAAGGACCCCAAAATCGTTGAAGGGCTTGTGGGACTAGAATTTAGGAAAAACCCTCCAGTGGGCATCAAAATGCAATTTAAACTTAGATCACATGATCGAGATCCTCCAGGATCTGTCTCAGAAAACAGAGGCATTAAAGGGTAGACTGACTGGGATAAAGGAGTATTTCTAGAATAGGAATAAATATGGAATCTTGTATGGGCGTCGATCTTATACAGTATATAAACACCTCTGGAAATCCCGAACTTATAGTATCTTTTCTGGGGGAAATAGAGGAGTCCATAACACCTATTCAAATCCAGAAGCTGGCCAATATAAAAATCTTGTTGTGGAACGTGGCTGGTGTGTGCTCCAAGCTTGGTGACCCTGATTAGAGTCAGTATATTGACCAGTTTGATATTTGTTTGTTTTTAGGAGACTTAATCCCAGGAACCTGTATAAAGAGTAGGCTTTTAAATTTTTTTTGAACCTGCAACCTCTATTGGAAGGGGACGTCGCCTCTCGATAAGGATACGCACCTCCCTAAACAAAACACAATGTCAGTTAAAGTTAGCATACTTAGACATACAAGTGATTAAATGCATCAGTGAGAATAAAGATGAAATATATATATGTGTGCAACGTACATAATAGGTGGATAAGAGGTGGTAGGGAAACACCAGTTTTAAACCAACTGAGGATGCAAACTGCATGATTTGGTAATACTTGCTGGTCATCAACTATGGTCACTCATTAACTGAGTTGGAAGATGATGAATGGGGAGCCCCCTCTCTTGAGATTCTACCTGTGAAAAGATGGACAGATGTAGCATATCAGATGCTCTCATTAACACTAGCCTGTGGATTGAGGGCTTGTAATGCAAGGACAAAAGCTGATCGACATGCCTCACATACACACAATCAAATTAACCACTTTAGCTGGATAGATTACATTTTATCTTCCTTCCCATTGTGGAAATTTGTTGAGATAGTATGGTACTTGCTGAATGTGATAGTGACCACAATGCTGTTGCCTGCGAATTGTCAGGGAGCTTAATTGCTCAGAATTAGCATACTACAAAATCCAGCTCAATAAACCAAAATCCATCAAATGATAAGCCTAGGCTTAAATGGGCTAGTGTGGTATCTAGGCCAGAATCAGTAGCGGTCATGCATGGGGCATTGCAGGACGCTACAAAGAGTCTAGAAAAAATAGGCACTTTGCAGCTTTCACTGCAGGAAGTTGAGGTAATTCATGCAAAGCTTTTAAAAAACCTGGGGGAGTGCTTTACACAGAACCAACAGGTAACCATTAAAAAAAAATGGGGGAGCCTCCAGTGGATGGTATAACAACGACTGTAAATTAGCCAAACAACAGCGGTGCCTGGCTCTAAAGGGCAGGGATCCGACAGAAGTAAGGACAGAACCTGTACAAATGGGCAAAGGTTAAAACCTGTGCGTGCTGGGAAAATAGGATATGGGATGAGTTATACAAAGCTGGGACCTCTAGGGATTGTAAGAAATGTTGGTCCTTGGTAGCTAACAGGGGACAGAATCCCAAAGACTATATAGCTAATAATATCCAATTGGACGCATGGTATAATCACTTTTCCTAGCTTTTTGACCCGCTATCGGGCTTAACTACTAAAGGGTGTGTCCCTGAGGTAGATGGATTACAGGTATGTCCACCATGTTTACTATGTCTACAATCACACCTATTACCTCTACTGACATTAACATATGATGAAACCTTAGCAGCAATTAAGTGGCTCGCTGTTGGAAAAGCAGCAGTTCAGGACGGAGTCCCTGGTGACTTGATTTGATTTGACCCAGAGAATTGGGCTATGTATATCAACATCCTGTCAAATGCTATACTTGAAAGAGCCCAAATAGCTGGCAGCTGGAAGGCTGCCAAGATAGTCTCAATATGCAAAAAGGGTGTTGGGACTCACCCCTAAATTATAGGCCTATAAGCTTGACTTATGTTACACAAAAGGTTTATAGTAGACATATTTTATTGAGACTGAGTGGATTTATGAGACCGAAGCCCTATTACACCTGCAAGCAGGATTTGGTAGTGGTATTAGTACAATAGACCAGGCCTATAGTCTTATGGTAATTTATTGGAATACAGTCATCCTCCAAAAGGCACACCTCTACATGGTCTTTGTGGACCTAAAATCCGCATATGATTTGGTCCCCAGGGAAAAACTATGGGTGGTGCTACAACAGAATGGGGACCCTGCCGAGCTATTGAATAGTATAGTGAGATTGCATCTGGACACCTATGCACAGGTCAGATGGGGCTCGCAGTGAGAGCTAACAAATCGAATATCAACTCCCAAAGGGGTCCGTCAAGGTTGTGTCCTTGCCCCAACTTTATTCTCCTTATATCTCAATGATGTCATGTTCCATCTGTAAAATCTTGACTGTGATGCACCAAGGATTGCATAGAAGAAAATCCCCCTGCTACTGTTCACAGACGATACTCTGCTGGTGTCTAAGACCCCAAAGGGCCTACAGATGCTGGTAGATAGTTTTGCCGACTTTTGTGCAGAAAGAGGGTTGATTATATATCACTCAAAAACTAAATTCCTGACCATTAATCCACACAAGACATTTAGAGGTACCATTATCTTAGAGGGTACAGAACTCAAAAGATTCTCAGAATGTGACTATTTAGGCATATGTTTTACCCATAACATGCTTTGGTCCTCCCAGATGAAGAAAAGTACTATGAATTTATGCTGTCATATATCTGGGATACAGAGACTGTATTGGGCATCTAAAACCAGGTTGATTCTACCTGCTCTAAAAGTTTATAATGTGAAGGCCGAAGGCAGTGCCCTTTATGGAGCAGAGCTAGGGGAAAGGATGTCACCAACAGGCTAGGGTGGTCGATCTCAAATCTGGGGTGCAATGTTCGAGTCTCGGCAATGACGGTCAACGTTCTGTGATTCTGGGCAAATCACTTAATCTCCCCATGCCTAACAAAAATGAATGTGTCCTTGTGTAACGTAACTGGTGCTCATGTAAAGCGCTCTGATACCTGATACCTTCGGGTCAAGTTCGCACTATATAAATCTGGAAAAAAAAGAGCTGTAAGGTTTTTCAGGTCTATCCAGTCTGGGAAAAGTTGAGAACAACTTTTTAAGATATTTGATTGGGCTTCAGAAGAGCATGCCCCTGTTTCCCCTACGTTGGGATGTGGGTGTAAAACATATTATCCACAAAGCACAGTTAAGACCAGTCACATTTTGGAGAAGGCTCAAGTCATCATCTGCCCTAGTTTAATACTATAATGTCTTCAAAGAGATTGTTGAACTAGATAAGAACCATAGGATCCACTGGATTTGGTCAATTAGAGAAATACTCTCCCAAATTGACTTTGAGGAACCCTGGACTTATTACGATTGTCCTCCACTCCCTTCTAAGGTTGCACTCCATTAAGCTTTTTGGGCTCATAAATAGACAATTGAGATGAGCAAGAGCAGACAAGAAGGTTTAACTGTTGCCTTTTTAGATCTAAAATCCCATAACGTGCAAAACTTTTATAAATTATATTTCAGCCCCCTTTGGCCAGACAACTGTATATCAGATATGGACATGACATACTTCTTCTGCAGTCTTTCTGTTTGGCTTGTCCATCATGCCAGTATGTAGATGAGAACCTACAGCACTTTCTTTTCTTTTGCCCTGCGTATGCAAAACCTAGGATGTCCTGGAATCTCCCTATCTGCAAACAGTTGAGGGCTAGGCAATGTATAATGGTGCTAAGGCTCTTGCGAGTAGAGACAAAAGAACCAATTGCTTGCGCAGTGCTAAATATCTCCAATGGAGCAGGAGCATCAGTGCAAAGTTGCTAAAGCATCCTGAGCCAGTCGTTGGAGATGCACCATAGAATTATACTTATATTAAATCAAAGATGAACGGGGGAAAGTATAGTATTTGGAGATGTACAAATGCTAAGTTGTATTTCATGTATAATGAAATAGATAATATAAGAACTGGTTTTAACCTTGTAGAGGAAATACATGTTTGCTATATATTGTCGATCTTTGCATTTTAAAATGGTTTTATCTCTGGTGTTTATTGTATACTATTTATTGGTTTTAACCTATTGGTTGTTCTACTTTTAAGGTTTATGCACCAAATAAAGTTAAGTGATGATGAAATCTTCAAGCATTTATGTTCAGCCTAAATTAATAGATGTTTCATTATTTGCTGAGTGAAGCGTAGAAAATGTCTGTATACATGGGTCACAACCATTGTATCTACATCCTGCAAATGTTTATGAGTTGGTTGTTTATCAACATGCATGTCCTTTAAGCAAGGTCTACTCTCTGATTCATGTATGTCTCTCTCATTAGATAAGACACATTTCACATTTTTAGTCCCACAAAAATAGTGAGATAGAAGTGCTAGTTGGCATGCAATGTTTCACACTAACCACATATCAAGAGTTAGGATCACATAACTTCTCATACCTAAGCCACTCATTTGAACCAATAGGCAATGGAAGTACATACCGAGAGAATGGCCTAGAGAATGGAGAAAATGCAGGCCTACAATACAAGAACAAAGAAAGGCTTGCAATATAGAGCAGCAGGTTTTAAAAAGGCCATTCGTTGGTAAACAGTACACGTAGTATATCACCTAAACATTTATTCACATGTAACACAAAGAAATGAGAACATATCAAAATAAGATAGTTGGTACACCTAGTAATCAGGTATATATATAAAAGTTTATAGTTAGCCTGTTAGAGATTGGAAATCTAGTTTTGCAGAGGTATGCGCCCTGTCCAAGTAGATACAACAATCCTAGTCATGGTAAGTCAGATACACACCCTAAATTAACCTGTGCTCACCCTCTAGTAGCTTGGCACACAGCAGTCAGGCTTAACTTAAGAGACAATGTGTAAGTATTTGTGCAACCCTTCAAACAATAAAACTGTGAAAACACCATTCAAAATAGGTTAGAAAAATAGGGCTTAACTTAGTGAATACAACAAGACCAAAATGACAAAAATCCAATAAGTAGAACCGGAGCTATGAATCCTTAAACAATATCTTGAAATAGAGTGCTTAGAAACATGATTGACCGGGTCGAGTCTGAAAGTTCAGGCCGACCATGATAGGGAGCAGGTTGGATACAGGGACCAAGCGTGTCCTGCTGCAAAAGCACCTTAGATGGAGGAAATGCATCGACGTTGAAGACCTGGTACTGGGAGAAGAGGTGGTGATGCATTGGCATTGATCCCTTCAGATGCAGCAATGCGTCAGCTCCTATTCGCGCAGTCGGAGATGTGTCGTCATCGAATGCTTGCAGCAGGCAATGCGGTGTCCTCATCTTTGGAGGCAGCAATGATGCATCGGCGCCGAGGTGAGATCTGTTGGTTCAGACCAGAGCAACGACAGCGGTGCGTGGATTTTAGCAGAAGACAGGTGGAAAGCCCATTTCCACATGTCCAGTACTAGGTAGGCGCCACTTGGCAGGGTATGACTAACATTTGGGAGAGCCAGAGGCTGTAGCAGGGTTGTTTGAAGTCTTTAATGTCCCTGAGACTTCAAAACAGGAGGCAAGCCAGTAAGCCCTTTGAGTCTCTTAGGTTCTGGGGATGTAGAGATGCAGGTCTAGTCCTTCTCCCTCCCAGGCAAGGAGGGCACCAGGCAGCAGGGCAGGCAAAGCTAAGCAGGAGTCCAGCAGAGTGACAAACCTTTAAGCAGCACAGCAATCTTTCTTCCTGGTAGAATTTTCTCAGGTCCAGAAGTGTACTAAAATGGTGGTGTCAGGGGTCCAGTACTTACACCCAGCTATGCCTTTGAAGTGGGGATACTTCAAACAGAGGCCTTTAAAGTGCACAAAGTCCCTGACCTTCCTGTCTTGGCTCCAGACTCACTACGGGAGGGTATGCAGCTCTTTCTGTGGGGACAGGCACAGCCCATTCAGGTGCAAGTGTCAGTTTCCCTTCCCATTCTGCCCAGGATGGCCCATCAACCTGGTGATGACCCATCAGGATGCGAATGGTCCATCAGGCACACCTAACCTCTCTCTCTTTGTGTGTGACTGTCTAGAGGGAATGCACAAATCCCAGCTGTCACCCACCCCAGATGCGTATTCAGAGACAGGCAGCGGCACATAATGGTTAAAGTAAGAAAATGCCAACTTTCTAAAAGTAGCTTCTTAATAATAAAAATTATAAGAGGATTTGTAGAGAGCATGATTGGAGTGTCCCTGCACTGAAAGTTACTGCCTGGCAAGGGGTCTAGGCTGTACCCTCTACCAAGCCAATTATGACTGTCTAAAGAGCTAGGTTTTAAGATTTATCCAGAAGAGAGTTTCTGAGCATTCTAACCTTAGAGGCAGGGACAAGGATTTCCACATTTTAGGGGCAAGGAAAGTAAAGGAGCATCCACCCAATTGAGCCATCTTGCATGCGGGGATTGTAGCAAGAGCAGCTCCTGTAGATCTCAGGCTTCTTCCAGGATGGTAAGGTTTCACAAAAGGAGTCAGATAACGGGGACTTTCCTGTAGAAGATTATATGGCAGAAGCACATGGTTTGAAGGCAGCTCTTTTGCAAACAGGGAGCAGGTGAAGTTTGTTTAGGGCAGTGCCTATGGAAGAGCATCAGGGAAAATTGAGCAGCAGATGTGCTGCTGCATTCTGTACTCTTTGGAGTTTTCCCACTCTACCTTGAGAAAGACCAACGTAGAGCACACTGCAAAAGTCCAGCCTGGCTATTACCAGTGCCTGGACTATGGATTTCCTAGCTACTATAGGAAGGAAATTCAGAATTTTACTTGAGGTTTTTTTCAAAATGCTAAAGCATTTTCCAGCCAGACAAGGCTCCTGGCTGTCAAACAAGAGGTTGGCATAAAAAAATGAGAATTTTTGGCTTGAGGGATGGTACTGATCCAAGGACATCAGGCCACCAAGTGGTGGACCAGATAGTAGGTTGCTTTCCTAGGACCTGTACCTCCAATTTTACAGCGTTATGTTTTAAGCAGCTGTTATCCATCCATTCTGCCAGCTCCATTAGACAAGATCTAAGTTGAGCTGTGGTGTCTTCCTCATCCTGTGATAGGGTAATGATGAGCTGCATGTCATCGTTATAAGATACAATATTAAAACCATGACCTCGATCACATCTGCTATTGGGCACATGTAAAGGATGACCAGGATAGGGCTCAAGGCAGAGTCATTTGGCACCCCCTACTGCAGTAGAAATACCTCCAAATTGAAAGGTATTAAGACCATCTGAAAGGTGCAGCAGTATTGTTACCATCCACAGTCAATCTGAGAGATTCGGAAGCCAGTAACAGCGCTGATTCTATACTTTACTATGGGAAAAAGCCTGATTAAGTCTCATGCAATAGATTCTGAGTTTGGATGATGTTCATCAGCTGGAAATTAACTAGCTTTTCAGGTGGCTTAGAGAAAAAGCAAAAAGAGAAATGGGCCTAAAGCTTTTAGGTTATTTTGGGTCCAGGGTGCGTTTTTTCAAAAGAGACACTACCATGGCATGCTTCCATCCCATGGGCACCAAACCACTGGAAAAAGACTTGTTGAGCATACGGTAGAGTCTGGGAAGGGTGCACTCCAGCACCATATGGGAGACTGAGTCACCACGATTTCATCTTGGGCCATAAAGTACAAAGCTCTTCAATGCTGAGGAGATTGAAAAACAAAAGGTATGTAGTGGAGCACACAGGTCGGTATAAAGTTTCCAAACATCGGGCATTCCTGACTGTCTCTGGAAATGTTGCGTAGATGTCGACCTCTTTAATAAAGAAAAACTAGGCGATCAGATTGCAGCCCTCAGTCGAGGGAGCGACAGATGGAGACATTAGCTTCTGAGAAAAAAACGTTTTTAAAATAGAGAAAAGCTCACTAGAAGAGTGTTGGGCTGACTTTATCCTATTTGCATAGTAAGAGCAATGAGTGAATCTGATCTGTTTATGATGCTCTTTTAGAGCCTTCCGTTAGGTTTCTTTGTCTGTGGTATCATATTTCTTTCACCAGCGGTACACCAGATGTTTACAAGTCTTTTTGAATTGGAGAAGTTCCTCACTAAACCATTCAGCAGAGGGTCCTGATACAATGGTTCAGGGGCGCACTTTCATTAAGAGCCTGTGTGATCTAGCTCTCTAATTGATGATTAGCTACATCAATGCACTGAGCTAACACTGCTGTCAAAATAGCAGAGGATACCACAGTCCAGTTACGTGACTTGCTTTGCATAGGGCCATTTGGTGAAGGCATGGAGTGGGGAAGAGCAATGTGGAAAGAGATAACTTAGTGGTCTGACCACATTACAGGAAAAGGAGTGTCCACTGTCATTCTGACAGAGTTGGAGAAAATAGGGTCTAGCGTATGACCCAAATATTTGTGGGCATGTGTACTAAATGGGTAAATTGAAGAGTATCAAAATCCTCTATAAGGGAACTGGCCAAGCGGCAAGTTGCCTCCTCAAAATGCAGGTTGAGATCTCCGAAAAGTAGGAAATTGGAGTATCGCAGAGAAAAGGAGGGTAAGATGTCTGCAAGTGCATTGATAATGTTAGAAGCTGGACCAGGTGGACAGTAGATTAAAAAGCCTGTGAGGGTAAGATTGCCTGATAAAGTCAGTGCAAAAGAAGCTACCTTGCAACCCACAATATTTATCTCAGAGAAGGAGCATGATAGAGCCTGCTTAAAAAGGATTGTATTTCCACCAACTCCACTCAGATTCGACTTCCTGAATCTGGCTAATGCATAGCCATGGTGATAACAATTAGAATATCAGGTGCTTAAAACTTATTTAACCAGGTCTCTGTTAAGAAAAGAGCCTCTGGGTGATGGTCAACAAGAAAATCGAAAACCTTGGCCCCATGTTTTATCAGAGATTGTTACCAGACAATTCAAAGAGATGCAGGAAGCTGTGGGGGAGGTATTTTTCCTTGAGCAGCCCCCATCTGTCATATTTGCAAGAGGGGAGGACATAAAACCACACTCGTTGCATCCCTCCAGACCCTGAGAGATGTCTAAAGAGTGGTGGCAGGCTCCAGCATTGATGGGGGCACATTGGAAAAGTTCCATAGCCATGTACCATGTGAGATTTGGTGTTGAAAGGTGAGGTCTTGTCCCCTGAGACTGGCCGGGCACGGATGGGCGCAGATGGGCTTGCCTTTGATGCACATTCACCATGCCAGCGTCCATGCAGCTATCATCCATAAATACTTGCCTTGAAGATAGAGTGGCTAGGCAGAGGTGTGGCATACAGCTAGTAACCGGGTGGGCAAACAAACACTGATCTGGAGTCCATCAGCTCCGTTATCTACTGGCAGGCTTTCCTATCAGAGGAAATGCTGGCAAATAAAAGGTAACAGTTAAAATGAATAAGGCAAATAAAACAGGTGGAAAGAAAGCATGGAAATATTAAAAGTATGTGGGGCTACCCCAGGATGGCCGCCTTAAATACACAGGAGCATGGCAACTAATAGTGCTTTAGCGTGCATACAAGGAAAATAAAAGCAATGACCTAGAAGCCACCCAAAAGCAGCCAATGGAAGGGCACAGTTCACACTCCTTACCCAGCAGAAAACCACTATATTCATGTGTAGGAAAGTAGGATCTACTTCTATGGTTACCCCCACTTTTTGCCTGGTGCTAAGCTGTATTATGACTAGTCTGACTGGGATCCTGTTAATCAGGACCCCAGTCTATCTGCTTTCTCCCTAAATTGTTGTGTTTAGTACTTAGGTACACTACAGAGTGGATACTGGGGTACCCTTATCAGTCCCTAGTATATGGTACTAAGGTACCCAGGGCATAGGTACCCCAGAGGTCTCCCATGTACTGAAGCAAGCATTACGCCACCCATGAGAGACCATGCAAAATGGAACTACAGGCCTGCCATTGCAGCCTGTGTAAGTTGGTGCATGCACCACTTACTAAAGATATAGGTTTACTATATCTAAGGGTCACTGCACTTAAAACATATAAGTCACCCCATAGCAGGCCTTTGCAATCCTGAAGGCATGTTGCTTGGTTCTAAGTGAGAGGGTGCCCCTGCATGAGCAGGACACCCATGCAGCCTATGGAGTCAATTCTCCCATGTTGTCAGTGAAGCAGCCATATACTATATAGAGAGGCACCGCGTAATCACGCGATGACCATCTCGAATACGGCTGCAATGATCCTCTCATGTTTGGTATCAAACATGTTGGAATCATACTCCCACACCGTAAACGGTATGGGGGGTATGATTCCAAGCACTGGAAGAGGACAGCACAAAATGGTTGCGCCGACCAGAGACATATTTCTGCCCTCCTGCTAATGAGCCAAGCTCGAGCAGAGAAAGGTAGAACAATAGTCATCCTGTCACAGGGAGGTGTGACCACCTCCCAGACCACCTCCCAGATATGATTTAGTGTATTAGGGCTGGGTGGGTGTGCTTGCCAGTGCCAGAAAGTGTGCATGAGGTGAACATTTGGTGTCCCTGTCATAGTCCAGTTCAAACTAATCCTGGGAGCCGTTGGCTCCCGCTCTGGCGTAAAACTGGACAAAAGACATGGGAGTAACCTCCCCCTGTCTACATCCTCCCCTGGGAGGGTCCCCTGAATCATCCCAACCCTTTACCTGCGTTATTTAAGGGCTTACCTGGGTGTAGGTCCCTAGATTCGCCGTTGGATAAGATTCAGATCAGACACCATTGCACTTCTACCATCTGGGCACTCTGGACTTCGCTGGACTTCCTTTGGGCATGACTTCGTATCCCTTCCAGTCTGCTGCATCGTCTGCACCTGTCTTTCATACAGTAACCTTCCAAGGCATGTGAAGCATCCAAGACACCTGAAGTAATCACCCTTGCAGTGAAGGAGTCACTCCCCTGCATTTGCAGGCACTGCCACTAAGTTGAACGGTCTCCAGATCCTGAGCTCTTCCAGACTCCGTGGGCTCTGCAACACAGGTGGTGGTTTTCCACAGCTCCCGAGGCCTGCCCTGCCCTCTTACCAAGTTTGAGGCCAGTATCCCTGTGCACCACGTCCAACTTGCAGTTGCAAAGAATTGTTGGCTTCTTTAAAAAACAATTTGAGAGCAACCCTTCAAGAACAAAGAGAACTGGGTTAGAATAGCCGATAACAAAAATTAAAAATAACACAGGGAACAACATTTTGTTGTTGGCTTCTTTGCAAGAAGATCTTCAGGCTCCAAGTAGCCCCAACCTCAAGCCCCTCCAGTGACCAGAATCTTTAGCCACACCGCATCGTGTGCATCATGGCCTGCATCTTTTGGTGAGCTGCTCTCACGACTCCAGTGCCTCCGATCTGTGGGTCCACTTGAGGGTCACACTTGTTTCTTTTGGTCTCCCCTGATTGCTCTGGGCCTGCCCTGACTCCCCCACTTGTGGTGAGTCCCCTGGACCTTGCTGGTCCCAACTTTGTACCTTCTCGACTTCCTGCATTGGTTGCATTTGCCAAGGATTGTTGGTGCTGCTGCCGGACACTGGCACCTCAGCACTCGACATCCTTCGTGGGACAGCTCATACCCGGGTCCTGGTCTTCCTCAGCATCGCCTGGTCCTCACAGCTGCACAGTCAAGGTCATCGTCATCATCCCTGAAGCACCCGACATTGGAGGACGTACGTCTTCCAAGTCTCCTGGGCACTCCTGAGGGACATAGACTCTGTCCCCTCTGCTTTCAGGTACTCCTCTTCAAGAATCCACATTTGGATTCCCACGGACACTTTCTCCTCTTCCAGCAGTGGCACTTTCCTGAAGTCCTCCATTGGGTTCGACAGCAGTTTCCGACACCAATTCACATGTATGCACCCGACTTCCCTGTTGTAGGTAACGTGGGTACTAGGGTATCCACGGGTGGAGTGGCTCTCCAACCTTCTGTCTTCCACTGGGTTTCCTCAGGGTCTACTGGGAAGGGTCCTTAATCTTTAAAAATCCAACCTCGACTTGCACATAGACTTGTACGGAGCACGCAGTCTTGTTCACACACTGCACATAGGCTCCGTGGGGTCCCTATCTACTTACCTTGGGTGGTTCTGTGGGTCCCCAGCAATTCTATGTCCTCTCATCATCTTCCTGACTCGAGTCGTGGTTCTTATTACACTTTCTTAGTATATGGTTTGGTCCCCCCCCCTTGGTCCCGCTGTGTATTTCATGCTATTTACTGTGTAACTTTGCTAAAGTATTGAGTGCATTGTGTTTATCTCTGTGTTGGAGATATTGGAACATACTAGAGAGTATTCTATAATAAATACAGGGGCATATTATCAAGGAATAGCGATATTTATCGCTAACCGCGCTTAGCGCGACTTTGGTTAACGCCGCCTATCTCTTGAAAATATCGCTGAGATAACACCCTATTAGTAAGGTTTATCTCCATAGCAATATTATTTCCAGCGATAGCGGCAAAAAGCGAAAATATCGCTGGAAAACCAGCGATATTCTCGCATTAACGCTAAGGTGGATTCAGCATTAGAATCCACCTCCTATACTTTAAACAGGTAAGTCGTCCTCACTAGCAGGTGTTAGAATATAGCGATAAACGCGCTTAGCGCGAGTTATTATATCGCTTCGCCTGCCTTGCTAATAGGGGGTAGTGGGATTAGCGACTGTTTTCAGTCGCTTTTAGTAGGGAACGCCTTCCTTGCATGTCATTAGCGATAATTATCGCTGACATGCAAGGCGATGGTAAACGCGGCCTCTAACGCCTGAAAGCTGTCGCTAACGCCTGTTAGCGACAGCTTGCTAATAGGGTGATAAAATTATCGCCGCTTTAGCGGCAAAAAGTGCCGCTAAAGCGGCGATAAAGCCCTTGATAATATGCCCCACATATTTTTATAAATACTTGCTGTGGTTCTTTTCATTTAATCTATGCAATAAGATTGCATTCTGGTAAAAACAAGCTGCTTTACACTCCTTCAAGACTAAGCCTGAAGGCTGCTCTCGCCAGCTACCACTTGGATAGCTTTCTAAGGTTGTTTAAGACCTCCTAAATCGCCATAAGGGTTGTCTGGACTGGTGCAAGGTGTCCACTTACATTAGTGGACATACCAGGCCACCCTCTCACACTACGCATCTGCCATACCTAAATAGTCCACCTTCAAGAGGGAGTGGCTAGGGAGAGGTGTGGTATACAGCAAGTAACTGGGGGCAAACAAACACTGAACTGGAGCACAGCAGCTCATTATGCTACTGGCAGGCTTCCCTAACAGAGGAACTACTGGCAAAAAAAAGGAAACAGTTCAAATAAATAAGGCAAAATAAACATGTGAGAAAGAAACCAGAAATAGAATAAAAAGTATGTGGCGCCACCCCAAGATGGCCACTGAAATACGCAGGAGCCAGGCAACTTCTAGTGCTCTAGCTGGCATACAAGGAAAATGAAAGGGATGACCCAGGAGCCACCCACAAGCATCCTCAGTAAGGGCAAGGTCTGCACTCCTTACTGAGCAGAAAAGCAGTATAGCTGTGCAGCTGCCATCTCTAAATAGTATGCCTTCAAGAGGGAGTCACTATACAGAGGTGTGGCATACTGTGAGTAACCAGGTGGGGCGAACAAACACTGAACTGGAGCCCAGCAGTTTCGTTTCATACTGGCAGGCTTCCCTACCAGAAGAAATACTGACAAATAAAAGGTAACAGTTAAAATTAAATAAGGCAAAAGTTAGAGGTAGAAAGAAAATATATACAGATAAAATTAAGTTAAGTGGGGCCACCCCACAGGAGCCAGGCAACTCCTAGTGTTCTAGTGTGTATACAAGGAAAATAAAAGCGATGACCCAGGAGCCACCCGAACACATCCTCAGGAAGGGCAAGGTTTGCACTTATTACCAAGCTGAAAATTACACAAGGACGTATTCACAGTTTGTCCCATTTCTTATTATGTACACAAACCAAAACTTTCATCAGCGGACTGTGATTGTTACACCTCAATCAAATATATCAAACGTATGTGTTCTGTAAACAATTCTTCCGGCACTTGCCGCTGTTGACTGCCACTGAGAACCAGAACCAGAATTTTCTTCAAAGAGAGGCAGGTGCACCAGAAAAAAAGTCCATATTCCATTGAATTATTCCATCATCTTCCTCTGTTGTGCACAAATAATATATAGATTAAAATCCAGCCAACGCTTTTTGTTCCATGTTACAAAGGAACTTCATCAGAGCTGAAATTAATCACATAAAAAACTACATAAATAAGCACATAGATATAACAGAAATCCACATGACATTATTAAACAAACTCATCAAACAGATCACAAACATTTTTAAACTAACGAACATGGACAGAAAAATCATTCCAATTTCCATGAATCCCATGAAAATTCGGACCTCGTACATAGGTTTTGGCACAAACAAAAACAAGAAAAACCATTTCCCTATAATATAAAAACACTCCACATATAAACATTACAGATCCTAAAGGAAAAGAAATAAATGTATGTATACCTTAGAAAATTCAAATTAAAACACCATATATATACACATGTGCATGGACTGATTTTCACATCATGAGATTACCTATTGGAATCTACATTTCTTATGGAAAGACTGCCTGCATGTATAGATCAAGTGAGATGACTATGTATATATATTAAATGCCCAGTAATATCGGGCACCATCCCAGTCAGCACCATATTATAGTACACGCAATCCCTGCAGAATAACCAAGCGAGGGGGACCAAAGCATAATATTAGGAACCAATCCACACATGGTCTTCCCTCCCTGTGGAAAACTGGACGCGTATTTTATAAATGCAATCCGTGCCAACTAATCATGCGGGGGGGCCAAAACATATCATTGTGAACCGATTCACATATGGTCCTCCCTCCCCGCTGTGAAATAGACACGCATTCAGTTACCCAGTTCCGAATCGCAAGGATTGTGGCGTGCAGTCTGCTTTTGAAAGAGCCGCGCCATACTCAATCACCATAAAAGGTAAGTGCGGATACGTCAACCAGGCTACGTAGTTCGCCCGATTACACATGATTGTAACGATCATGTGGCTATCAGGTCTGATGGGACCGCCATATTGGAGTGGTTAGATCCACTCATACTGCCCATTTCACTCGATTTCCTGAGTAAAGCCTTCACCCAAGATTTAAAAAATGGGTACCATGTCTCAATATAAGTATCTAACTGTCAATGAATGCAATATTGTCGCAAATGTAGATAAAGTGTGAATTTCCATTTCTTAACAGTTAACCTCCAATGGACAACTGGCTGTTACTTCTCAGTGATAGTAACAGTAATGAGAGTTGTGTGACTGTTGGAAAGTGGGTTATTAGTAGTGGTAAATGTATATCTGCCACTATCAATAAGGCCACTAACACAATATAGGGCTCAGTACAGGCCTTAAAAAATTATTCCCATGCTCAACCCTTGGTAGTTTGGCTGCGAGCAGGCAGGCTTAACTTCAAAGACAGGTATGTAAAGCATTTAAAAACACCAATTCAGTAAATATTTAAGACACCACACAAAATAAAACACCAATTTATAGAAATAGGAAATGACACCAAAATGAAAACAATCCAATGTAGGGAACTGGGGATATTAATTTTTAAAGATTTAGCACTATATAGCACATAGAAACCTATAATGCCTATTGTAACATCTGGTTGTGCTAGACCAGGCTAACCCTTGCGCTAGGTCTCTGTCAAAGTTTTTACCTTCTGACTTAGAAACTTTTCTGGAGCTTTTCTTCCTGGGGTCCCTGGATGCTCTCAGCTAGTCTGAATTTGGAGGGGGTGCACCAGCTTGCCTTGTGCTGAGCTCCCGGTCAAACATATGGTAGTCAGACCTCTGGAGCTTTCCAGCGTGACGAACTAGGAATCCAGACCGGCTCATGGTTTAAGGTGGGTGGCTTGGCTCCCGCGGATGGTCCCGGTGACGTTCGGACTTATAAACTTTTACGGAGCGTTTTCTTGCGGGTTCCCTCGATGCTCCACACCAGGCCGGCTTCGGTGAGGGTTCACCGGCTTGAGATTCAGCTTACTCCCAGCCAAACTCTGGAAGTAGGACCTCTGGATGCTTTGAGAGGGACAAACCTGGCCGGCAGGCCGGCTCGTGGTTGAGGTTCGACAGCTTGGCTGGCCAGGTCGAGTCGGTCCACTTGTGGAGCTTTTTTCCAAAGTTGCTCCAAACTTCTCCAAGCTTCTGGAGCTTCTTCCTCAACTTCCCCAAAGGGCCCCAAAGTGTCCAAAACTTACTCCAAGGGTCTGCAAGCTCCAAGATGGACCTTGAAAGTTTAGGACTTCACTTCCCACAATCCACTTGGACAAAACAATTACAAATCCACTGGTAGTACTCCAGGGTGAGGATTCTTGGTGATGATGTTCCAGGTGAGCTCTGTTAACCTGTAGCTTGCAGGGAGTCCACTCTTTAGTCCTTTTGAAGCAAGTTAGTGTCACGTAGCCCATGGGACATTGTCGTCTTCACTAAGTTAGCATGAGCACGTTGCAGCCAGCCTGCTGCTTTGAGCACGTCTTTATTTTTGCAATCATTTCTATGGCTGTTTTCACATGAGAATTCATCGCTGTGTTCACTCTCTGCATGTTCCTGGGATTTTGACTGAACATTATGTGCAAAGTCGAACAACAATGCCCCTTGTTATTTTGTTCTGAACAGGCCTTAGCTCTTAGACAAAACATACTGATGCAGCTGTTGTTTGGACAAATGTACTTTGGTTGTAATAGAATACATGAATAGGTAGCACACACTTGGAGAGGGAACTTTCCAGGGAGAAGATCGAGACAGCACCTATGATGTAGATCTACCATCTCTAGGCTAAGGTATGGTGTCTGCTGACAAAGCCCAGAGATCTTCTAATATATAATAATACTTCTTCTTGGCAAGGGGAGGGAGGTTAGGCTCTATTGTATTTCCATGATGACATCTCCCTTCATGATTTATGGACTAGCTGCTATGCTGACTGTATTTGTACTATGCATTTTTCTGCTTGTTGTGGCACTTGTACTGCATGTTAGGGCAAGTTAGTTAAAATAAATATTTTAACTGCTTTGTGTCTCAGTCAGATCTTATTGTGGACAAGTACAGGTGTTTTGGGATGTCTAATCATTTGTTTCTCTGTGAGTGAGTAGTAGAGCAAGTGAGACACAATAGCTAGTCGGTCCTGGGCTCGCGGGTACTAAGCTGGTAGGATGACTCAGTCCCTATACACCAAGGTCCTATAATACCGTGCATAGTTGTGTTCTTGGGCAGAATCCCTGCAACAGTAGGTCCACAGGGCTGTAGTTCAGGTTGCGCAGCAGGCACAATCTTCGAGTGCAGGGCCTGGTTGGTGCCAATCAAACTCCTCAGCATGGACCCTTCTTCTCTCTTAAGTTTTTAAGCAGCAGATCTGAGAGGCTCTGCCCCTCTCAGATACCTATTCCAGGTTCTACGGGTCAAGCAGGAGGGCACTCCTGCCCAATGAGGTGCAGGGTAACACCCCAGGGTATGACCACATCCTCTAAAGTGTGGCACTATTTTCTCCCTGAGAGCACTATTTCTCCAAAATTCATAATGGATGATTTTCCCTCAGGGACAGAAGAGCTGGCCAAACACCCCCCCGGATGGTTAATCTCCATAGTTGCTCCCCCTTGCCTCTGCTCATTCCTTCCTCAATCCCACCATCTGGCTGGGTTCAAAGAGGAGAGGTGTACATTGAATCTGACTTATTCTGCCTGTCTCCTCCTTCCATTGAAGAATATGGTTTACGATCCTTCCCCCTTCTCTGGCATTCCTATGTAGCAGAACCCTGCCCTCCCAGAAGAGCTGGCTAGCCCCAGGGGCTATTTATCGCCTTATCAAAGGAGGCTGGCTAATCCACTTAACGCTTACCAACCAGGACAGACCAATGGAAGGCTGAATTTTGGCTTACAGACAACAGAGTCTTATAACTTCTAGTCTGTACACTTTAGAAGTAATTTAACAACACCATTTTGTTAGATTTGTCAATACCATGCTAGGAAGTCTTTGAATGGCATTTTATGATTCTCCTAGTCGGAATTATTAGTTAATAACTTCCTGCCATGTTAACCTATGTGGCAAGGGATTTGCAATGGGAAAAGTGACTTGAGCCATTTTTCCATCACTAGGGCTTATAAAAACCTCTTTTATAGGGGCGTCTTTAGGGATTTCTGAAAATGTAAATATATTGCAGTTCCTCACTCCACAGTGCTCCTAAAATAAGAGTCAATTTTGAGCAGCACTTTACAAAAATGTGGGGAGTGAAATGTATAATTTCACTAAACCCAGGACTTATACAACTAATTATAAGTACTTGGGCCCCCACCCCTGGGATACTTAGGGAAGACCCTGGGGGTATAGCTAATATGCCCAAGCACTGCAGTTTATCATTGTTTAAGTGCCCCAAACACCAAAGTCGAGTTTGGGCACAATTTGCATTTTAAAAGCAGTCCCGCAACACAGGGCTGCTTTTAAACTGACCTCAGGCTTCAGCAGTGCACACATGCAAGTGTAGAAAGGGCTGCTGGCCTCTAAACTGCCATGCCCTATTATATATTAGGGACTTAAAGGTAGTTTCAATCCCCCTGCCCTATTATGTACTAGGGACTTATAGAGGAGGTCATGCCGATCATAGGGGTACCCTAACTCATAGGGGCCGATTCCGATTCGGGCTGGAAAAAATACCGACCGACTCGGTACTGGACTTTAGTCCGACCGACACGTACCGGCGCCGTCCGACCCGGGTAGTACGATGAAATGCATGGGAATCACGACCGACTCGCACGGAACACAAGGCGAACGACCGACCCGGACGGAAACAAGCTATCCGGCCGGGAAACCACGTGAATCTAACCGACCGACACGCATCAGGAAATAACCCGAACGAAACGTACCCGCGAACTCCGACCCGCGCAGTACGATGCAATGGGTGCAAATACAGACCGATTCGTATGGAGCCGAAGCCGTACGACCGACACGCATACAAAACCAAGCCGAACAAACACAATACTCCGCGACCGACGCGTACGCCGCATATGAAACTGAGCTGAAACACAGCGGGACCGACTCGGAGAGGCGCGCACGAGACAACTGCAACGTCCTACTCGGTCAGAAGAACGACTCCTACATGCACAATAATCACAAATGAAAAAATAGGAAAAAAAAGGGCCAAACAAGCAATGACAAAGCCAATAAATACAGGGGGTGAAAAAAATGGAACAAGGACACACCCCCAACTCCACCTACATAAAGCCCACAAATCCCTACCATGATCCTTTGCAAATTCCACTGACCTGCCAGCACAGAACACCATCACACAGCAAACACAGACACACACAGCTCATCCAACACAAAAGCCACACACCATTAGCACCTCAACAAATAGCACCCTCACACACACAGCAAAACCTACACACACACACCCTCACTTGCACACACACACATCAATCACCACCACTACCACCCATCACCATGCCCCTAAAGAAGAATCCAAAGTTCCTAGATAGTGAATTGGAAGTCATGGTAGACGAGATCCTGAGGGTAGAGCCACAGTTGTTTGGCACATTGGTCCAACAGACCCCCATGTCGCAGAAAACCAAGATGTGGGCGAGGATCGTCGACAGGGTGAACGCACAATCACCATGTTTGCGCACAAAGGAAGACATCCACAACAGGTGGTATGATGTGCGCAGGAGGGTCAGAGACCTACTCAAGAAGGATTACCTCCTGAGCCAGCACACCGGCAGTGGCCCTCCTGCAAAACCAGTATACCTCAGGCCCTGGGAGGAGAAGGTGCGGGCCATCCTACCACCAGTGAGCGTATATGGACTAACAGACATCCCAGAGCCTGGTGAGTACACAACTAATATACACAGTATTGTGTGCCAATACACACACATCACTCTCAAGGGGACAGTCAAACCATACACCCCTAGCAAATCAACAGCAACCAAAAGATAATCATCCCAAGATGTGTATGTCAGTTAGATAAACACAATACATGCCATCTCATAGTGATATGTAACTGTGTCATGACATGTACAAACCTAACAACAAACAGAGCAAGGCAGTGGCACAAAAATAACCAACAAACACTGCCTGATATTTTGCCACCACTAGAACACCACCTCACAGGGAAGCTCACTTAAAGGAAGGAATTATGTGTATGCTGGTGAAGTTAGTGTAGCCAATAGCATGATGGGAGTTATAGTCACAGATACTGCTCACCCTCACAATTGGCCCATCAACACCACTCTGAACCATGCTCACATCACAGGGAGTGGATAAGGACTGACAAGATGGCTGACACTGGCTACTGCTGTGGGGAGCACAAGGCCCTGCTGGGAACTGTGCACCAACAAACAGCACAACACCACTGCCTGACATCCTGAAAGCCAACTTGCACTCTCTGCAATGCAAGCACGTTGCATGGTGGGATATCTGCCTGGCTGGGAGGGGGACTCACAGCACTGACCATAGTTACAAGCAGCTCACCTCACACACCCCCTCAACACAAACTCCACATAACCCACCTGGGAGAATGCAATGCCTCACATACCAAATGAAGATCCCACAAAGAACCACCACCCTGGGTAATGCTGTGTGAAGCACAGGGACACACCTGGGACTTGTAGCCAAACAAACGCAAGGACAACACTGTCAGCCTTCCTGTCAGCACAGGCACACTACCCCACAGGGAAGCAGAGTCCAAAGGAAGGAAGTACGGGCATGCTGGGAAGGGGGTGTAGGCAATAGCATGATGGGAGTTGTAGTCACAGATACTGCTCACCCTCACAATTGGCCCATCAACACCACTCTGAACCATGCTCACATCACAGGGAGTGGATAAGGACTGACAAGATGGCTGACACTGGCTACTGCTGTGGGGAGCACAAGGCCCTGCTGGGAACTGTGCACCAACAAACAGCACAACACCACTGCCTGACATCCTGAAAGCCAACTTGCACTCTCTGCAATGCAAGCACGTTGCATGGTGGGATATCTGCCTGGCTGGGAGGGGGACTCACAGCACTGACCATAGTTACAAGCAGCTCACCTCACACACCCCCTCAACACAAACTCCACATAACCCACCTGGGAGAATGCACTGCCTCACATACCAAATGAAGATCCCACAAAGAACCACCACCCTGGGTAATGCTGTGTGAAGCACAGGGACACACCTGGAACTTGTAGCCAAACAAACGCAAGGACAACACTGTCAGCCTTCCTGTCAGCACAGGCACACTACCCCACAGGGAAGCAGAGTCCAAATGAAGGAAGTACGGGCATGCTGGGAAGGGGGTGTAGGCAATAGCATGATGGGAGTTGGAGTCACAGATACTGCTCACCCTCACAATTGGCCCATCAACACCACTCTGAACCATGCTCACATCACAGGGAGTGGATAAGGACTGACAAGATGGCTGACACTGGCTACTGCTGTGGGGAGCACAAGGCCCTGCTGGGAACTGTGCACCAACAAATAGCACAACACCACTGCCTGACATCCTGAAAGCCAACTTGCACTCTCTGCAATGCAAGCACGTTGCATGGTGGGATATCTGCCTGGCTGGGAGGGGGACTCACAGCACTGACCATAGTTACAAGCAGCTCATCTCACACACCCCCTCAACACAAACTCCACATAACCCACCTAAATCTAAATCTAAATCTAAATCCGTATTTGTAAAGCGCGAACTACTCACCCTTACGGGTCTCAAGGCGCTGGGGGCCGTCGTGGAAATTAAGTGAGCTATTGCCCAGAGTCACATGGTGCTGAGCTGAGCTGCCGCCGGAGCAAGGGATCGAACCGTGAACCCTGTGCTCCGAAGACAGCTGCCCTGGCCAAGGCACCACACCGTGTGGTGAGCACAAGGCCCTGCTGGGAACTGTGCACCAACAAACAGCACAACACCACTGAATGACATCCTGAGAGTCAACCTGAACCCACTGCAAGGGTGGCATGCTTCATGGTGGGATAACTGGGCCAGGTGGAGAAGGATGGCCGGATGTCCACAAAATACAACCAATGCTGGCCATGCACACACCTCAACATTCATATTGAAATGCCCCAGGTATGCATGACAATGTGCTACACCAATATCAACCTCTTACTGTGACAACTTAGGACAATGCAATGTACATGCCCGCATCCAGAGGTACAGTCACAACTGTCAGGTGTGTGAACCATTGATCCCTGTAGAAACATTACATACAATGTGTGTCTCTTCCAAATACAGGTGACGATGATGGGGACACAGCAGCAGGCGAGGAGGAGTCCCTGTCCCATGCTCCGGGGGACACAGAGCTCACTGGTGTGGAACAGCCTCTGCCCACCTCGGATGGCGAAGACCTACCTGGCACCTCCGGTCAGAGTCGTCATGCAGTACCAGCAGGACCAACATCTGCACCCCCTGCACCCACCCCTCCAACAACTACCAACACACAGACCACCCCCGCCGACACGGACAGACCAAGGACCACCGCTGACAACAGCACAGGGCCCCAGGCCCACCGTGGAGCAACGGATGACAACACCACTAACAACCCCCAAGTGGGCCTCGGGTCACCTGTGCGTGCCACCGCAGGTCCTGCACGTGTCGCCTGGGGTGGTGGGAGGGGTGGTAGACATAGGTCACTGCTTGCAGAGGGGTCTGGACTGCATGATGACCCACAACTGGCACGCATCGCTGATGCGTACCAGGATAGCACCGGAGAGATCAGACAGGTAGTGGGGATCCTCAAGGACATGCAACAGCAGCAGGCTGCCCATCATGCCCGCTTGGACTCCCACATGGCCCATGTGGAGACACACATGGCCTGTGTGGAGACACACATGTCGGGCATGGAGTCCAAGTGGGACACATTGCAAGAACTCACAGCGGTGCATAGGGACATATTGACATGCCTCCGCCAGATTAGCACCAACATGGCCACACCTCCCTGTGTGCCCACAACATCTGGTGCTGCAACAACTGACACCACCACAGAGAGGGAGGAGGACTCTGGCGGAGAGTCCCCTGCACTGCAGCAGCCTGCACGTGAGGGTCCCCCCCCAAAGAAGAGGGGTCGTCCGAGGAAGGAAAACTGAGAGGTTGATGGCCACGTACATCCCCCAGGAAGCCAACACCTGTTCCGGAAATTCTCCTTTGTGTGCAAACGTTTCACCCTGTCGAATGCAACACTACTTTCCCACATGGCATGGGGAGTTCAAGTTGGACTAATGTATCATATGACTGTGGACTTCACTCAGGACATTTCTGCTACCAAGACTTCCAACTCATCTGGGAACTTTGGATCACAATCCCAATGTACAGCACCCACCATCCTGTGCACTATACACACACACATTTCTGTAAATAAAATCACTAGTACACCATATTTTCTACAGTTGTTATTCAAATGTGGATACTGTTATGGTGATGATGTTCTGCTAAATTACACTGTGTATGCTAACTGCTACAGCAAGTACAACACCGTTGTGTGAGTCATGGTGACGTGACACTTATGAGGGAGACACACCACTAGGGCTACACAACACAGACACCAGGGCCATCGCACTCATCGCCCACAGTGATGTTGCCAGGAAATACAGTGGAATGCACAGACACCACACCGATTCAGAGTCTGTGTCAACTAGCCCACAGGTGCAGTAAGCAAATGTCAGTCAGATGTGTGACCACAGACAACGCACATCCCAAAGTGAAGCAGAGGTTTATTACACATTTGCAACATGTTGTTTCCACTACAAATGCAAGGTTTACCCACGTGGCAGTGGCCACACAGACAACAAGTGCAGAAGATATGAAGTCCAGGGGTGTGTGGCATATCACTTGTAGGCCAACTACTGCTGCCACCCTGAAAGCAGAATCATGGTGTCGGGGGATCCAAGTTGACCAACGTACTCAGTAAGCACCCTGTGAAGGACAGACATGACACACAGTTAAAATCACTGTAGAACAGGACAGTACTGCAATACTCATGCCCAATACATGTCACAAGGCAACTACACAAAACCAAGTTAGCATATCAAAACTGTTGGGGAGTTCAGACTACCTGGAAGGACACATTGCTGCATGCATCCAGTCAAGTAGCACATGGCCACACTCAAACAGCACCAGAGCACCACCCACACATATCATGCAAACTCACGTCATTCACATTACATCTCCCTGGATACTCACATTCAGCTGAAGAAGTTGGTGATGATCTGTATGGGGACATCACCATCATCATCATCATCATCACTGGCATCGTGGTCCAGGCCAGGATCCTCCACAGGTGGCGGACGTTGGTCATCGTCATCCAGGATGAGAGGCAACTCCTTCCGCACTGCCAGGTTGTGTAGCATGCAGCAGACGATGACAATCTTGCACACCTTTGCTGGGGCATATGGGAGGGCCCCTCCTGTCTTGTCCAGGCAGCGAAAGCGGCTCTTCAGGAGACCAAAGGTCCGCTCTATCACTCTCCTGGTCCGACCATGTGCCTCATTGTAGCGCATCTGGGCTGGTGTCACAGGGTTCCTGAGGGGTGTCAGCAACCACGGCATGTTGGGGTATCCAGAGTCACCTACGGACAGACAAGTGCACATTAGCTGATTTGGAAAAGTGGGTGGAATACTACAGATCAGAACATACACAATGGTACAAAGTCAGTACACACCGACAAGCCAGGCACGCTGGTTCTGCATCTGTGCCATCATCCTCGGGATGCGACTACTCCTCATCACGTAGGCATCGTGTGCTGAACCAGGGAAACGGGCACACACATGTGTGATGCTCATATCTGCTAAACATTAACCCTGGGCAAAGCACTACGCTACGCTCGCGTAGTTTGCGAAGTTTGCGCTACTTCGCACAACGCGAATTGCACGTAGCACAGTGCAAACACGCGTAGCGTAGCGTAGTGCAGCGGTCATTTTTTGCTTGCTCGCGGTCCTCAACGTCAAGTTGGCGACCGCGAGCAAGCAAAATGACATCCCGGCGAGACTATTTCCTCGTTCGCGATCAGCAACATCAAGTTACCGATCGCGAGCGTGGAAAATAAACCTCCGGCGACATTCTCAACGCGGGAGGTCAGGTTTCTCATTGCGAGTGGTCGCGTATGCTCGCGACCGCTCGCGATGAGAAACTACCAGTCCGCGTTGAGAAAGCTGCCGCTCGAGTAAAAATCTACTCGAGCGGCAGTAAAAGACAGCTCGCACTGTGCAAGATGCCGTTTTCAATGATTGCACAGTGCGGACAAGCATCCGGCACTGTGCAATCATTGCGAACAGTGCACTACGCAGTTCGCGTAGTGCTACGCGTAGCTCGCATAGTGCGAACTGCACTTTGCGTAGCTTCGCGTAGCGCTACTTCGCGAACTACGCCCAGGCTTACTAAACATACCACCAGAGCATTGATCGAATGGTAATGTTTACGGTTCCGGTATGCCTGCTCATGTGCCTGTGGTGGTATCAAAGCCACATGTGTCCCATCAATGGAGCCAATGACATGTGGTATCCTCCCCAGGGCATAGAAGTCACTCTTGACATCAGTGAGTTGTTGACGTGTTGGGAAATAGATGTACTGGTTCAGGCATCTCAACATTGCCTCCAAAACATCGCGTAGCACCCGGCTGAACATAGTCTGTGACATCCCACCGGCAGACGCAACAGTGTGTTGAAAGGTACCGGTGGCAAAGAAGTGTAGGGCTGCCATTACCTTCACCTTGGGGGTCAGCGCCGTTGGGTACGTCCGGCCAGGTTGCAAATGTGGTGCCAAGCGCACTGCCAAATCCTCAATCAGCTGCCTGGTGAAGCGGTACCGTCGGATGCTGTCACGTTCCACCATTGTTGCCAGGTCAGGGAATGGTCTATGGACAGCTGGAGCCCTGCAGTGCATAGGTTGAAGGAAGAAAGATTGTCAGTCACCCCACATATGTGCCATTCACCATACTCAATTTCACATGATACATCATTACGTGACACAAGTACTTGATGTGTGTGCCGTTCTGTCGGACATAACTCGCACCTACATGGCCATCATCTAACTTCTCAGTACAACATGTGTGCACAACAGGTACCAGGTTGTGCTATGGGAAACCATTAGGATGTGTCACAGTACCCATTTAATGATGTCACGTTCCACACACACACCACAGATGACATGTCTGGACAGATGCGCCACAGGCATCACAGATCATTGACAGGTAGATTCCCAGTGACCCTGTCTTGCCACATGGACAATGGCATGACATGGCGTATCATGTACACGTCAGAAAAACAAACATGACTCCCACAGGTAGTGGCCCCTGTCGCATCCGCAGGACAGACATGGACGCCAGTGATGCACAACATCAAAGTCCATGCACAAACAACGTTGATGTGGAGACTGTCTCCCATCGTGCACATGGAATCAGTGACATCGGAAACACAACATGCACACAGACTGTGGAGGGACATCACTATTGTGGCAATGGGTCATCCTGTGACGTACATGCCTTCCCACATGGGACTCTGGGGGTATGTGACATGTCATACACATACACAACCTGGAAATGTGACCATGCCACATGCTCCAAAATGAACTGTTGCACATCACAGTGGTCATGTGCACAACACACCAAGGACCCTGTCCCCATGAACACATGCACAGCCTAGGTGTGGCTGCCCACAAGTGCCACCACAGAAACCACATGTTAACCCCCATACACAGAGAAGGAAATGCAGCCTTACATGCCTCAGGAAACAGTGTGGACTGGGTGTGGTGTTGTAGGTGTGCCCCTGGGTCTCTGGCAGGTATATGTGGCTGGCATACGTTCACCAGTGACAAGCATGGTGACATATGCGACTGACCTATACAGGTATGCGGTGTACAGCAATGGACCGATTGGTGTGCCCGGCCGGCCCATTGCATATGATGTGTGCGGGTACGCGTTGTATCCCAAAATACGCGTTGTACAGCAATGGACCGATCGGTGTGCCCGGCCGGCCCATTGCATATGATGTGTGCGGGTACGCGTTGTAGCCCGAAATACGCGTTGTACAGCAATGGACCAATCGGTGTGCCCGGCCGGCCCATTGCATCTGTTGTGAGCGGGTACACGTTGTACAGCAATGGACCGATCGGTGTGCCCGGCCGGCCCATTGCATATGATGTGTGCAGGTACGCGTTGTAGCCCGAAATACGCGTTGTACAGCAATGGACCGATCGGTGTGCCCGGCCGGCCCATTGCATATGATGTGTGCGGGTACGCGTTGTAGCCCGAAATACAGCGTTGTACAGCAATGGACCGATCGGTGTGCCCGGCCGGCCCATTGCATCTGTTGTGAGCGGGTACGCGTTATACAGCAATGGACCGATCGGTGTGCCCGGCCGGCCCATTGCATCTGTTGCGAGCGGGTACGCGTTGTAAAGCAATGGACTGATCGGTGTGCCCGGCCGGACCATTGCATATGATGTGTGCGGGTACGCGTTGTAGCCCGAAATACACGTTGTACAGCAATGGACCGAATGGTGCGCACACATTGGCTGGGGCCTGGCATGGCAACGGACGCGTTTTCGAAGCTCCAATGAGTCTAATGCAGTGAATTCAGTTGGCCAGCCACAACAATGTTGCAAAATCATGGGTGTCATGAAGTTGAAGATTTGAAGGATGCTGTGGGCGTGTATTAGTGCTGCTATTCCATGGATTGGTCAGATTCAGAAGATGCAAACGACTTGGACCTATCACTTTGGACACATGGGACAGTATCTGCCTCTGCAGCACACATATAATGCTGGCTGTTCCCCTGAGAGCTCACTTGCCTGCACTACATGCTCCAGGACGACATCTGCCACCAACACCGCTGCTGTTTATGCATCCTCTGGCTACTGCAATGGCACGTACTGTGGAGAGAGCCCCAGCCTTCAGCCTTGAGGAGAACTAGGCCCTGCTGGACAGCCTCCTTCCACAGTACAGCAAGCTGTATGGGAAACCAGGGGAGCAGGTGAGTGTGCTGTCCACCGCCTTACTAATTGTGCATGTTGTCTGACTAGCAGGACTTACAGTGTGCATACCACTGGCTAGCATGCTCACTGAGTAGTTGTCACACCCCAAAGTGTGTAGTTACATGCACTGAACTGGTACAGTGCAGTAACAGTGCATTCCAACTAGGTTTACTTCCCATGCAATGATACCATGTAGTGACTGCTGGCAAACTGTTCATAGCCATTGTTGCACTGCCTGTGTACATCATATGCCCCTGTGATTGAGACATGTATATCCGACTGTGTGATGCACGTATATGTTGCATGTGTAGTAATGGCCTTTTCACTTTGTCATCCTCACAGGTTGATGCCCACCAGAAGCAGGAAATCTGGCTGACCATCGCCCGGGCAGTAAGATCCGTGGGGGTCTACAGACGCAGGATCCGCAACTGCCAGAAGAGGTGGCAGGACCTTCGGGGCTGGACCCGGAGGATCGCAAGGGTCCAGCTGAAGCTGTCGCCTCCTCGCAGGAGGGGCGGACACCAGAACCTGACCCCCCACATGCTCTGTATCCTGGCGGTGGTCTTCCCTGACCTGGATGGGTAGCTGAAGGGCAGACAGCAGCAAGGAGGGGGTGAGTCCATGACTGCACTGTGCACTTTGTCTGACATGCTATGTGCCCTCCTCTGGCCTGGTTAAACTTCCACAGTACATCAGTCATGTGGTCCAGGACCCATGTCCCTCATTTGTGACATGCCCACTTCTCCTCTGATATGCATATGTGTGGCCCTTATAGTCAGGAAATTGTGTCATTGCATTTAGCTTTGCTCAAGGTGGGGGACAGCATTTGTTCCCGTGACTATGTTGTGCGATTCATGGGTGGGTCAATTGCTTACACAATGCCTAAGTTCTGACATGTAATCTGGGTGTGACTTTGATATGTGGTCCGCTTGCTGCTCTGACTCACCACATGTCCCTGGGGAATTTGGCACACACCCATGCTGCTGGTGGGAACAATGTTTGGGCCTCAGGAGTATGTGTATCCAGTGTGTCACACATGCTTAGCCACCTGCCTACTGTCCAGGACTCATCCCTCTTACAGGTGGAGCTGGACAGTCATGCCTACTCCAGGGCATACATTACACTCTGTACTCCCACTCCCGTGTATCATCTGGCATGTTGTGATCAGTGAAATGTACCCTCAGGTGTCTGCCTCTGTCTCATTGTGCTGTGTCTTCGTTGTCAGGACTACTGGTATGTTTATCGGTTAGGGCTCAGCATGCCATCGGAGATGTGACCATGATAGACAATACTTCTGTGACTTATAGGTGTCTGATCACTTGACTGTGCACACAGGTGTTTGCGACTGTGACTTTCAGGCAGCTGTATTTTCATTCACAGCACACTGTGAGGTGCTCATGTTCATAGAGTTGTGTTTCATGTCCCCCATATGTCCAGTTGGTATGACGTGGACAAATAGTAGTACAGATGATGTGGTTTTGGGGGATGGACATGTGCACTTGTCAGTCACATAACTTGCATTCCCCATGCCCTCGGATTGTGACACAGTGCAGACTGTTGTTGGCTGGCTGCCATGGCTATGTGACTTGAGACAGTAATGTATGACTTTGCACGCATTCCTGTGTCATGGCATTAAACTTCCTGAGACTGATCCTGCAGGGGAGTGACATGTGCAACATGCACCCCATTGTGGCATTGACTATCCGGACATGGGTGCATCATGGTGTCTGGTGCTGGTATGCATCACATGCATTTCTATTTAGACTCTGGCCATCCCTTTATCCGGACACCTGCACTGACTCAGTGGCACGAGATGTGATGTGTGCATGTTCACATACTTCACCGTGTTCACTGCAATGTCCATCAACTGTGTAGGTGGGGCATGTGTCCACACTGGGGTTTTACCATCAGACAGGCACCAGACAGATGGGTGCAAGGGCAGGAGGGGTGTGAGTCCCATGGTTGACCATCAGACTGACAATTGGCTTCCCCGAATCTGTGTGAGGACTTTAGGCAATGTTCAACTAAGGATGCCAGGGCTTGCTCTGTAATGGGCTGTACTTACTGTGGTGTGTGTGGTCAGTGCAGGTGACTGATGTTTGTCTGTTTCACTAATTGTTTGCAGATACATCCACGGCCACAGGAGGGGACAGCTCCACGGACCAGGAGGAGCAGCGGAGCCAGACTGGGTCAGCATCGGATGAGTGGTCAGAGGGACCCAGTGGCACGGAGGGCGAGGGGAGCCACACCGAGGAGTCCTCAGCACCATCCACCTCAGCTGAGGACCACAGCAGCTCGGAGGATGACTCCCTTGTGGAGGTGAGTCTCAGCAGCCACCAAAGGCCAGCTAGTCTGTCTGGCCCCGCCACCACCACCACCACCACTGCCCTCCCATTGGCTCCCATTCCTGAGGTCCGTGGAGGCTCCCGTGCTCGGGAGCGTGTCTCCTTCATGCCAGGCACCACACCCCCTGCCCCTGTGTCCCCTGCTGCCCTGAGTGAGGAGTCTGTGTACCTCCTTCGGCAGCTCCATGTAGGGCAGACAGCAATGCTGAGTGTCCTCCATGCACACACCACTCTGTTGACACAGCTGGTGTCGTTCATGGAGGGCATCTCGACGGGTATGTCTGCACTACAGAGGAGCATTACGTCCATGGACTCCTCCCTGACGGCAGCAGTGTCCCTCCTCCAACAGTCCCTCACCCCTCCCACCTCTGCCCCATCCACACTTCCTGCCCCCCACCTGTCCAAAGCACATGCACACCTGCACAGTCACCCAAACACACAGACACAAGCAGCACAGACACACCCAAGAGAAAGGCAAGACGTGCACACAAGCATCCTCAGGGGACTGATACCACAGACACAGGGGATGGGGAACACACACACACACAGGCATCCACATTCACTCCGCAGTCCTCCAAATCCTCTCCCTCCAAGACCCCTTCCCTTGCCTCGCCTGCTACCCCACCTACACAGCAGATCTTCGTGTGTGACCTCGGCCTCTTCCCCTCCAATCCTGCTGATCCAGCATACAGGGGGAAGAGGAAGTCCACCCACACAGAGGGAGTGCCCCTCACCCCCGGACACCCTCCCCCAGGTGCAGGCAGACACAGGACCCCATTAGGAAGTCCCCCGGACCAGGAAGAGCAAGACCCCACCACCACCACCACGCAGCTCCACCGCCCAGTCTCTCTCCTCCATCCCCCAGGCCACCACTGCACAGGTTCCCCCGCCACACCCTGCCCCAGGTTCCCCCACACACCGATACCGCATCCCTAGACTGCTTAGGCCCTCCCCCCTGCCACTTGCTCTTCCACCCCCAACCCAGACGCTCTGCCTGTTAGTAGCACTGTTGTGGAGACCGGGTCCCCCCCCTCTGTCCTGCCCACCTCATCTGCCCACCCTTCCACTCCCTTGGAGTCATGCACTGAAGTGGAGTCCACAACCACCACATCTGACTCGGGCACTGCAGTGGGTACCCAGTCCACTACATCAGTCCAGCCCACTGCAGTGGTTGCAGCACCCACACCAACTGACTTGTGTACCACAGTGGTGCCAGCCCCCCCTGAGTCAGACACCTCCACTGCAGTTGCCGGTGACACTCCTGCACCCACCACCCCTTCACTGCCTCACTGTGCCATCCCCTGATCCTGTCCCTGCGGTGCCTGGCCTGCCCCTTGTATGCCCCTCCAAGGGGGATGTCCCCTAACCGTACCAGTGCAGGCAAGCAATGTGTGACCAGTTGTCACTTCTCACCCTGTTGGGACTGTGATTTTGGACTGGCCATTGGCCTTAGTTTATTTTGGACTTCCGTGTCTACCCTGACATTTGCTGAATAAAGCCTCTTTTTGTTTACTTGTGGGTTTTCTTTTGATGTACATGATGTGGATGAGTAGCATCCTGCATTTGCAGTTGTAATAGTGTTCATATCAGGATAATGAAGTGTTGCAGTGATGGACTCCATGTGGTCCATGGGATATGTGTCCTGTTGCAGTCTGGATCTATGGCATCCTTTGCTACAGTCTGAGGGTGTAATGTTCAGCATTTGACACAGGGATGTCCATTTTGCATTTGTAAATGAACATCTTTGTCTTACACTGATGCACATCTGGTGGGCTTACCACTGTTCAATGTTCAGATTTCCCTGACTGTGTGCCCAGATCCACTGGACATGCAGTTTTGCACATCAATGTCGAAGGACTCATCTGTGTATACAGTGCAACTTGCTTGACACGTGTTTTGTGTGTATGCAGATGACTGACGTGACACTCCCGTACCCAGGCTGATGTGAGCAGAGCCTTCTGTGTGTTGTGGTTGTTGACTCACTGACGGAGTGTTCTGCTGACATGTTTGGGTCGTGCACAGACAAGGTTTGGCACAGCGGACCTTCCACAGGAGTGGAGTGCCCTCATGGCAGTGTGTAATCCGGTGACATTGCGTGGGCCTGTGTTGTGTGTTGTGTAAGCATGTCTGTGCGTATTCCCTTCCCTTTTCCTACACAGGCTGTGTCTCTAGGGATGTTCCTGTTTGTGATGCTTGCTGAGTTGTTCTGTGTTCATCCAGCATCTTGGACCTGGTTTCTCCGTGATGTGGGTGCATGGCAAACTAATGTTCATGAGGTTGTCATACAAGGTTGTCTTTGTTGTCAGGGCTGGGGATGTGGGCAAACGCAGATGGGACACATTCAGGATTCCCCTTGGCACTTGTTGTTTACACAAGTCATGTGATTTACAGTTTGTGGTAGCTTTCAGTGATTGTGACACGTTGTGTGTGTGACTGCTGCCACTCCTCAGGGTCAGAGCTGCAATGTTGGAAGTTGTGTACGTGTGTTCTTCGTGTGTCACCTTGGCTTCTTCGTTGGTGTGTGACTATGACCAGGATCCCATTGATTGTGGTGGATTTCACATCATGCCCATGTACAGCATACTGTGCTGTGTGTCAGACATTCACGAGTCTTGTTGACTGGCCATGTGTGATGGGTTTCTGCACCTTAGTTCCCACCACCACCCCTGGTATTGTCATGGGTGCATGTCCAATGTCACCAGTCCATGTGAGCTTCACTGCTGCACATTGGTGGAGATCAGGGTGTGTGGTGTTGAGTGTGTGCAAAAGTGAGTTGTTGCACGGCTAGACCCCTACCTCCATATTGGCCTTGGCTGGCAGGCCGTGCTGATTGATTGGAGCTTGTGTAGGTGTGATGGTAGTTAGTTGCTCAGGACACATGGCTGTGGTTCACAGTGTGAACGACATCTACCTTTGTCATCACAGTGGGATTATCATGCAGGCTAGTGTCAGCACAATGTGGGGTCCCTGGGGGTAGTGCTGTGGTGGGTCTGTCTCTTGCTGTGTTTGTTGCTGTTCCTACAAGCTTGTGTGACATGTGTAATTTGGGCTCCCTCTCATCTAACAATGCCTGATTGCCCACATAGGGGTATCCGATCCATGAGTAACTTTTGTATGGCACTGTATACACATCTGTGTGGTTGGAATTCAGGCCTCCTCATGTGTTGTGTGGTTGCCTGGGGACACTGGCACACCCCCATCACCTGTTGTGTTTGATATGCAGTGTGAGTCTGCCTGTTTGTGTTTGTGCCTTTGCACCACTGCATTGGCATATCTTGAGTGTGCCATTGGCTGTATGTTGTTTGGTTGCTTTCCCCTGCTGTCCCTGGGACTCCTAGGTCATCAGTCAGCACAATAATCATGGTTTGTATGTCCCATTGCTGCCATGGTATGGTATTTGTTCACCTGACATCTACAGTCTCCACAGGATATCTACATTTGTGTGTCCATTGGTGCAGATATGTGGGTCAGCATTATGATGGTCACTTCTGTCATTGTGTTATTTGTGAATGTTGACAATGTGGGCCCCCATGGGTGATGTTTATATGCACATGGCCAAAACGATGTTTCAGTGACACTGCACTGTTTGCCTCGACCAATCTATGTTGCTATGGGACACAAGCACTACTATGCCACTGATGTGTTTGTTGTTGTGTGACCAGGAATCATCCATGCAGTTTGGCTTTGGCAGCTTTTACCATGACTACACTTCCCTTTTGGTCACTGTGGTGATGGGGCTCTAGGCCCCATTGCCACACTGTTCAAAATGTGCATCAGCTATGGACACCACACTTCCCTTTTGGTCACTGTGGTGATGGGGCTTTAGGCCCCATTGCCACACTGTTCAAAATGTGCATCAGCTATGGACATCACACTTCCCTTTTGGTCACTGTGGTGATGGGGCTTTAGGCCCCATTGCCACACTGTTCAAAATGTGCATCAGCTATGGACACCACACTTCCCTTTTGGTCACTCTGGTGATGGGGCTTTAGGCCCCATTGCCACACTGTTCAAAATGTGCATCAGCTATGGACACCACACTTCCCTTTTGGTCACTGTGGTGATGGGGCTTTAGGCCCCATTGCCACACTGTTCAAAATGTGCATCAGCTATGGATTCCACACTTCCCTTTTGGTCACTGTGGTGATGGGGTGTTCGAGCCCATTGCCACAGCGGCCATGGTCGGCTTGCATTGTGGAGGCCACACACATTTATGTGTGACACATGTGCTAGGGGGTCACATTGTATGTTCAATGTCATGTTCAATGTTGTAGGCATTTGACACAGACTACACACACTTGTGTTGGGGGGGATGTAATCTTCTGTCATTCCTTATGTGGGAGTATGCTAGTTGTGTCATGCATTACCCGTCCTATGAGTAGGAGTGGTGTTAGTGGTAGGCATCCATCCCCCCATGAGTGGGGATGGTAGTAGTGACAGGCATCCAGGCCCCCCTGAGTAGGGGTGGTGGTAGTGGTAGGCATCCATCCCCCCATGAGTGGGGATGGTAGTAGTGACAGCCATCCAGGCCCCCCTGAGTAGGGGTGGTGGTAGTGGCAGGCATCTAGCCCCCCCTGAGTGGGGGTGGTGGTAGTGGTAGGCATCCATCCCCCATGAGTGGGGATGGTAGTAGTGACAGCCATCCAGGCCCCCCTGAGTAGGGGTGGTGGTAGTGGTAGGCATCCATCACCCCATGAGTGGGGATGGTAGTAGTGACAGGCATCCATCCCCCTAAGGGTGAGGTTGGTAGTAGTGACAGGCATCCAGCCCCCCTGAGTAGGGGTGGTGGTGGTGGCAGGCATCTAGCCCCCCCTGAGTGGGGGTGGTGGTAGTGGTAGGCATCCATCCCCCCATGAGTGGTGATGGTAGTAGTGAGAGCCATCCAGGCCCCCCTGAGTAGGGGTGGTGTTAGTGGTAGGCATCCATCCCCCCATGAGTGGGGATGGTAGTAGTGACAGGCATCCAGCCCCGCCTGAGTAGGGGTGGTGGTGGTGGCAGGCATCTAGCCCCCCCTGAGTGGGGGTGGTGGTAGTGGTAGGCATCCATCCCCCCATGAGTGGGGATGGTAGTAGTGACAGCCATCCAGGCCCCCCTGAGTAGGGGTGGTGGTAGTGGTAGGCATCCAGGCCCCCCTGAGTGGGAGTGGTGGTAGTTATAGGCATCCAGGCCCCCCTGAGTGGGGGTGGTGGTAGTGGTAGGCATCCAGGCCCCTGAGGGTGGGGATGGTAGTAGTGGCAGGCATCCATCCCCCCATGAGTGGGGATGGTAGTGGTGACAGGCATCCAGCCCCCCCTGAGTAGGGATGGTAGTAGTGACAGGCATCCAGGCACCCATTAGTAGGGGTGGTGGTAGTGGTAGGCATCCATCACCCCATGAGTGGGGATGGTAGTAGTGATAGGCACACAGCCCCCTAAGGGTGAGGTTGGTAGTAGTGATAGGCATCCAGCCCCCCCTGAGTAGGGGTGGTGGTGGTGGCAGGCATCTAGCCCCCCAAGAGTAGGGGTGGTGGTAGGGTGGTGTTGGTGGTAGGCATCCATCCCCCTATGGGTGTGTATGGCATTGGTGTTGGCCATCCCACCCCTATGGTTCTGCTGTTGCTAGTGTACGTTATTTGTGCATCCCTATGTGTGTGTGACATATTTCTGGTATGTGTAGTTTGTTTGTATTGTTGGTGTTTGACTTAACATCTGCGCCGTACGCGTCCGTGCCGGTCCCGGTAATAGATGTAGAGTATAGGTAGGACCTGCACAATGGGATTCATGCTTGGATCGTCTCGTTCGGGTTTCTCGTGTCTTCGAGTCGTACTCGTAGCAGGCTTGTTCGTCTCGTAGCCGTGGATCGTCGTGTGGAGCGAAACGGAGCTTATGTACGGCTCGCCCGGATGCTCAAACGGGCCGGACGTAGCGACGGGTTCGGCGCGTACGGATTGCGCATCGTACTAGTCCGGCCGGAAGGTGTGTGTATTTGCTTCCGTGCGGCTCGATTCGGCGTTCACGGATCCGGCTCGGGCGGGGAACAGGAGCTGGATTGGGTGAGTACGGCTCGCTCGGAAACTGGGTTGTTATACGCATCGTACTTGTTCGTCCGGACGAATGTACGAATCGGTCTGGAAACACGCATTCGGCTTGTATTTTTTCCGGACGAATACTGTTAGGTGCCCTACCGCCGAGATCGGAATCGACCCCATAGTGTATCCTAGTGTATGTAGGTGTCTTCACTGTATTCTAAGTGTTTCTTTCAGCATAGCACTGGCCCTGGGCCTGATTAGGCAGAGCCCAGGGTCAGTCAGAGTTAGTTACCACCAGGACCTGTCAGCAAAAAAGTTGGGGGTGCCCAGGACACAGGATGTCTCTGCAACAGTGACTTTCTAATCTCTATATACACCATGTTAAGTCACGTTAGTACTATCAGCATGAAAATTCTTTGGGTAGTACCAGTCAGCTATGAAACTCGATAAAGCTAAAAAGCATACCAATACAACACGCTAATTTTGAGCCAGTAGCATTGATATCTTTTTTGCATTTGGAGGCAGTATAGTTTACTTCTCAAAAGCTACATTTTGCATCACGTGGTCTGCGCAACGTCAGTGAACAGTCTACTTGTTTGTCTTGAGAGATCTAGTAAAATGAGAAGTTACTGTGTAGTGGTTTATGGGTTACCCATACATATCATGCCTAGAGCTTTACAAAGCTAGTAAGTGCAAAAAATTCAGGGCCTGATTACGATGTCGGGCTGACTCACGTCCGCCTGACATCGCCGCAGTCTCAGGACCGACTGACGCTGCCATTACAGTGTGAACGCATGTACATATACACATGTATGTATGTGGTATTTCAATAACGCAAACCTTGTGAAAACACAGCAGAGCCTGTGTAAAAGTAAAAAAGACTATTAAACATGACCATAGTAGATCAACGAAAATGTAATACATATATGAAGTCACAAACTATGATACATAAAAAAAGATGGGGAATTACAAGGAGATGTTGAGGTACTCACACACACATGCAAAGATGAGATCTTGGCTAAATATCCACTGACATACAAATATACATAAACAAACGCACATACATATTTGTAATGATCACACAAACAGGCCAAATCATAAACACTATTGAACAGAACTGACACACATATAAAATCAGATATTAAAACAGGCACACAAGTAGATGTTGGCTTTTAAATGTCTGGTTTACAACCAATAGTGTTTTAATAAAATAATTGGAATCGAAGCACATTATTGTTTTTTGTTTATTGTCCTTTAAGGAATTGCCTGTTTGGAATCACTGTTATAAAATCTCAACTACCTCAACACTGATTATTTTCTCTCAATTCTTTGCATCAACTATAGATGTTATTGCTTGCTTATATGTATGTTAATTACCTACACCACATGATCCGCATCTGAAGAAGGTTATAATATTTACTCGTATTTCCATCACAGTTACAATCATTCTAGTTGAAAAGGGATTTCTTTTTGTTTGCGCTTGACAAACCCGTCCCTTTTCTTAGCATCAGGGTTTCTCCCTTACATTTTTGCATCTTGTGAGTACAGCTTGTTAGCTGGGGAGTTTTTTTTACTTCAGTACTGATTCATCACTGTATATCATACGTGTTCTAAAGATTAAGATGGACACGTTAAGAACGTATGGTTTCTCGGAGGACCAATTTAACAAAATTATTAATGGTACCACCAAAAATGTTAACACTATTACCATAAATAATAGTGATGAAGAACAATAAAGAAACCTATGGAATATGAAAAAGAAGGTAATCAGAACTGAATTGCATGCCGATTTTCTAATAGAGTACTGCAAGAAAGGCATCATTCCAAAAGGCCTACAAGTAAAAAATGAGCCAGGTCTTTTTATTAAGAATGAGAAATGTATTGAAAACTGGACCTTTATAGCAAACAGGTACAGCCGTGATTGGATGCTCTTAATTATAGAGACAGCACAGGAAGTGTTAGTAATAGAAAGGAGAGAAATAGAAGATATGGAATTGAAATTAAACGAAAATACCTCCTTAGAGGATGCAAAGAAAAAACTGGATGAAATTCAAGGGGATCTAAATGGGTATAAGGAATATCTCCTTAATAAGAAATCAAATAAATTTAGAAAGGATGCAAGCAAGTACAACATTGAACATGTATATCCGTATTTACAAAGAGATTACTATGATAAACCTAGGGAAGAGTATTCCAGTAGAAATAACTGGCAAAATAATAGAAGAACTTTTCCAAAGAAAAGGGTGACTTTCTTTGATACCTCGTACACGAGTTCAGACTCTGACACAGAAGGAGTCCAAGACACAAGAACAGGCAAGGATAGAGATCAAGCCCCTGGCTCAAGTAGGGATAATCTCACTTTTTTAGAACAACGCCAAACGAACTACGGCCCAAACAACAGGGGCAGATGACATGGAAGAGGGGGTTTTTATCCCCAAAATCAGATTCAGAAACGGACATACATAAAAACCAGGAGTCAGAAGAATTGGGATTAGAGAACAAAGACCCAGTCATAAATCTCTCTAGGAGAGTTTTGACGAAGATGAAATAGAAGTGTTAGTGAAGGGACTAGGTTTTGCCATTTCCTCTTCTGTAGATAAGTTTAACTTAGAAAAAGATTTACGCAGTTTTTTTTCAAAAAATCAGATTGATTAGATTTTTTGAAGGTAAAGAAAGACTACCTACCGAGAACAAATCAGGACTTAAACCAAAATCAACTTGGACACCATCAGCTCAGATGGTTAATAAAGAAATCGAGTTTTTGAAAAAGTTGTAGAAAAGGGAGTTCAAGATATGTTAGACAAAAAAATCTGGGTTAATAACAACTTGAGCCAGCAACAACGTAATGCACTACGTGATTTAGAACAGTGTAATGAGATCACTATAAAACCTGGTGACAAAGGGGGCAGCATTGTAATCTTAGACACGACTGATTACGACAATAGAATGGGTATTCTTTTAAAAAATCAGTCACATTACAAAAAATCAAGTAGAGAAGAATGGAAAATTCTGAGCAGACAGGTTGCCAACCTACTGAGACTAGCAAAGGAAGACAGTATAATATGCCAAGAAGAATATGAGTTTTTATATAATGAAATCCCTACAATACCTGCTTTATACGGACTTCCAAAAGTCCATAAGGATATTAATAATCCCCCTATGAGACCAATAGTCTCTAGTATAGATTCTATCACAGAACCATTGAGCAAATATGTCAATAGGTTTTTACAGCCGCTTGTTACTAGACAAAAGGCCTACATTAAAGATACCACGGCCATGATTCATAAAATGGAAAATATTCCCTTTGATGCCCACAAACAATGGCTTGTTACATTAGACATGGAGGCCCTTTACACAAATATACCACAAGAGGCCACGATTGAGATGGTAAAGGGTCTCCTTGAAAATGAAAATGGTGATTTATCTTCACATTCAACATTTATTGTGGAGTGTGTTGAGATTATTTTAAAGAATAATATTTTTCTTTTTAATACAGATTTCTACAGACAGATCAAAGGGACCAGTATGGGAGCTACATGTGCTCCCAGCCTGGCATGACTTTATGTTTCTTCTTTTGAAGATAAACATATTTTAAATGAACTGGCCCCGTTCTACGAGAATGTTTCTAACTGGTCCTGCTATATAGATGACGTTTTCTTCTTGTGGCATGGACCCAGAGAATCTTTAGAAGCCTTCATTCAGTGGCTCAATTTGGGGGATGAGAACCTCAAGTTTACATCATCAATAGATAACAACAGCTGTGATTTTTGAGGCATTAGAATTAAAGACAATAATGGCACTTTAAAAGTAGAGCTGTATTCAAAACCGAGCGATCGTAATTCTATGCTCCATTATGACAGCAATCACCCTTTGAGTCAAAAAGACAACATCCCGTTTGGCCAATTTTTAAGGGTACGGCGCAATTGTACCAACTTGAGTGATTATGAAGTCCATGCTGCAAAATTGACTAAAAAATTTACCGATAGAGGTTACCATAAAAAATTAGTAAAAAGAGCTTATAAAAGAGCGAAATATATAATAGAGATTCTCTGTTTGAACCCAAAACAAAAAATCCGGATGTAAAAAAACAACAAATTACTTGTGTAACGAACTTCAGTAATATAAGTAACAAAATTAAAAATCTTATTAACAGAAATTGGAATCTTCTAAACGGTAAAAGTGGAGTTATTTTACCAAAACCAATCTTTTCATATAGAAGAAACCGAACAATCAGAAACTGTGTAGTACACACATATAGAACCAATACTGAAAATAAACAACTAAGCATTACTGACGGCAAAGTGCTTAAGGGCAATTACCCATGTAGTTCCTGCAACAACTGTGCTAATATAATCAAAGGGTCAATGATAGTGCATAATGGCACTACACATCATCTGAGAAATCTTGTAAATTGTCGCACTAAGAATGTAATCTATCTAATAGTATGTCCTTGCAATAGAGGCTATATAGGAGAGACCTCTCGTGAAATAAGAGTAAGACTGAATGAGCATAAATCTGCGATCCGCACAAAAAATAAAAATTCTCCATTAGTGGACCATTGGATAGAGAAGAACCATGCAATAGATGAGTTGAAATGGTGCATTGTAGAAGTAATCCAAATAAACATAAGAGGTGGAGATTTGACACTTAAGAGGAAAAGGAGAGAAAACTTCTTTATGTCGACATTCAACACCTACAGAATGGATTAAATAGTAAGGAAGAATGGGAAAGGCTCATAATATAACATTGCTTTGAGTCTCCAATTCTCCCCCCCTTTCATTAGTAATAGACTCTCATGATACCCAGAATCCAGTATCGCTGTACTAGTGGGCAGTGACCCTAAGTTCGTCTAGTGACAATTTTCCTTACAACTTTACTAGGTTTTTTTTTTTTTTTAAATCTCTATAATGGACAGGTTAGAGATGTTGTTGTAAAGATGCAATCCCATTGCAATCCGGTTTAGACATCTTCATGCCATTTAATATGAATAGGATTTCCCGCAATATCAGTGGTCTTCAGTCAAAAAACATTTTGACTTGAGACATCAGACTACATTAAGTCAGCTGTAATCCTTATACCTTAGTTAGTTATGATATTAGATCAGGTTAAATTGTTGGTCTCGTAGACCACTTCAAGATGGCCGAACCAATTCTTTAACTTTTTACATGGCGGTTTGTAAAGTAATTGCCAACCTTTTCATGCGCATCCTGCCAAAAAGAGAATTAGGTTTTAAAGCAGATCAGTGTAAGATATTTGCAAATAGACTGAATGGTTTCCACGCTATACACGATAGCCACGTAATTAAACTTAGACAGTGGTTACCTAGACCATCCCAAGATGGCCGAACCTGTTACATCCTGAATATCAGGTCAAGTTAGTGGGGTCGTAGTCCACTTCAAGATGGCCAAACCAAAATTCCTGAACTTTTTACACAACAGTTCGACAAACATGAGGTAATTGTTAACTTCATCGTGTGCATCCTGCTTTATATATAAAAAGAAAAAAAAGGGAAATAGGTCTTAAAGTAGATCAGTGTAAGATATTCATAAATAGACTAAGTAGTGACCACGTTATATTTGATAGCCATGTAATTAAATTCAGGTAGTGGCTACTTAGACCACTCTAAGATGGCCGAACCAGTTATAGCAGTAAAACAAACATTTAGCAATCACTAATTGATGCGACGCACACCTGTTTTGTATTTCCTGCTATAAAAGGAAGTAGAATCTAGGAGGTGTGTTCAACACAATTGGAGAACGGAGGCACGTAACGCACAACCAGCAGAGTGTGGACACGATAAGCAGATGTTTTGGGCATGTAAGAAGTAGTAATTGTAGAGTATGTAGTCTTGAATGCGCTGTGTTTCACAGCAAGGTACTGGTTTACTTGCTCTTTGTCCCCCTTGTTTAAATAACACAGGGAATGACAGACTTAAAATAATCTTTAGATATCACCGAGTTTAACAGTTAGCAGCTGAGGTGATTTGTCTAAACTATGCATTAAAGCAAGGAATCGGTTTATCTGCTTTCTGCCCCCCTTTTTTCAAAGAACAAAGGGAGGGATTGATTCAAACAGTTTAGATACCATAACATTTAAACATGTAGTATTCGAGGTGATCTGTCTAAAATAAGCATACTCTAGATATCCAGATTAAACCTGAAGTTTTAATATACAAAATTATTTAAACTAAAGGATAAATTACGATAGAAGCTGGGACCTAAAATAACATAAACACTGTTAGTTCCAGACTTACACAACTAAGAAAAACTCTATCTTTCATAGATCAGAAGTTAATGACCGGTGTATTTGGTTACCTGCAACAAAGCCACACAGCAATATTGAAAAAGCATAGTGGAAGTTTGGCAATACCGAAGGGATTGCCAGGTAAGAAGTTCGGTTATTTGCTAAATATCTATAGAAAGTGATACAGATTGTTTATATTTATAATTGTACATATTCCCATTTAATATAGGGTGGACCAAGGTCGAAAGATTACACTGCCATCCTCTGACAGGCATTATGACCATAGACAATCCGCCTGTTTGAGGTTCTTTTATTATTGGTGAGCAACCGTTATAAAAGAGACTAAAAGTACAGCATGTTAGGGCAACTGCTAAAATTGTGCCCTTGCCTTGTAGATTTCAAACACTCTACCAAAGATATTGTGAGTGACAATATTCAATTGGAATTTGGGATTAGTGTTTTTAAGACATTGAAGTGCGCGTCACGTAAAGTTCACAGATGACCACGTAGGTCGGTGTATTCTTTTTAAGTTCAAGAAAAGGTTTATTGAAAAGATTAATATGATCATACAAAAAACAATACTTCGTAGAAACAGTGAATTGTTAATGCATGAATACAAAAAGTATATCAAAGAACACTAGTGATATACATTATCCATTAAATTAGTATTAGGATGATATAAAGAAAGAAAAAAAATGAGTATGGTCAGAGGTTCACAAAAATAATAAAGCACATTACATGTTGAAAAATATACCATTTTTTAAAAAATTTATAGAAAATAATACATTAAGCATAATTATAAACAGCGATAGGAGGTCAGGGAGGCTTGATAACTTCTTGTTGTGAGGGATCGGGTGAAGAAGTCTTTCCCACGGTATCGTCAAGAAATTGTGCGAGTGGGCTCCAAAGGTGTAATCTTTTTGTAGCAAGAGAGATAGGGTGAACAAGTGCTGTATCGAGGCGATGATTATGACACACAGCATACCACCAAGCTAAATAAGACAATTTAGAGAAGTCTTTCCAATGTTTTGATATCTGCTGAAAGGCTACAGCTATTAGCAAATCAATAGGTAGTATCTGGGGCTGACCCCCATCCCAGTCTGGTGTTAGGCTACCTAGGAAAATGTTTGTAAGGGAGAGGGAATTGTGGTGTGGAAAATGATGTTGATTTGGTGCCAGACCTGTTTCCAGAAATTAAAAATGTGTGGACAGGTAAATAACATATGACGAAGATCAGCGTCAATTTGGGAACATGACCAGCATGTGTTAAGATTTGTGTTGAGTATGTTGTTTAGGTGTGCGGGGGTAAAGAACAATCTATTGTAGATAAAAAAAAGTGTTTGTGTTGCACTGGCCGCTCTAGATGACTTTCTAATTTTCATCCAAATTCTATTCCAAAAAGGGATAGGCCAATTTGTTCTGAGATCGGATTCCCATGATAGTTCTACTTTGGTTTTGTCCCGGATCTCAGGAGATGCCAACAAACGGGAATAGATGGTGGATGCTTTGGGATTTAGGAGCAAAAGGTTATGCCATGGTAAAAGGGGTTGGGAAGGGGGGGGAGGTGAAGATTTGAGTTTAGTGTAAGTATTGAGTATGGCATTCTGTAAGGTCAAAAATTTGGGTTTAAAGGAAGAGGGTAGGTGATAGAGAGTTTGTAATTGCGTGAATTGAATAGGTGAACCCTGATCAAAGAATTGATGAATCCATCGTAGACCTTTATTTCTCCAAGTCCTCCAATATATAGGTTTTTCATTAAGAAGGATTTGTTTATTATGCCAAATTGTGGAATTGAGAAAAGTGTCTGAATTATTTACAGCTAAGTGGGGTGCAACGGACAATAATTTACAGGATTGCTGGATTACAGGGGTAGAGATTTTTTGTGGTTTGCGTGTAAAGGAGAGATATTCTTGAAATGAGAAGGGGGCTAAAAATGAGGTCTCAAGATCCACCCAAAGAGGTTTATCCTCAGATTGGTTAGTGATCCAATTCGAAAGTTGTCTTAACTGAAAGGCTTTGTGATAATTAGAAAAATGGGGAAAATTAACACCGCCTTCAGATTTTGGTCTGGCTAATTTTTGCAACGCCATTCTTGATTTTTAGCATTCCATAAAAGAAGTCAAGATAGAGTTGATCTTTTCAAAAATTTAGATGGAATGGGTAGTGGAATGTTAGAAAGGATGTACAAGACTATCGGAGTCAGCATAATTTTGATTATGTCGAGATGGCCCCACCAAGAAAGATGAAGGGGATGCCATCTTGCGATCAATGTTTTAAGTTTAGCCGAACATTTGTCTATGTTTAGAGAGATAGATGTCCTTATAGAAGAAGAAAACCAAATGCCGAGATATTTTATATGTTTAGGATTCCAAGTGAAATTAGAGATCTTGAAATCTTCCCTAAAAGTGTATTTGGTCAATGGTAATATCTCACATTTTCCTCTGTTCAGTTTGTAACCAGATACCAGTCCATAGGCCTCTACTTCTTCCATAAAAGCTGTGAGTGAAGTTTGTGGTTGGGATAGAAAGACCAAAATATCGTCAGCATATGCTGCTAATTTAATTTGTTGAGGGTCCGAAACAAAGCCTGTGATTAAATGATTTTGGCGAATTCTTGACAGAAAGGGTTCTAAGGCCAAATTAAAAAGAAAAGGAGACAAGGGGCAGATTAAAGTAGGGGGAGATGAGGCCATTGGTGGAAATGGCAGCCTTGGGATCAGAGTAAAGTAGAGCGATTAAAGAAATGATTTTTGGTCCAAACCCGAACCATTTGAGAGCGTGAAAGATGAAAGGCCAGTATACCCTATCGAAGGCTTTTTCTGCATCTAACGCAATTGCAGCCAGAGAGTTCGGGTAATGTGATGATTTAGATAATGTCAAAGAACAGTCGCGTGTTGTCAGTGATACTGCGACCCTTTACAAACCCTGACTGTTCCTTTCCGAGCAACATGGGAAGATGTGGTTCTAATCTTAGGGCTAAAGCTTTCGAGAACATTTTATAATCCACGTTGACTAAGGATATAGGTCTATAATTCTTACAATATCGTAGATCCTTATCAGGCTTCGGTATTAGGCAGATCAAGGCTTCGGAAAAGGAGCCAGTGGATCTGCGTAAAGTGATAAAGGAAGAAAGGAGAATGTGTAAGTGTGGGAGTAATGAATGAGCAAAATGTAAATAAAATTCCACTGTGAAGCCATCTGGACCTGGGGCTTTGTCTTTTTAAGGGTTTGCAAAGCATTTAACAGTTCTGATTGTGTAAGATCAACTTCCAACGAGGCTAAGTCCAGTTGTGGATTGGTATGGTTTTGAATTGTAGAAAAGTATTGGGATATATCTATATCTGAGGGTGTGTTTTCCGGCGTGTAAAGAGATTGATAGAAATGTACGAATTCTTGGAGTATTTCAGGGTCTTTAAGTTTAGGTGTTTGATTATCATCTATAATAGAATCAATATGGAGTTTCTGTTGTTTAATCTTTAGGTAATTGGCTAAAAGTTTGCCTGATTTGTTTTGCCCTGCATAATACTTCGCTGAGGATTTCAGTAAATATAGGGAGGCCTGTTCAGTAGTGGATTCATTGAAAGCGATTTTTGCAGTAATGAGATCTTTGAGGGACTCCTTCGACTTGGAAGTATAGAAGGAGTGTTCAAGTTTTTTAATCTTAGCAAGGAGTGTGTTGTGTAGTGAGCGGGAGTTTTTACGTTTATTTGACACAAATCTAATAATAAAGTCCCTGGCGGTGTCCTTAAAGGCGTCCCACACTGTATGGAAGGAAACATCATTCGTTAGATTAATGTGAAAAAACTCTTGAGCAAAAGAGGCAAAAGATGAATTAAAATTTGGGTCGAGGAGTGAAGAGTTGTTGAAACGCCATCTTTTTGGTGATACGGATTGATTTATCATGTCTAATTGGATTGAAACAGGTGCATGGTCTGAGATGAGAATGGGGCCAATGTCAGCAGAACGTAGGGATTGGGAGATGTTGCGAGAAATAAAGATATGATCAATCCGAGATTGTGTTTGATGCGGCAGGGAAAAAAAAGAATATTCTCTTGTGGATGGGTTACAAAGGCGCCATGAGTCTAATAAATTCCTCTGTTGAATAGTCCGTGTGAAAATTTTGTGTGGGGTGTTGGGGATAAAAGGGATTCTAGAGTTCCTATCAATAAATGTGTCCATGACTTGATTGCAGTCACCTGCAAGAATAAAGTTCTCTGATGGATATTTGAGCATTAACTGAGAAATACTAGACCAAAATGTGGCATCTCCATTGGTGGGGGCATAAATGTTGAGTAAAGACAAAGGAGTGTTCCCCAGCAAAAGGTTGGTGAGAATCCATCTACCTTCTGTGTCAGCTTCTTGAGAGACAAGCTTAGTGTGCAGTGCCTTGTGACATAGAGTTATAACCCCATTCCTCTTGCCATCTCCTGGCGAGAAAAAACCTCACCAACCCAGTTCCTTTTGAGTTTGAGTGATTCGCTTTCTGTGAGATGCGATTCTTGCAACATCGCGATGTTGACATCTAATTTGGAAAGGTGGGACAAGACTCTCTGTCGTTTAATGGGGGAGTTTAAGCCTTTGACGTTCCATGTAACAATTTTCAAAAACATGTACAAAGTAAAAGTACCAAAAATATGAGTGAACCTGTACAATCCTGTAGAAGGTGAACAATAAACTCTATGAAAAATTCAGTATTAAGAACTATAAAAGACATTGAATTAAACCTTGTAATAAGTATGAAGATACTGAAAATTAAAACCAATTGAGAGAAGCTGAAAAGATGAGAACAGAAAAGAGAAAGAGAAAGCAAAAATGGAAGAAAAGACATATGATAAAGACATGCATGATGAGAAAAAAGAATAAAGAATAAAGAAGAGAGAGTGAAGACTGTGAAGAAAAGTAAGAGAAGAAGGATCATATCCATATAGAGATCAAAACAATGGAGAGGTGGGGCGGAGAAACTACATGGAACAATGACGTACCCGCACTCCATGAGGTAAGGCAGGGGGGACTTTGGGATGCAAACAACAGACAAAACTAATAGGTCAGGCACATGAGTTAGGGTCCTGTGAGAAGAAGAATAAAATATGGTTAATACGGATCGGATGCAAAATGACAAGACAAGGTATGATATTCAACAATGTAAGGTCATCCCCTAAAATGAAAGAAGTTAATGAGAACATGAGAACAAACCAGCCGCTATACCATGCCAGAGTCTATTTTAAAATTCTGCAAGTAAGACAAGGTACTGTAAGACTAGACCCCATCCACGTGCACCACCAGATAAGAGCTATTTAAAGTGAATACTGGAGACGTCCTTCTTTTCTGGGCAATGAACATTAAGAAAACTCTTCAACTTTGTTGGATCCTCATAGGTCATGGTGTTATTATTAAAAGTGACTTTGAACAAGCAGGGGTGAAATAACCCGAATTGTGCTCCAATGGAACGCAGCGCTGATCGCTTAGCAAGGAATTCTTTACGTCTGTCTGCTGTGGACTTGGCATAGTCCTGAGAGAAGAACAATTGATGACCTGAGAAAGAAACGCGCTTTAGGAGTCTGGCTGCTGATAGTACCTTGAGGAGATCCGTGTACTCAAGAAAATATAATATGACTCCTCGTGGTTTTTTCGTACTTGTGGATGCTGAATGTGGTGGGCCCAATCTATGAGCCCGTTGTATGTTGAGCGTGGTATCCTCCGGTAGATTCAGTATTGATGGTTTTCAACCTGTTTTTGCAAAGATGTAATTTGGGAATGAAGAACGTCTACTTTGGTATACGATGCATTGAGAGCTTCCACATTATGTTCAACCTTAGTAACTCTTTCTTCTAGTTTTTCCCAACCATCAGTTAGAATTTGTATCTTGGAATTTGTCTCTTCAACAAATGGTTGCAAAGCTCGAATTTCCTCTAAGAGAAGATCCATGGAAACAGACGAAGATTGCTTCGGTGGAGAAAGGGGGTCCTTTTTGGGACGCTTGGTTGTTACTTTATTAAGAGAAGAGGAACCATTAGCCATAGCTGAGGAGGCCGCGGTTTTAGGCGTTGGTGCTTGGGAATCCTCCATTTGAATGGGAGTCACACGTGACCTTGAACGAATAATAAGTCTGCGATGTGAGGATACTTGCAGCAAATATACTTTTTTTAACCTGCCCATACAGTAGAAAGCCTATACATAAGAGGTTGTGTAAAGCTGCAAAATATAAATCAAATGCGTAAATCCTCTCAATAATAAAGAGAGGGTACATTGTAAAAGAAGATATGTGCATTTGGCACGTAACAGGTTATTATAGCATCCGTATATCAGTAGGCATGAGATAAGGTACAAGAATAATAACCAATGGCTTAATGAGCAGAAAATATGTGAAAAATAAGCCGCCACAGTTCGTTACAAAATCATGTCTATAGCATAGCCTATAGCATTAAAGGCTTCATAACGTATTAAGCTTAATGTCATAGCCATTAGACTCATTTTAAATAAACAAAACTGTGTGATGCGACTATACAACAAATGCAGGCTCTGAACCAAATAGAGTGAGTATTGTCACATAAACTGACCGCCAATATAAAAATGATGATACTAATATGCCTATCTTAAAACATATTAATGGAAAGGGTGAACATGTTAAAATAGAGGCATAATTCACTTTCCTTCGTTAGCCTCAAATATGAAACAACAGTATTCAGTAGTTCCAAGTGCAGAAATCGATAAATGAAACCCTCAAACGCACAAACACTGTCTCTGATGAAGAAACAGAGCGCGCGCTGAAAGGAATCTCCTCAACAGCAGACAGACTTGAAATGACAATTCCTGTTATATTTCAGTCAGGAAATACTGAGGAGTGGAGAAGGAGACATTGCGCAGTAAAATAAGGCGAAAGCTCATTGTAACACTTAACTTGAAGCTCTGTCCCACGCCGGTTCTTTTGCTTGTCAGCCATAAATCTTTGTTATCTGTAAACAGATAACACGCAATGAGCAGCTGTTCTCCTCTAAGCGCGCGAGCAGCAGTGGAGCGGCGGTTACCAAATACCGGTTGTAGATGTAATGCTTGTTAGAGGGGCAAAACTTGTCAGAAATCAGCCGGAAATCTTTTCAAATGAAGGAGCTTACATTCCGACCGACATTCCTGCAATATGCTAAGCCTGACAAGACGGATAGCGCAAGAAAATCCCTCGGCCGGCCCCGTCACCTCAGGCGAGTCACGGGGGAGCCGCCATATTCCTCGGGCGCTAGCCACGCCCCCCAGGTGGGTGTATTCTTAAAATAGTTTTTTCATAAGTAGAAGACTAGTGTTTATGCATAGTCTAAACAGTCCTCTATCTTTTGATAGAATTTTATCAGCAGTATACCAATGGAGGGAAATAGGACCCTTCCATTTGGACGTTGAGCCAAGAGACGACTTGTTGAAGGGTCTCAATATAACTTTATTTGGTAAGGCTCTTTTTTCATAGTCTTTTGCCTATAAGGTTGTTCTATCCTCTTCAAGTGGATAGATAAATAAATACGAGTCACCAAGGATCATGTGATATATGCACAAAAAACATTGCTTGTACTAATGATTGGGAGGTCATATAGCAAAAGTCACAGTGCATGCATAATCAGGTTAATATACGTGATTTATAAATATGTGGAGGTTATTTCTATTAAGTTGCTAGTTTTAGTTCAATGTCCTTCAAATGTTTGATATATTAAATGGAATATGTTTTTAATGTGATGTCATTAAGTGTTTTTGTTATCCAGAGAAACTGAAATAAAAGTTGTTTGTCCTGAAAAAGGCGAGGAACTACTAAAATCTCGCCGAAATGCCGCGTCGACAGTTTTGACAGTTTTTCTGTTTATATAATACTTGTATTTTGTGGTTTTTAAAAAAAATCTTTCTGTATTTGTAATTTACCTTTAGATACAATATTACAGATAAAGGTAAAGAGATGTAATTGGTAATGAAATCACTGTGATAAATGTTTTTAATCATTGGGTTTTAAATGTCTGGTTTACAACAAAAAGTGTTTTAATAAAATAATTGGAATCGAAGCACATTATTGTTTTTTGTTTATTGTCCGTTAAGGAATTGCTTGTTTGGAATCACTGTTATAAAATCTCAACTACCTCAACACTGATTATTTTCTCTCAATTCTTTGCATTAACTATAGATGTTATTGCTTGCTTATATGTATGTTAAGTACCTATACCACATGATCCGCATCTGAAGAAGGTTTTATTTACTCGTATATCCATCACGGTTACAATCATTCTAGTTGAAAAGGGATTTCTTTGTTTTTACACAAGTAGATGTATACACACCTATGCAGAAAAATACAGAACACTGAGGAACAAAAACTTAATCATACACACAAACACATAAGTAAACTGACACAAACATATATCATTTATAAGAAGGATACAAATATACAAAAATACAAATACACTTGCATGACAAAATACAGACAGCTACACTCAAAAACACACTTTAATAGAGGCAACTTCCTCAACAGATAACAGCAAAGTGAGAAACACATAGCCATACAGTGAAATAAAACAAATTTCAGCCTGAGAGAGGCATAGTCCAGCACTGGGTTTTGTGATGAAAAAGAATGTTCAGTGCATAATTACTCAAAAGAAGAGGTGGTCATTGTGTCTTTTTCACAGAATTTTGAGAGCTCATATGTATTGCTTTTTTTGCGCTGGGTCATGCTTTCAACTTAGACATTATTCATAACAGGGGTGTGCGAAATTCCCATAATTTGCATATTTATATGAAATAAAAAAACTATGTGCAATTACACAAAAAGTAGAACTGGCATTGCCCACTGTATTTTAGTGCAAAGTATTTTAGTGCAAAGTTTGTCCTCACGTCCACTTTAGGCATGAGGATGCATTTGTCCTTAAAAATAGTGTAAAGAAGCAAAACACCACAAACAATAATCATGCATGTTCTGTTGTTTACGCTGTTCCTGTGTGTTCACAATACATTTTTACCACAAACAGTGCATAATTAGAGATGTGGCGTAATGGCGTAATTTGTGGGATCTTGCATAACAAGAGTAACACCAAATTTGTGAATTTACAATATTTTCAGATAAACTAATTTCTTCACAGCCTAATTCATAACTGATCTGAAGAGGAATGCAGTCAACAGTCATACTTTAGCCCTGTTTTTGTGATTTTTCATATAAAGAGACAATAGCCTTCAGAAAGCTCAACAAACACAGGGTACTCACAGTGGTGAAGCACGTATTGAGAAGAGCACAACATTTTGTGAAATACAAGCAAAAATGAAGCAACATACATACACACACATCCACACGCAGACACACACAGACACACACAAACGCACACACACACATCACTCCACCCATATACATGCATACACACCACTCCACCCACTCAAGTACCACTTTCCTCATGTGCACAGACAGGCACACACACATACACATGCACACACACACACACCACTCTGCACACACACCACTCCACCAATTTTCATGCACATCACTTCACTCACATGCACACACACAGACTACATTGACATGATAAAACGCACATGTACAAACACACACAAACACACTCACACCACTTCACCCGAACACACATGCAGAAAACCCACTGGTGCTAAAACATTCATGAAAAGATATGGATTTGGGCTACTTATTCTGCATTGGAAAGTTGACCACCATAAAATCCTAAGTGGCAATAGGCCAAAAGAGATGACTTTGTTTGTATCTTGTAAAAGTGCAATGCATCTAGCAGTTGAAGCATAAATTTAAATGCCCAATCAGATTTTTGAATTTTGCAAATTTATAACATTTCAATTATAACTCTAAAAAATCCTGACAAGCCTATAGATAAAATTGCAATGAACTTGTTGAAAGAATATAAACAAACTTTATTTTGAGAAAAAATCTGGAAAAAGAGAAATATTAAGGTAGCAGGGTTGCTCAACTGTACACATATCAATGTCATCAATGTTTATTTTAGGATGTAATATACAATTCACACCCACTATCACAAATACACAATTAAATGTATACAAGACTAAATTCACAACATATTTTAATTTTATGGTATGTGCACTCACCCATGAGGGAATCCTGGTGCTGATGCAGTAGCTGTATGGGCCGAACCAGAGCCGGGATAGGTAAAGACATATATCTTTAGTTTCTTGTGAAATTCAGGAACTGATGAGTCGGCTCTGATGTGTATGGCTATGGCATTCCAGGTTTTAGTAATGGAGATGGAAAATGTATGACAGCTAAATCTTGTTCTGCATATGCAGGGGGTGTGTGTGATTAGGAATCAAGCTGACCATAGATACCTGGTAGGTTGGATGAAGTTTATGTGATTGTTGAATGACATGGGGCCGGTGTTTTGTAAAAATTCTTATGTGTGTGTGGGGAACTTCAAGAGTGCTTATTTGTGGGTTGGAAGCCAGTGGAGCTCTTCGAGGTGCAGAGAGGTATGCCTTTGGAATGGGATGTTGAGGCTGAGCCTAGCCATTGAGAGTTTTATGGCCTGGGGTCTTCTGGTTAGTTGAGTGTTGATTCCAGTGTAGAGTGCATTGCCTTAGTCCATCTTGCTTGTGATGGGTGATTGGGTGGCACAGTAAATTGGGAATGGCAAAAAAAAAAACACAACCTTCTTGCCTATATGACCACTGAAAGTCAGTTATGTAGGCACATTAAAAAAAATTACTCCACTCTTTTTTAGGAAACCCACAGCGGCTTTCTAACCCCCATGCTCTTCACTGTATATATTTTCCCACTGCCCAACTTCATAAAGGCATTTGGGTATACAGCACTGTCCTGTGCATTTCAATTTCTGTCTGGACAATAGGTTTACTCTCTCCTTACATCAGTGAGTTGTCATGTGGCTATGCAGCAGTGGAAGGGGCAATAGTTCTGAAAACTTCCAGTTGTAGCTTTTTTGGAAACATTAGTCAAAAGCTTAACATCACACGTCTTCCACAAAAATAATAAAATATAGTATTATTCACCTGTACACTTTGATACTGTGTTTGGTCAAAATATATTATGCAGAAAGGCTATCTGTTGTGCTCTAGAGTTCTGAACTACAAACACATAGCAGCTATTTATTCATGTTACACTTTGTAGTCTCATATTTTATTGTGTGATATAATTTATCAAGTGCATTAAAATTCACCAATGTTCTTCTGCATTCAAATCCTTACACTTCTCATCACCTTGCTGTATTCAATCTAGTTGGGGATGCAAACTTTGATATTCTTGCTTACATGTGCCTATACTTGTTGGAGTATGATGGCTTATTAATTAATAATTGGCTATCATATATATCACATTTTGACTTGCAATTGGGTCACCTTTTGAACAATCCTAGGTTAATTGGATCTGATATTATTGCAGTTAGTAATGAACTCCATTGCCTCTTTAAATTAAGATAACATTTCAAGTATTAGGGCAATCAACTTGGCATGAGCTTCTTAGAGTGTACATTTGAAGGGGGGTTAGAGTCATTTAAGGGTTTGTTTTATCCTGAAATGTGCTGACTTTATAAATTACATTCTGGTCTTTTAGAGGAAAATGAACATTGCACAGAGAACACCATCCACAGCCCCACAAAGGTAAACCTTTTCAGCACTAAAACTAAATGTATTAGCTAAGCCTGGGTTTAAAGATAATTTAATTTTGATTAATTATGTTATTATCTTGTCTGTGTTCATAATATTTACTTTCTGCCACTCTATTAATTCCATCTCTAATAGTTCTACATTTGTTAAAAATTAACCTGACTTCAAATAAAGACTTGTATAGGAAAGGTGCTTTATTAGAAAAACGAAAAGTCAGCTCACCTAAGACTGTGCGCCTCTCTTTGGCACTATTTCTGATCTTGCTACTTGTAGGTTGAGAAGAGACTTGTGATTCACTGCCTACAGGTTCTCCCTACCTAAGTAGATAAGTATACCTGTGCCTGCCTCAGATCGAAGGGAGATCTTCTAGGTCTGGTCAGGATTGTTAGTGGGCCTTTTGATGATGTTTTGTGGTGGTCAGTTGGAGGATGGGCTATTGATAAATGACTACTAATGGTGGAGATAACTACATCTCTGCTTTCAGCAGCCTGTGTTTTCCTTTTCCATATATGAGGAAGCATGACTTTGATGGTGTGTGACATCCACCAACTTACAACAAATGCTGACCTAAGCACAATCTAAATATATGTTCTGCATTTATGCCCTAATTCTCACTTATATATTTTCTTTAATTGAAAAGGTGCATTACGTTTTCATTGCTTGTGTTAAAATTTGCAAAACATCCAGTCCACAGAATCATGATGACCTTATATCTTATCTTTATTACAAAAAAAACCTCCTTGTGATTTTCTGCAGAGCCATTTTCACATCCTTGTTTCTCAGTCCATAGATTATGGGGTTCAGAGCTGGGTGGATCAAAGTGTAAAACACAGATATAAGTTTCTCATTAGTGTCTGAATTTTTGGACACTGGTTTCAGGTACATCAAGCCAGCTGGCACAGCAAATATGGTGACAACAATCAGGTGTGAGGCACAAGTGGAAAAGGCTTTGTATCGGCCTTCAGATGAGTGGATTCCAATGACGGTAATGGCAATACGAGTGTAGGAGAAGAGAAACATGATTAGTGGGACTAGTTCAGCATAAGCTGCAACACAAAAAACTACCATCTCCATTATAATGGTGTCTCCACATGCTATTTTTACAACAGCACTGGGGTCACAAAAGAAATGGTCAATTACACTGTGACCACAAAATGACAGCCGTAGAGCAAAAACTGTTTCCAGAACTGCTGAAAAACTGCTACTTAACCAGCAAAAGGTCACCATTGTGATGCAAACAGTCTTGCTCATGATGACATTATAACGTAAGGCAAGTGAGATGGCTACAAAACGATCATATGCCATGACTGCTAGAAGGAAACATTCAGTATTTGCTAAGAGAACAAAAGAGTAGATTTGAACTGCACATGCAGACAAGCTCATTCTCTTCCGCTCAATGAGTTGTACCAGCATGTTAGGGACAACCAGTGTTGAAGTACAGATATCTATGAAGGAGAGGTTAGCCAGGAATAAGTACATCGGACTATCAAGGCGAGGGTCACATGCCCTGGCTGTGAGAAGTGTAATGTTGCTACAGATAGTGAACATGTATATTATTAAGAGTAGAAAAAAGAGAAGCTTCTGCACCGTGGGGTTCTCAGACAGACCCAGAAGCAGGAACTCTATTACTGTGCTTCCATTCTGCTTCTCCATTGAGTCCTTTTGTTTTGCCTACAAGAAACTGAGGGAAAAACAGTAGTTAATGTAACAAACTAGGGGCACATGAGAAGATTGTTGTGCCTGATAGAAGCACTGAATGCACAGTAGACAACTGTGTGCACATCCAAGTCTCAGGAGGAGCCTATTAAGGTTGCCCAGAAATGTGAAATTTCCATCAACCAATAGCTGTTATACAGGGCGGCTAACCCAGTTAGTTTACTCATGTATGTCCTCTTTCTCATGCTTGTACTAGCTCTACCTCATGAACATTCAAAGGTTTTATGGCTATCCTTTTAGGGCATGTTCCATTATCATCACTCACTTATTATATGTGACAAGAAGAGGGGAGATTATACTTACTACATATTTGAGTGTATTGGGTGTGTATTTTTTCCCTGTTCCATCTCACTGGCACTAATTTCCATAAGTGCAAACTTCTGTTCTGGCAATGGTATCACCAGAACGGTAGCAGCTGTTTCCTCATTCTTGGACCTTATGCTACTCCAGTGATTCTAATAACATGGTTGTAGGTTTATCCCTGTTCTATTATTGACATAGTAGCCTGTACAGCTTCTTTCCAGTTTTTGGTACCTTTAATTTGTTTGTGTCATGATTCAGTTACGTTATCCCATCTGTAACCACCATAGCTGCATATCGGGTACAGTGGTACAGTAAAACCCACCCCTGTCCCGTGCATCCTGCACTCCAAAAGTGTATTGGGAATATGACAGTATCTAGACTTCAGTATGGTTACGATCTATGCTTCTGTTCTATTATGTAACATCATATGTGTCATGCTATGTATGAGGTATATACATGTTGTGATTATGAATGCTGTATTTTTAGTGCCACATTTAAAGATTTAGAACATTGAAACATCCGTTAGAATCAATCAAGGATAACGTATATCATTGAGAACGTTTTTAGTTTACTCGCGGCTTGTCAGCGTTTGGGAAAAGCTCCGGTTTCATTGTGGAGGCTTTGACGCTGCACGCGGAAGACGTGCAACGTGTGCTTAGACGTTCGGGTGTGGCCAGACTATAAATAGCCACACCCGTGTTCTGGAAATCGCTTAGCCTTCCGTCAGAGTAGCAAGGAAATACCGGCTTACCTGATTTTCGTCGCCTCTTCAAGCAGGAATCTTCTTGCTTCGCTGCATGGAAACGAACTTCACGAAGGCATCTTCTGATCTCCTCGCCGACCCTCGATCCTGAAAGACAACAAGACAACATGAAAGCTAAGTGAACAGTTTCTTATTTACAAGGCGCCCATCGCAAGACAGCGTTTATTAAGACAATAAGAGATCTAATTTTTGGAGCGTTTTTTCTACAAGGAAAAGCTTTAAAGAACCAAGAACATTTTATAGAAAGTTCAAAGAATATGTAAACTGTAGTTCTGAATATTGTAATATAGTTTCTTTTAAGGCATCACGTGACGGATCATAACTACAGGAACACACAGCAGTAAGTTTTGGGTGGAATAATTATAGTAAGATAACAATGTTTACTGCAATTGAAAAGTAAGGAACGTCTGTAACTAATACGTTATTCTCTTTCATAACCTCAGAACATATCTCAGCACAAGATACCAGACGGAACTGCTTAGCCAGGCGACAACACCTTTCAACACAACCCCCAAACTCCATCACCAGACTCCACGGACGCTACGCAAGACTTCTGACTGTCGCAGGTAGGAAACATATGTATTGCTTTATTCAAGAAACGTAAAGGCAAAGAAGTGACTGTACCAATCTAGATACTTGAGGTTAGAGTCTAAATCTACCCTGTTGCCTCGCAGGTCGACAACAGGAAGAAGCCAGCGTCCTTATCCGGCCCTCCTCCCTACACCTTATCCCTTAGCCTTCGTGTCTGTAAACGTTACACAGGTTAAAAGGTAGGGTTTTTGGGCAGTTGGCTCATAGCGTCTCTGCGAAACATCTATCAAGTACTCCTCAGGTAAGAGTGCTTGTCTGACCTTGACAGTTTGGCGAATTTGGATCTTGTGTAATAAGGGTCCTATCTTTATTGTATAGTGTAAAATATATATGTATGTACTTTCATCTCTTACGCAGCAGATTCATACTTCCATTAGAGGGGCTTGATGTGTATGGTAAGCAAACCTTACCCACCACACTGACCATTGGCTGCAAGATATCAATCCACTCCTCATTTAGAAGGTGGAAACTCACCAAATGTTGTGGATTCTTTGGGCCTCAGCAACAGATAGCTTTCTTCAGTTGGCACTGAGCACAGCTATACAGTCATATAAGGCCAGATACACAATATAATGGTCATAAAAATTGGTCACAAATTGTACACCTGCTTTTGGTGACCTGCACTTTATCTTGCCAACTGACATATGTGCTAATAGGTTGAGTCATATGTATACTGAAATCGCAGGGGGGGTCACATATTGACCCACCTACTTATTGAGTATGTGCAGTCACAAGAATGTTGGTCAGCAAGCAACATTAGATCACCATCCCTTTGGAAACATTCCAAAACTGAAGCCATTAAAAAAAATGCATTCAGCCTGGATTTCTTAAAGGAGACCTTTAGTTTGCACAGTTAGTGGTCTTCTGGATTACTGCCTACTCTCCTAGAAGCTGCCACCCAATTTGGAGGGACATAGAGGACCCTTTCCCCCATTGCGAATCAGCTACTGCCTCAACTTGAGAGTCGTGGCTGGTCAAGGAATTGATCCTGGGATTATGGTTACCACCTATGGATGTGTATGTTACCAAATTGCAATTAGTAGGAGTACCCCTAACATGGGCCATTCAAATTTTGATCATGTAATGATTTCTAAACCCATTTTGAAATACCAAAAATTTTTCTGAATTGTAATATTTGTAATACATTTCTGCGGCGACAAACTTTGTATTTTACCAACCTGAATGGTTTGCAGCCCAAAAAACCTTGTTACATCTGGTCTATGGCCTTTTCATACAATACAGCACATCTCTAATGCCTAATTTACGTTTCGTTGCAAGAACAATAAGTACAACCTTGAGTGGCACCTCTACTGTGGTGGTAGTTTGGCTCTACACAAAACATAAAAGGTTACAGTTCCGTGCGCAATATGTACTGAAGGGACATATACGTTCGTACATAAACAATCAAAGTCCCTCATCCTGAGGTAGCCAATAAACCCGTAGATGGGGAATCAAGGGAAAGAGGTGTTTGATCCTAAGTTGACCTACTGTCCATGCACAAATAGCATTTGCACCAGTTTTTCTCCATGCCAATTTCCCAGACAATACTTTATAAAATATATTTGGGTAAACAGGGTCATGGTTCTGAGTAAAAAACCAAAGTCCATGTTACCATGCATTCCAATCTGTAGGACTGACAATTGGCTGGTGCAATTAACCTAAGGAATACTAAGAATGTTTTATAATGGCGTTCCCAAGCAACTTTATCACCCAATAATTCTAAAATGTCTAAACAAGTTATAGTTTCCTGGATAATAATACCGAGAACCCTTGTTCATGGCTTACCCAAATAAGAATCACCCTAACAAAGCAGGATGGGGCGTATACTCTGAAGAAGAGAGAAGAGAAGAGAAACATGATTAGTGGGACTAGTTCAGCATAAGCTGCAACACAAAAAACTACCATCTCCATTATAATGGTGTCTCCACATGCTAATTTTACAACAGCACTGGGGTCACAAAAGAAATGGTCAATTACACTGTGACCACAAAATGACAGCCGTAGAGTAAAAACTGTTTCCAGAACTGCTGAAAAACTGCTACTTAACCAGCAAAAGGTCACCATTGTGATGCAAACAGTCTTGCTCATGATGACATTATAACGTAAGGCAAGTGAGATGGCTACAAAACGATCATATGCCATGGCTGCTAGAAGGAAACATTTGGTAATTGCTAAGAGAACAAAAGAGTAGATTTGAACTGCACATGCAGACAAGCTCATTCTCTTCCACTCAATGAGTTGTACCAGCATGTTAGGCACAACCAGTGTTGAAGTACAGATATCTATGAAGGAGAGGTTAGCCAGGAAGAAGTATATCGGACTATCAAGGCGAGGGTACCATGCCCTGGCTGTGAGAAGTGTAATGTTGCTACAGATAGTGAACATGTATATTATTAAGAGTAGAAAAAAGAGAAGCTTCTGCACCATGGGGTTCTCAGACAGACCCAGAAGCAGGAACTCTATTACTGTGCTTCCATTCTGCTTCTCCATTGAGTCCTTTTGTTTTGCCTACAAGAAACTGAGGGAAAAACAGTAGTTAATGTAACAAACTAGGGGCACATGAGAAAATTGTTGTGCCTGATAGAAACACTGAATGCACAGTAGACAACTGTGTGCACATCCAAGTCTCAGGAGGAGCCTATTAAAGTTGCCCAGAAATGTGAAATTTCCATCAACGAATAGCTGTTATACAGCGCGGCTAACCCAGTTAGTTTACTCATGTATGTCCTCTTTCTCATGCTTGTACTAGCACTACCTCATGAAAACTCAAAGTTGTATGGCTATCCTTTTAGGGCATGTTCCATTATCATCACTCACTTATTATATGTAACAAGAAGAGGGGAGATTATACTTAGTGCATATTTGAGTGTATTGGGTGTGTATTTTTCCCTGTTCCATCTCACTTGCACTAGTTTCCATAAGTGCAAACGTCTGTTCCGTCAGTGGTATCACCAGAACGGTAGCTGCTGTTTCCTCATTCTTGGACCTTATGCTACTCCAGTGATTCTAATAACATGGTTGTAGGTTTATTCCTGTTCTATTATTGACATAGTAGCCTGTACAGCTTCTTTCCGGTTTTTGGTACCTTTAATTTGTTTGGCCAATCTGGATCTTGTGCAATAAGGGTCCTATCTTCATTGTATAGTGTAAAATATATATGTATGTACTTTCTTCTCTTACGCAGCAGATTCATAATTCCATTAGAGGGGCTTGATGTGCATGGTAAGCAAACCTTACCCACCACACTGACCATTGGCTGCAAGATATCAATCCACCCCTCATTTAGAAGGTAGAAACTCACCAAATGTTGTGGATTCTTTGGGCCTCAGCAACAGATAGCTTTCTTCAGTTGGCATTGAGCACAGCTATACAGTCATATAAGGCCAGATACACTATATAATGGTCCTAAAAAGTGGTCACAAATTGTACACCTGCTTTTGGTGACCTGCACTTTATCTTTCCAACTGACATATGTACTAATAGGTTGAGTCATATGTATACTGAAATTGCAGGGGGGGGTCACATATTGACCCACCTACTTATTGAGTAAGTGCAGTCACAAGAATGTTGGCCAGCAAGCAACATTAGATCACCATCCCTTTGGAATTATCCCAAAACTGAAGCCTTTAAAAAAATGCATTAAGCCTGGATTTCTTAAAGGAGACATTTAGTTTGAACAGTTAGTGGTCTCCTGGATCACTCCCTACTCTCCTAGAAGCTGCCACCCAATTTGGAGGGACATAGAGGACCCTTTCCCCCATTGCGAATCAGCTACTGCCTCAACTTGAGAGTTGCGGCAGGTCAAGGAATTGATCCTGGGATTATGGTTACCACCTATGGATGTGTATGTTACCAAATTGCAATTAGTAGGAGTACCCCTAACATGGGCCATTCAAATTGTGATCATGTAATGATTTCTAAACCCATTTTGAAACACCAAAAAATATTCTGAATTGTAACATTTGTAATACATTTCTGCAGCGACAAACTTTGTATTTTACCAACCTGAATGGTTTGCAGCTCAAAAAAACCTTGTTACATCTGGTCTATGGCCTTTTCATACAATACAGCACATCTCTAATGCCTAGTTCTCGTTTCGTTGCAAGAACAATAAGTACAACCTTGAGTGGCACCTCTACTGTAGTGGTAGTTTGGCTCTACACAAAACATAAAAGGTTACAGTTCCTTGCGCAAAATGTACTGAAGGGACATATACGTTCGTACATAAACAATCAAAGTCCCTCATCCTGAGGTAGCCAATAAACCGGTAGATGGGGAATCAAGGGAAAGAGGTGTTTGATCCTAAATTGACCTACTGTCCATGCACAAATAGCAATTGCACCAGTTTTTCTCCATGCCAATTCCCCAGACAATACTTTATAAAATATATTTGGGTAAACAGGGTCCTGGTTCTGAGTAGAAAACTAAAGTCCATGTTACCATGCATTCCAATCTGTAGGACTGACAATTGGCTGGTGCAATTAACCTAAGGAATACTTAGAATGTTTTATAATGGCGTTCCCTAAGCATCTTTATCACCCAATAATTCTAAAATGTCTAAACAAGTTATAGTTTCCTGGATAATAATACCGAGAACCCTTGTTCATGGCTTACCCAAATAAGAATCACCCTAACAAAGCAGGATGGGGCGTATACTCTGAGGGTACTATACCATCCAATGGGATGATACTTTTGTAAGACAATATTTCTTACAGTGATATTCTGGCATACAGTATACTCTCACAAATATATGTAGAACCTCTAAAACAGCAGATTAAAGTCAAATGAGAACATTTCTAGGTCTATGGACAGACCTAGTTGCTCACACTCACTACAACCTGCCCTTTGGCCACATCACAGACATGAAAGTGTCCACGCCTACTGACTATAAATGGTGAAGCACAATCACTACCATGAAAGCAGGTATAAGGATTATTTCTACTATGCCCCTCTCTAGTCCACTTGTATGTTGAGCTCTCCTAGTAATCCCTTTTGTAGAAAATCAAGGCAATATGACAGGGCCTATGGGCCAACGTCTAAGTGACAGGCATTGTTCTAATATTTCACATAACGCAGCACAGCAAGGCACATTACTGAGCTGTGTTGTGTGAAAGGTAGATTTCAGAAACCCAGAATATTTACAAAAACATGGGGCATTTCTTCTACCTTCTTGCACTGGCACACTGTGTGTTGCCTAGTGCCAATGCAGGCACCCTTGCACCATGGTGCAAGAGTGCCTGCATTATGAGCAGGTTTGTTTCTGTGCAGGAAAGGACTGCTTCCTGCACAAAAACAATCCTTGAATGCATTTTCCTATTTTTATGTCAAATTCAGAATCCATCACCAAAAGTAAACTGAGGCGACAAGGAGAAATAAAGATATTTCTCATTGTTACTCCTAGGTCTGAAAGGCGTACCATTTTGATTAATTTCCATGTTTACAACACTTTGTATATCTGGGATGCACCAAAATCAATGGATGGATGTGTGGGAATGCCCGCAGTTCACCTATGGAATGCCTCCCTGCCGCAAGGCACGCAAGGCAGCGGCGTGTGCTGCCTTGCATTACGGTGCATTTACAAAACTATGCAGAGCCACACAAGGTGGCTTTGCATGGCATAGTGAATTCAGTTTCGGACTTGCATTATCTTGTGATGACTTGTGTAACACAAGGGCAACTCAATTCCTCCATTACTATTTTTGGGACAGTGCAGAGGGTGCACTGCACCTGGGAGAGTTATTTGTTTCAGACATTGCTCATTGCATCTCAACAAAGTTTACAGTTGTTTGGGTGGGTTTTTCATCCAATCAAATTCTATTGTTGTCCATAATTTGTCCCCTGTGTGATTTAGATGTTCCTCGTCTATAGACATCTCCCTCTTCAGCTCTAGATCATAATAAGGTCTTTTTGAGCTCCTTTGAGTCTGTATTGTGAGGGATGTCCAATGTTTGGCCACTGTTGGTCATCAACATTGAAACCTTCGTCCTTGGATAGAGGTTTTCTTGCCTTAGGTTTTTCCTTCCGTAAGTGAGCCATTCTCTACCACAACTGTTTTCCCATATATGTATTACAGTGAAGAGACAAAGTGGCCACAAAAGAGAGTCACCCTTTCCGTGGGTGAGCAAAATCAAGACTTCACAATTTGCTCCGGTTTCCTGCCATTGACACTCATATGCTGCACTGATCTCACTGTATAGGTATCCCTTAGTGGTGATCATGCATGTTGCTCATTTACTGACTCTTCATGGAATTGTCAGAATGGATCATGTAACACTTCTCTGTCATTTGTACCATGGTGTGGCTTATGTGCAAGAACTGACTGATGAAATAATCAATAGAGGCTCACTTAGACCTAGTAATGTACATATGTGTGTATGTGTGTTAAAGTACTGCATAGTAAAAGTACATAGACTGTGTAGTTCTTACCTACATAAGAAACACAATGTGGTAATGGTACTACCCTAGTAACTGCCCATTTGGAATTTGAGCTCAATTCTCTCTCCCTGGCGGAGATACTAGCCACAACACAAAGAGGGTCTACTAGTAGCAACTGATCCATCCATTGACGTACCACTCCCTAGAAACGAGTAAAGCACAAAGAGTTACATGTGGTTTAATAGAACATGTGTCTCTGTCCTGTGAACAAGTGTGTTGTTAAGGACAGAAACCATCCACCACCCTTGGATGGCATGCTTCATCATTGGGTCCCTCCTAGGTACAATAATGTAGTGCCAGATCTTCTCCCTAGAGTCAGTGTCTTTTACGATTAAGTATTTATGTTAAAGTCGGGTACAAAAAATATCACTTACCCATGGTGGTCCACTGTTGTCTTCTTCTAGGTAAACCCTGGTGAGGAAGAAATGTGTACCATGGCAGCTCTCCATTTGTGGCGTGGTGGTAGCTTTAATTGTGTCAGGTGTGCAGGTGCCATGCATGGCATTGCTGGGAGTTATACTCCCAACCTGAGGAGAAGTGTAAAGAAAACCAATGGATCATGCTGTACATTCTCGTTGCTAGGCATAGCTAACCCATTTATTGTTTACTGTTGACTGGCATTTTCGTGATTTCATTTACTCTAAGCATATCTCCATGGGAGTCTGATTTGTTTAAACATACATGTTTTTCTGTGCTATCAATTTAATGATAGCACGGGTGTGAAAGCAGGCTTTTATACACTTTCTAGTCTATAAACTTACCTTGTGAATAATAAAACTACATTTTCTTCTGCTTATATGTTGTCCTGTGCAATAGGTTTAGGCAACTTTAAGGCTAGAGTCAAAGCTTAACACCCAACTATTGTGGGTAAGAAGGAATACCAACTTTATGATGATGCACTGCAATTCTCAGTCGAGTGTCATGTGAGCTGTGCAATAACACTTATTCATGACCACCAATACACGCTGTACACTTACCAGGTGCACAACTGTGCAAGATGATGTTGTTTGTTTTTAACTGTGTTTCTCTATACTCTTATTCCTAGGGGACAATTAGGGTGGATCCTTCCTAAAACTATTGTGGGTCATTGTCGGTTTATACCAAATTTCACTTTATTTTACTTCATCCAAAGTTCTTTGTAGAGTGACATTATACTGGTCCTGAAGAATGCTGAGAACCTCTTTGTAAGGCCATGAGCCCAGGAGAAACAAGCTACCCGCTCTCAGATTGGGTTAAAATTTCACTCTCAGAGTGCACACTCAAACACTTACATGCGATTACAGTCAGTTAGTCATATAGCAGCAGTAACCCTGTGACTGATCCCGATATCCATTACATTGACAATGCTTGAATCATCCTTATTTCCTTTATGAAAGATGTATAATATTAGCTTCTCCAAGGTCTCCACTCATGTGCCTTACCTCATGCTCAGTCATGAAGTATAATTTGCATCTTGCACATAGCTGTAGAGAAGGCAAACTTGTAATTTAAATCTCTTTCTGGCATCAGTGTCATCCTTGAGCTTATCTCCCTGTGACAAATTTGCTATCTTCTCTGCCGAGTACCACATGTATACATATGGCTCGCACACATACCTCAAAATCCCTAAGTACTAAGGAGAGTAATTCAATGTACAGCATAAACGAGCATCTCTAAATGTGACACTGTGTTCTTATGTCCCAGTGTCACCCCCTCACTCTCATTCAACGAGCTCACCTCCGTTTGGCTATATATGTGTCAAAATATGTTTAACCTGGGTGTTATTGTCCATGGCAAGCTGTTAATGTTCCCGTAAGTGAACAATTTCACAAAAACACTTTAATATCTATGTGTCTTTAGAAGAATCTTGTCCATGTGATTCTACCCCAAAGGATCCCCTGATGTGCTAGCTAATGTGATTTCAGGGATTGGCTATTACAATGGATTATATGGACACCTACTACTACTAAGAATCCACTTCCTTTATGACTAGGTTTGCACTGTAGAAATACCACATCAATACACACATACTGCAAAAGTGATTGAACAACTTCTGAAAGTTCAAAGCTGTTCAGCTCACCTTATAGTAGGCTTTACAAGTACTGACTACATTGGCATTACAGTGCTGTCTCTCCATGGTCGATGAACTGATGGGTGAATCCAAGCCCCTCTGTCTTGATCAAATTAATTTTATTTACTAAAATCAAAAGAATATTTAGCATTTTGAAAATATCATGATCATTGTGCAAAATGACAGTAAAATACATTTTTGCATTAGGTTGGTAAACAACAACATTTCCAGCCAACACAGTTTCAATATTATGGTTCAGGAAAACTAAATTTAAATACAAACCAACTAATAAGGTTATCCCTGGAAAAAAGAATACAACACATGTATTTCATAATATTTCATAATTGTCAAACGCAGTAGGAACCTAGATACACCAATAGAGGACCAGAGAAAAATTCCAACTTAGGCATCATCCAGTTTCACCAAGTACAATTATTGCCGCCAGTACAGACTGCAGCTATCTTTATAAATTATGTACAAGAACATCACCCCCAAAAAGCCCTGTCCAGGGTATGCTGTGAAGTTTTTTTTTACCTCTCGGATCCTTCAGTCAACCTTCATGAAACTCACAGCTTACATACTTTAATGAGAAACATCAGCATATATCTTCAAAAGCAGCTGGGGTGTGGAAGGTATTAAGGATGATCTATCTTCAGGGTTATGGGAATGGAAATTGAACAGATCTAGTGTCAGATCAGCATATCTCTACTACTTTTGGATACCCGGAACTCTATGCTTTGATGCTGCCTGAGCCCACAGATCCTCTAATGCCTTGAACTAAACCATAAATTGTCAATTTTCAACATCTGAAAGTGAAAGGTCAATGGTCAGCGCATCCTACTCTTTTGAAGGACTCATGTCTCCTATAGGTACAGTGTCCTGAGGCCCCATGGTAACTGTCAATATACACCCCTACATAACCGGCTTATCCCTTGAGGGGAAGTTCAGGGTCAAAGAGCATCTTCTTCATACAATGATGTGGTCATGCAGAGCCACACAGTGGCTCAATTTAATGAAGACAGGAACATTTATATAAAAGTCTGGTGCTTATCAATTTCTGGAAATACCCTTCCAACACCACCAATTAAGTATCTTAATGTCTCAAAGGAGTTGTCACAGCTCAGAAGATGTTCCCAATGCTGAACAGCCACTAACCACAAGTGGCCAATTAATAATATGCACACACATACACAGCTGACGTTATGCATAATGCACAAAGTGTGCAGCTGCAGACATCTTTTCCTGCTTGTTGTAATTCCTACCATTTCCATGGCCTCTCCATCTGCACTTGACCTATGTCCTTTATTATAACTGTTTCCCACAATTTGCAGATTGACCTTTGACCAGGCTCTGATGCAAGATTAGCTGAATGTGAAACTAGTGTGCAGTACAGTGCATAGTGCAGTGTAGTGCAGTGCAGTGCATTGTGTGCAAGGAAAAATGCATTAGGTAAGAGATAAGTTAAACAAGATAGTTCAATAAAGTCAAATATGATAATACAGTGTGTTAGAAATGGCACCTGGAAGGTGATTGGTGCATTGGTTAAATGTTTTAACTCTAGCTATTTGAAATAGATAAGCTTGAGAGATTTCACTAAAATCCTGCCTTCTTTTCATTGATTTTCAATTCAAAGTAGATATTGCCAGAGTGTAGGGAGTTTGATGCTGAGGTGCTTCAATGGCTTTAATTTAATTCATGAAAATGTAAGCAATATTTCTTTTGCATTTGGTTTCAGAATCTTACAGGAAATGGGTTTGATGTTCTTGGCTAATGCTATGACTTCAGTGAATATTCCTGGTTGGTAGCTAGCTGAATTGATGAGAGACTTGTTATGCATATATTTTTCATGAAGATGTGCTTTTTAGAGTGCTAGAATTTTTGATGTTGACAATTGTGGGAGACTGTCGATATACTTAGCAATAATTGCCGTTCATCATAAGGTTTCCTTGAGAAGAATTTCAGAGTTGGGGTCGATTTCTAACTTTTTAGAGGAAGCATTCCAGTTCACTCATGCATTCAAATTCAAAGTCAGAAAGTGCTTTTTTTTGTCAAAGTCCATAAAGGAAACATTTGTAAAAAGTGTAAAAAGTACAAAATTCATACTTTCTTTCATAACATTTTATAACACACAATTTAAGCTTCATTGCAAAATTCATGTGCAGCCAAAAACAGTTCTAATTGCATGGTTAATATATATTTAGATTAAAATCATGAAAAATCAGTTTAAAATAGATTAAAATATTGAAATATTGAAATCAGTAATAATAACAGCCCCCTTGGAATGGATAACAAGTGTTATATCATGGCAATAAAGCTTCTATAGCAAATTTCTTCCATCTTATCAGGCTAGTTATCAATATACCAAACAACAATCTGTTAGCCAATGATACTTCTAGGCTGAATCAGAATTAGATGCTCTCTTAGTCTTGGTCGTGGTTCTGATAGGTCATATAGACTCAAGGTATTCCCTAACTGAGAAGACTATGCACAGTCTTGTGTCAGATCTGTAGGTTCTTAAGGCTGTATTATTTTTATAGACTCCCAGGAATCGACAGAGCAGCACATTCCAGCACCTACATTGTCTAGTGTACACAAGGTAAAAAAAAGAAGAGATGTTCCTCTGTTTCACCTGCCTCCTGCACACAATGCATAAGTCATGGCACTTTGGGGAACAGCCCCATTTATTGGTGAAATTTGCTAGCAGTAAAGTCCCTAGTCTAAATCTTATGTAAAGGGACCTAGTGAACGGGGATCTATTTCACCAAGAAACATCATAAACATTGGTTTTGACTTGATTTATAAGATCCAATCTGTCAATCTTCCTTGGTGTGTTGATTGATTTGTTTTCCCCTTTTCATTTTCCCAGAAAGTCAGCTTCACTAATTCAATAGAGGAGATGGCAATAGCTGCAGGGTGTTTCCACAAGTCTGGGAGACCCAGATTAAATAGAGTCTGCTTGACATATTTTAACCAGGGAAGTGCCGTAGTGCCTTGGTTATCCAGGATGTTTCTTAGCCCTGCCCTGTACTTATTTTCTTTTTTAGTTCTATATGGCGCAAACTCGACCTGAAGGTACCAGAGCACTTTACATGAGCACTAGTTGCGTTACAGATGCACACATTCATTTTTGTTAGGCACAGGGAGATTAAGTGATTTGTCCAGAATCACAGGATGTTGAGCATCCCTGCAGAGACTCAAACCCTGCTCCCCAGCCTCAAGGTGGAACGATCTTTCCATTAGGCGACATGCTCTGTATGGTTCTAATTCCCCAATTAACCAAATCCGCAGCTAGTATAGACTACTTTTGAGCCTGCTTTTAGCAATGATCAGTTCTGTATCCATGTCCATTCTAAAAAGGACTAGTGGGTTGCTTTGTGGAGTCTCATTGCAGACCTCAACAATTTATTCTCAGCAACCCCCAGTGGCTCTACGTTGCTATAATCCCACAATTCAGAGTTGTTTATGGTGGCAGATCTCCAAGAGAGGAAATACTGGGTGGGATGTAATGTTCTTTGCAAGAGGGTACTCTTTGAAATGTGTCTCACTCAAGAGTTACTGCTTGAAAAACGAACTCCCAAGTAGTCAAACTCTAAAACCCTCTCCTGTATTATTCCATCCAGTTTAGGAGACCATCTGAAGTGTTTGCAGAGTTTTATTGTCATGAATTTGGTCTTATTAGAATCCACGGCAAGGCCATGATTGGTTCAAAAGAGTTTGAACCCAGCAAGAAGAGTCTCAATTCATTTTGGGGGTTTCTATGCCAATAGAGTGTCATCAAAAAACAATAATGTTGGTGTTTTTTAACCACCCAATGCAGGGGGATACAAATTATAAATTCCAAATTTATTGATGTATTAAAATGTTATTTTATCATCAATGTCATAAAAACATTGCAGAGTAAAAATATACCAATAACAACAATTAAAAACATCTAATACACACATAATGACAAGTAGCAATGAAAATTTGAAAAAATTAAATATAAAGTGCATCAAAAACAAGACCCATAAAATGTTATTTCATCATATCACAATCATTTCGCCTAATTTTCCAAGCTACATGCAGTACGTTTGACACAGCTTCTACAACATTTGGTAAGTTGTCAACTGAGCTTTGGGAATATTATTATAAAAATTTATTAGCATTACAACCCCTTCTCCCCTTATGCCCAGCTCAGTTGAAAAATGTCCTTGTGGATTTTTGTCAAATCTTAAAAAATATAGAGGGAAAAACATCTGGAGATATGCTTATTTTATGGGTGGGTGATTTTAATTGTTTTTTATGCCAACATAGCCAGAAGGGAATTTGTGGCCTAGGTAACTACAAGGATGAACTTCCGACACATTTTTCACATACAGTTCTAGGGGATCTGCTAAACGACATAATTTTTCACTTCGACATGGGATACGCAAACAAACTATGTCGACCGCCCATACCTTTTGAGCCCACTTTTAATGGGAGAGGTTGCAATTCTACAATTGATTTTGCCATAATGTCAAAAAGATATTCGAGTACTATTTCATCCTGTGAAACTCTTGACATTTTAATGAGTGACCACTACCCAATTCAATTGAATCTCAATATAAAAAGCTTAGTAACAACTATGACTAATGTTATCACTTGTAACTATAATTACAATATTAACTTAGCGAGTATAAATGGATATACATTGAATTGGGAAAAAGTGGATCCCGCGGCCTTTCTTAATCAATTAGTTAAAAGGTCATTAGATGAGATTGAAACTTGCCTATCACAGACGAGTGACGATGCGGAAATTTTGAATGCTTTTATTAAGATAACTGAGGAGGCTCGAGATCTATTAAAAAGGAACAGCGGCTAGGAACGAATAAACGACAGGGTTGGTTTGACAGAGATTGTAGCAAGGCCCACTCTCACTTGAAAAATGTCCTCCAAAGTAGGAATAGATGCAAAGAAGAAGTAAGACAGGCCCGAGCAGTATATCGATTAGCCCAAAAAAAACGTAAGACACAATTAAAAATGGAAGCTTGGCAGACCCTGCATCAAGCATGCCTAAAGAAAGATACCATTGGTTTTTGAAAGCGGTTAATGCACCCTTCTATGCAAATAGGGAGACGGATATTATAGATTTAGCTATTACTGAGCAGAAATGGGTGGAATTTTTTTCGTCTCTTTATAATGATGAGACTGTTGATTTTAATAAGATAGCCTCAGCCAAAATAGGGACTGAAGAAGATGCGCAGTCAAAAATATTTCCTATAGTTATTGATATTTCCCTTGAGGAGGTCAGTAGGGCTATAACTGATAGTGCTTCAGGGAAAGCTCCAGGGCCGGACGGCGTCCCAGTTGATGTCTATAAATCTAACCTAGCGTTATGGGCCCCGCTTTTAACGAATGTTTTAAATAGTTGTAATCGCTATAAGTTTATCTCTACCTGGACTGATGCAGTAGTGATCCCTATTTTTAAAAAAGGAGATAGAAATGACCCAAGTTGCTACCGCCCAATTTCTTTATTGGATGCATTTATGAAAATTGCAGGGAGGGTCATCCTGAATAAATTACAGTTATGGGCAGAAGAAAAAGGTGTGCTATCGATTCATCAATATGGATTTCGTACAGGTCTCGGTACGATTGAACAGGGACTAAACCTATCACTAATTATTGCGAAATACACTCTAGCAAAGGAGGGTAACCTCTTTTTAACGTTTGTCGATTTAAGCTCCGCATTCGACTGCGTCAAACATGAAAAGTTGTGGACCATCCTTCAAGAAATGGACGTTGATCCACCCCTGCTAGTATTTATTAAGGAATTGTATAGGGGGGCAGGGGCGAGGGTGCGATATGGGAGACAGGGGGAGTGTTCAGCTAAGTTTTGTATTAAAAAAGGGGTGAGACAAGGGTGCATACTTGCCCCTTTTCTTTTTTCGTTATACATCAATAGCTTAGGACAATTTTTGATTGACCATAGACAAGATTACCCCATTATTCAAAATACCCCTGTTCCCATTTTATTGTATGCGGACGACGCAGTTATTATGGCGCGGACGCGGATAGGATTACAAAGAACTGTGACTAATTTTGTTTTATATATGAAAGAAAGGGGCTTAAAAGTTAACATCACAAAGATGATGGAGCAGTAAAAATAAAAAAAATTTAACCCCTAACAAATTATATAATTAATTAATTAAAAATGTTCGTTTAAATGTATTAATCAACATTGTATATGTGGGAATGGTAATATGCCAATGTATGTGCTAAATAATCTATTAATGAATGTCCGTGTGTCTAATCATAACGTAAGAATAAAAAGCGTACTAAATAAAATAAATGCATGTGTGTGCTTCATAGAAATAAAATGTGTCGTTGCAAAAACAATAGTGATGGTAAGTAAGGAGCAGCTTAAATGTCGCTTTTGCTAGGTAACAACTAATTGGGGTACGTAGACGGGAGGGAAACGAAAGGGATATTTTTCTCTATTTTAATTATGTTTTATTTGCCTCAAATTAGTGCTTCTAAAGTAGAACCGAGTGGCGAGATAAAATGGCCGCCAGTGGGAAGATGTGCGCAGGCGCAAGGGGACACGTGGTACGGGATGAGATTGAAGAAATCTGGAGCCGCGTGATGTCTCTGAGAGGCTAGGATGCAAGAAATGGTCAAGGCTGGTGTGACCTAATTGAACTGATAGTGTGCCGTGATGATCAGGAGAGAGTCCGTGGGAAAGGAGCCCAAGAGAAAGGACAATGACTGCGGAGTTCTTGAATGTGTCAAAAGAAGATACAAATGAACTGATCGAATCGGATGGAAATGTTTAAGCGTATGGGAAAGGAAATGATCCAAGGACCCTTGAATCCAAGAGAACTTGATTAAAGAATGAATAAGCTGACATGCATGGACCAATGAAAGAAAAGCGTGATATTAATGTTGCAACAATTAGTTAGCAAAGTTAGAATTAGGGTATAAGAGGGCCTACTCTTAGTGGGAGGGGGTCAGTTGCGCAGTTCCAGTCAGTTGCGTAGTTGCAGAGTTCCAGGGAAGTTCCAGAGAGTTGCAGTTCGAGAGTCGTGGTTGCAGTAGAGGAGACGGGTTGCAGGTAGCTGATGCTGACGAGCTGAAGTTGCTGTTGCGGTCTTAACTTTACAGTTGAGTATGAGAATCAGGCTATTTCTAATCCCAAAGTTAGGTTAGAAATCATTAGGCTAAATTAGGAAGCTAGGCAGGTAACTAAGGTTTTTGGCTTCATGACAAAATTTCCTTTCTGCAATAAATTGATTATGCTTAATAAAATTGTGAATTTAAAATGAATAATTGAATAAAGTATTAAATCTTTTCATGCTTTTAAAATTATATAAAATTTAAGATTCTTTAAAAACCAAAATGACTCAGTGGTTATTTTCCTAAATGATTGTGACATGAGTAATTGGTTGATTGTGATTCAGCTGGTCTTAATCACTATGAACTAATTTCTTAAATGAATGATTCATCGACAAAACAATGAGCAGGAATATCTTAAGAAATAATTAAAAGAAAGTGATAAATTAAGGTAAATAGATATCCTTGCTCTTCCAGCGGTACACAAAATGGTGTTCTCCATTTAGTTCTCATGCTTCTCCTAGGAGTACGGAATTTCATAAAGGTGTAAAAGGAAATCCAGGAGTGTATGTGTGTGTGTTTAGGCGATGTTTATGGGCCCCATCGTCATGTGGATATGAGAAATATAGTTTGCCCCTGGATGACCTATAAGTAACCTGGGAGGAGGATAGTTTTTATTGTACGCGCTGCATCAAAGACATACACAATGAGCTGTGGAACTAAGAAAAGTAAAAATGTGACATTTTTATCGATAATAAAAAAATCGAAAATACAGACAGATTTTCCTACTTGGGAATCAATTTTGATAGGAAGGGGTCATGGAAACCGGCCATTAAGGCAAGAAAGCTCACCTTTTCAAGAGCAATAGGAGCAGTTATGAATTTCTCGAAAAAAATAGGCTGTAGACCAGTCCCTGAGCTACTGGATATTTATAAATCTAAATGCATTACGACCGCGACATATGGGGCAGGGATATGGGGTATCGCAGAATCACAAGATATTCAATTCTGTGAAAACGCTTTTATTCGCTATTTATTGGCGGTCCCCAGTTCTACTGCCACATATAATTGCCATCGGGAACTTGGTCTTACTTATATCACGGACATAATCAAAATTAATCCCCTACTATTGTGGCATAAGGTATGGGCATCTGTGGAAACAGGTTTTAACAGAGACGTAATTTTAGACTGTATTAAACTAGATAAGGTGGCTAGTATACCATGGATTAGTTATATAAAAAAATGTCGTATGAGATTGGTCATCCAGAATATTGTGATTCCCCAACTTGTATGGAAACGATATCTAGAAAAATTATAAAAATGTGTTATTTGAACCACCTAGCGGATAAACGATGGTGCATAGAAAGAGAGAAACAAACGGTAATGGAGAACCATCTGATGACAATTTGTCTAGGAATACAACCGTATTTGGTAAAGGTACAGAGTAGTTTTTGCCGTATGCTTTTAACCCGCTTCCGAGGTGGTTCTTTTTCAGGTTGACTACTTTCCCAGAAATTAACGATTGGTCGAAAAATGTGCCCCTATGCCCTTGTGATGATATTTCTGTACAATCGACTATGCATTGTACACTGTTTTGTAAATATTATGTTTTATTGAGGAAAAAGTTTTTAATACCAATTTTAAGAAAATGGGGCTTAAGACAATGCAGAATTGCTTTTTTAAGATTACAATCTTTGGAAAATGAACAAACTATTTTAGCTGTTTCTGCTTTTTTAAGAGCTGTGATTAGGTTTAGGAATACAATGTAAACTGCTTTTTTAGACTAATCTTATAGCAAGTGGTTATGAGGATAGATATGTACCGTTTTTTAATATTCTGTATCATGGTGTAATTTGTGCTTTACTCTTTTATACTTCTGTGCTTTTATGATTTTTATCGCATCAAAAATCGAATAAAGCGTATTTTGATTTGATTTGATTTGGTAAGTTGTCACTTTTACAAATCCTAAAAGCTTGTCAGATTCATGTAATTGGAAAGATCTGTGTAAGACTACTCATATGGGTTTTTTGCTCCCTACGAGTAGCAGGTATCTCGATGAACCATTTTTTAAACATTTGTGTGGCACCAGCTTGGATGGAGAAAGGTACCTCCCAAATATGTATAAAGGCCAGGTCACTCAAGGCTTTTTAAACAAAACTCAACCATTTTATTTTTGCAATTGTATTCTTAAAATCTTTGCAAGCCCCTCTCTATAATGATACACTTCAATGGTACTCCAAATACATGCCCAGAATAGTAGCAGTGCAGCCAATTCTATTATTTCATTAGAGCCAAGATCAAACCTAGCTGGCACTAATTGGGTGCCCCACCCCAAGCCTGTAAGGGCTCTAAAACAATTATCCCTGGCAATGCTCATTGTACCCAAGTTGCAATGGACCCATAGCTCAGCTCCATATAAAACATCCCCCTTGAAAGAGAATTGTAGAGTTTCATGGCAGGGAGAATTGGAAACCAAGTGTCCCTTTTAGCAAACCTGTCTATAGCCCCCGCTCTATGTTTGACTGCAATTGAGCTTTTTAGCATCTGAGGTTCCCAAGAGCCAGATTCTGCTAGCCAGATTCCTAAGTAATCAAACTACCCCACCTTTCCTAGTGGTTCATTCCTAAGATGAAAGCACCCCTCACCCTACCTGTCTTAACCAGGCTATACATTTGGTTTTGGTGGTGTTAATTACAAGGCCATACTCCAAACCAAGCTTGCTGAAAATATCAATCAGGTTTTGTAACCCTTCCAAATTTTGGCCAACAAAGGGTGTCATCAGCATAGAAAAGTGCAGGGATATGTTGTCCCCCAGGATGGGGGAATTGTTGACACAATTCAGCAGGAATGTAACACAGTTGTTAATATATAAAAGAATAAGCATGGGTGCTAAAATGCAAACATGGCACACACTTTCTTAAAGAATGGTAACACCTCAGCAACCTTGCATGATGCAGTATTAGCCTCTCTTGCCACAATTGCATTAGAGATAACATACATAGGTATCTGATTTTAAAAGATCGGGAGGAATCTTATCAAGCCCTGGTGCCTTCCCTTGTTTAAAATCAGCCACTGCATAGGCAGTTTCATCCAAAGAAAGAACTAATGGAAAAAAATGGGAGTTAAGCAGGTAGCTATCCTCCACGGAGTAGGCAACCCTAAACTTAGTCTTAGCAGCTCTACATGATTTATTAAAGCAGCCCTATGAGGGTTTTACTTTGAATGAGCTCAAGGCTCCACCAGTAAAAAAGATTCTCTAAGCGTTGCAAAATTGGATTGTGTTCCTTTACAATAAATGCATTATTTCTCCAATCATCAAACATAGTCTCCATATAGGAGGCAAGATTTTAATTTATTTAGGAGTAAACACTGGGGGAAAAACTCACTTCCTCTCACTTAACATTTCTACACTTATTTGTTACTTCTAATTGATCCTGGTGTCCCTGTAGCTCTTGAAGAAAGACCAGGGAATTCAGCTTCTTCATTTTGAGTTCCAGGGGTATGGCCACTCTCGTAACACCACAGCACCATCAAGTCACCCATTTGACTCCAAAGTCTCTCATCCAGGAAGATGTAGTCAATAGAGCTTCAGTATGCTCCTCTTTCAAAAGCGGCAGCAGGAGGTTTATCAGAAAATGAGCGGCCATTGCAGGCAAAGGCCATGTGTCAAAGTATTTCCACCACATGAAGAGAAGCCCTAGAAAGATTTCTCCTCACTGGGGAAATCAGTTCGGGGACCCCCCATATGAATTCCGCAGTGCTAGACAAATTGTGCGCCATACCACTCAGGCTCAAAGGTAAAGTTGAATTTGCCAGCCACAAGAACGTAATGGGACTCTCAATATGGTGCCAGTATTTAATTCAGCAGGTGAAAAACTGAAGATTCTTGCTTTTGCCTACAACTCCTATTATACATGCTAAACAGCAGGAGGGGTTTATACTTTGGGCAAGAAAACATTAGCCCTTGGATGTATAGAAAAGTGAACTGAACCTCAATAACAGGGCAGGATAAACAGGTGGACACCCATATGAGCAACCCACCTGAAGGACTTCCAGCAGGAGATTTAATAGCAGTAGCTCTAACTTTGTTGTTTACGCTCTTGAGTGTCCCTGTAATCTAAGATATATAGGAAGTACCACTTTCGCAGCTAAAAAAAGAATACTGGAACACCTAAGAGCAATAAAGAACAAAGATAGTCATTACCCAGTCGCTAGGCATTTTGAGGAATACCATTTCTCAAATAGCTCACTACTGCAATACTACATACTAGAACAGGTCAGACTGAACCCTAGAGGAGGGAACAGAACGCTGCAACTTAGACAACGCGAATCATGGTACATACTTGACTTACAAACTAAGAATCCTATGGGCCATAATCAAGATGAAGAATTGGGGATCCATCTTCATGAACACTGATTCGTGCCGGGACACTCTCGAGTATCTGTGCGCGATACAAATTAAATTAACATAACATAACATAACATTATACTACACTTGTTAATGAATTGGTTTGTCACGTTCGTTGTCTCTTTATCTTCCACCTTGGTTTTGACATATTAGAAATCTTTTTCTAGTTAGCAATTTTCTGTTATTCTTCCATTGCTGGCATACCTGTAACTTAGTAGCGATCTAGGCTGACATATGGATAGACATGATTTTAACTTGAATGAACCTGTAACATCTCGTCATCTTGAAGGGATTACAGCATAAGATAAGACTGTTGTTTTTCGTTATGGTTTCATGTGAATTACTGAGCCAGTTAGCTTAGCTTTACTGTGTACTTTACTAGCACTTTTCACTTTTGAACACATTTAATAGGGTTACACTCAAGGGTAGAAGGGTGAGTTTCAGCGGTATTTTGCACACAGTCTAATAGGATTTGTTATCTCTCCGTACTAAAGTAGAAGAGACTGCCTAACTTTGTTGTTCCTCCTTTCAGTAAGCCACTTGGCGAAAGAAATGACAGGAGTTTAATTACTCTTTTCTGAGTGTAATTTGCGATCTTATGATAGCCACCTTGGACATTCAATGCAAGACCTTTGGTCACTTTACATTGTGCCATTCCCTATGGAGCTCATAGTGAAAAACAGGAGCCCGTTTAAATAGCCACTATGGCATGATTTTCTTTTTTTCCTTTGAATAACTTTATCAGCACTCGGTTCACGTACACACTATGTGAACACTAGCTTGCTCCTCCATTCCATGCCTCACTGCAGGGACGTTGGCATGGTTTCACTACTAATGATATCCTATCCACTTTAACACATGAGAGGACAAGAAGCAATTCCTAGAGGAGAACGTACACAGTAAAGGGACAATACTAGAATCAGTACGGGCTCTTAGTCTATTTAGGGTATTTCCCCCGTATTACAGCCCCTTCCCGATTTTTGGACTTTTACACATCATAATCATGAGAAACTATCATGAATGTATGTATAGTAATATATATTGTATTGTATTGTATTGTAATTGCATTTGTATAGCGCTTACTACCCCTGACGAGGCGTCGAAGCGCTTTTTTGGTGAGTAGCACGCTACTCCGGGACCCATAGAGGATTAGTGTTGAATTAGTGTAGTGAAACATGCAAGTAAATTTTAAGTGGTGGATATGTTAGTCAGTTATTTGGATTCGGAAGGATAGAAGAGGAAAGAAGGTTTGTATTTATATAGCGCTTCTAACCCCTGATGGGGTGTTGAATCGCTTTTTTTTTTGGGGGCGATTAGCACGCTACTCCGGAAACCCATAAAGGATTAGTGGTGAATTAGTATGGTGAAATATGAAAGTAATTTGAGTGGTGGATATTAGTCAGTTATTTGGAGTGAGAAGGATAGCGGAGGGATAGAAGGGAAAGAAAGGTTTGCATTCATATAGCGCCTGTTACCCCTGATGGGGTGTTGAAGCGCTTTTCTGGCAAGTAGCAGGCTACTCCGGAACCCATAAAGGATTAGTGTTGAAAATTAGTATAGTGAAATATGAAGTAATTTGAGTGGTGGATAGGTTAGTCAGTTATTTGGATTGAGAAGGGTTAGGGAGGGGTAAAAAAGGAAAAAGGTTTGCATTTATATAGCGCTTGTAACCCTGATGAGGTGTTGAAACGCTTTGTTGGCGAATAGCATGCTACTCTGGAACCCATAAAGGATTAGTGGTGAATTAGTATAGTGGAATATGGAATTAGAGAAGTGAACATGCTCATCTGTTATTTTCATTGAAAAGGATAGTGGAGGGATAGAAGAGTGAAGGATTTCTTTTTTTAGGTCATAGCAGTAGGAGGAGGCTTTTGGATGAGTAAAAAGGGTTTTTGGAGGGGAAGAGTCAGAGGGAAGAGTTTAGAAAGGTTTGTTTTGGGGGATCGGTACAGTAAAGGAGGTGTCAGAAGATGCAAGGAGGGGTAGAGTAGGAGAGAGTCAAGAAAGGGTTATTTTGGGGAACATAGTAGTGATATGGCGTTTGGGATAAATGAGAGAGTGGGTGTAGAGGATATAATGATAGATGTATAGGGTGAGATAGGGTAGTGAATTGGAAAGAGTAGTAGAAAGAAGTTTGAGATGAGTCAGAAAGTTGGGCTAGAAGATATATTGAGGGAAGTTTAGGCTGAGAAATAGGGTAGTGCATTGGAAATGCTAAATTAGAAGAAAGTGATAAATATATAGATCCATAAGTACATTGAAAGTATATAGATGCATAAAGGAGGTAAGTATATGCAGATTAAAGATATTGATAGAGGTAGCGGATGAGAAATAGGGTAGTGCCTTGGATATACTTTTTCAGGAGAAAAGTAACAGACACACAGATCCAAGTACATGGAGGTACATAGATGCCCAATGGAAGCAAGTACATGTAGACCAAAGAAGATTTGTTTTGTTTTTCTTTTGTTTTTGTTTTTATAACAACATAATTATTGTACATGTTTATACAAAGCAATACACGAAGATAGGCACATATCTATAGTGAAAATCAATGCTTATGTACAGAGGAACAAATACATAGGGTGGGTATTAATGAATGGGAAAATGGGCAGCATTCCTGGCCCTGGTCCCGACCAGTTTCGAACAGGCTCAAACAGGCAACTCACCCTTGTCCTCTCCACCCTTAACAGGCTCAAACATGCACTCACCCTTGTCCTCTCCACCCTTAACAGGCTCAAACAGGCACTCACCCTTGTCCTCTCCACCCTTAGCTGAGACGCCCGGGCTGAGACGCCCTAAGCCTTGGCCGTTTATAGCCCTAGTAGTCAGGTGACCCCTTCAGCCAATGGGAACCCTAGCCCTAACAATTTCCAATCACAGCACTAGCCCTAAAATCTAGAACCAATAGGAGATGAGGACCTTACAGCCAATCTTAGCCCTAGTCCAAGCACCCAATCAGTTTCAAAAACCCTTGATCTCTACATCCAATAGAGGCCCTAGCCCTACCAGTAGTCTCAACCCTAGTCCAAGCAACCAATGGCACAGGAAGCCCTAGTCCCTACTTCCAATAGAAAGCCTAACCCTACTCTTAGTCCCACACCTAGTCCAGCAACCAATCACACCAGAAGCCCTAATCGCTACTTCCAATTAAAGGCCTAACCCTAGCCCTAGTCCCACCCTAGTCCCAACAACCAATAACACAGGAAGCCCTAGTCCCTACTTCCAATAGAAATACTAACCCTAGCCCTAGTCCCAACCCTACATTGATTGAATCACAGACCCAGAAACCAAGCCGAACCCTCAAATACCCAACCAATGAGGACACTAACCCTAATCCAATAGAAACATCAGATACAACCACCAATCAGTGTACACATGTACCAAACAATATCAGACTATATAAGGTCCCAGCTTCCTCAGACAAGGTTTGCTGGCCAGGGAGTTGGAAGCTGCTTCTCTATTCAGAAATCTCCTAGGAGACAGACCGGCTCAATCCACACTTTGGACTTCTGCAGGTAAGGCCCCAACAAACTTGTCCTCTAACAACACTATTTGTAGAAAACTTTACTCCCTCTCCTGGCCAAAAAACGAAGTGCACAGTCCCTATTAAACACAGTTTAAACAGCTTACAGCACATTACTGCTGTCTAAGGAGGGAAGGGGGGGCTGGTTTCACTGACTTGTTAACACAAGATGGTCGCTGGGGGTGCACTGCTTAACATACAGATCTTAGCACAGAGCAAAGGAGACATTTGGAGGGAAAAAACTGATAGTCACAGGGAATGAGAGGGAAAAACTACAGAGTTTGGACTGCAAATCCCACAATTCAACAGGTTAAATGGAAGCAAGTTTAAACACAAAAACATGGGATAAATTATGCAATCACTGGCAGGTTAAAACTACAATTTTAAACTGTAACAACCACAGGCAAAGACAGTTAAAGAAATTTAAAAAGAAAAAATAAGATGATGCAATCACAGGTAGGGAAAATCGTTTTTTAAACTTTTTTAGGCAAGAGACAGCACTAGTCTGCCTCCTTACCACTTCCTGGACTCTGCTCACTGCAATCTGGGGCACAGGTAGGCTGCAACTCACAACTATGGTTATCTCGGAAATTCCATGCTACAAAGAACATGTCTACAGGTTTTTAACGCAGTGTAATTATTCACCATCAGTGTAATAATTCACCATTAAAGGCCTATTAGGTTTAACATATGCATCTAAAAGTAAAAAAGTAAGGCTCCTGCCTTTTAGTAACAAATCAGACGTATGGCATCTCACAAATATTTCCCAATGAACCAATCAGGTCTATATAATTTATTATTGGCTTGCCACAATAACCAACTCAGGACTCCTTGATACAGCATATGTTTTTGTACAAAAAAACAGCTGGCAAAACAAGGTACATCCCAGCCCTAGTAGGTCTAACTGGCATTCTCGCAGTGCAAATCTTATACCACAAGAGTTTGTCAGTGCCTAACCAGCACCAAAATCTATGCCTACTACAGTAATGCGAGAGACTACAGGTAACAGAAAAAGCAGGCCTTTAGACCTAAACCTCTCACAGTAAATATCAGCCCCATTACCTATGTCGTAACTTTTAATAACAGATCAGACCTACCGCATCTGACAAATGGCCTTAGTGACTTATCACTATAACCAATTCAGGCATACTGTAGTGTGAATAAAGCTTCCAATGAGGGATAAAGCGTCTAACTGCTACCCAATCAAATGCTGTAGCTCAAAGAAACGACATGTAGGAGGAGCCAAAGATGAGCTGTGCTCTTTATTTTGATCACATAACGTACAGCGCAGCTGCGCTGTCAAGTCAAACCTAGATAATACCCAAGACAGATGATGCAGCGTTATAGATAAAGGGTGAAGTAATGCAGAACAAAGCAAAGCCTGCGAGGTAATTTTTTGCATAAAGATCTAGTACCCCAACTATTAAACCAGACTATTCCAATGACATAGTAGAAACTGCTACCAACTAACATAAGTATGCAGGTTAGAGTAAAAGGAATATAAATAGGCACAAGAAAAGGCAGATTAGAACAGCTGGTACCCCTGTTCTGACACCACACTCAAGAAGGAAGAGACAAGTGTCTTGAGCAAAGGACTTTCTTTTGTTCCAACAGCACGTCCAAATGAATTTGCACTTAAGACTGAACTTCATCGCTTTTTTAGAAAGATCCGTTTAAGATATTTTTTCAAAGAATCGCCCAGACCTGGAGCAATGTCACCGACAGGACTGCGGATTGCATCTACGTTTGTTCCACCGGCTAATCGCATGACGAACAAGATCCTTGCTTATGAGAGTGTGGTCCTTAGAGACATCTCCAAACTCATGAAGGAACATAAGCATACCAAATACAATATAACCAAGCCGGAGAAGGACGCTCTTAACTCCCTGAGAAACAATAAGAACATTTTAATCAAGCCGGCAGACAAGGGGGGTGCCATTGTGGTTCAGGATCTGGCGAACTACAAGATGGAAATTCTGAACCAACTCCAAGATGGAGTCAGCTACAAGAAAATCAATGGAGACCCCTCTAAGGAGTTGGCCCAAGAGATATTGGGGATTACCACCCGTGGCCTGGATCAAGGCTTCCTAACTAAGCATGAGTTCCTATACCTAAACCAGAAGCAACCCCGACTGCCTACACTCTACACTCTACCAAAGATACATAAGGACCCACAGAATCCACTGGGACGTCCAATCGTCTCAGGATGCGGTTCATTGCTTGAACCACTGAGCAAATATATTGACCATCTTCTTAAACCACTAGCTGAAACCACCAGGGCGTACCTCAGGGATACGATGCAAACTATAAACCTGGTAGACGAACGCCATACGATCCGAATAGTCAACTTCTTGTGACTTGTGATGTTATCTCTCTCTACACAAGCACACCACAAGCAGCTGCCCTTGGGGTAATGCATGAGGCATTAGAACAACGGGTGGCTCCCGTGACTGTTCCAACAGATTTCATTATAGACCTCCTCAGAATTGCTATGATGAAAAACTTTTTCTTCTTTGATGGCCATTTCTATTTTCAAACTAAAGGAGTGGCTATGGGCGCTGCCTTCGCCCCTGATCTAGCCATCCTCTTCATGGACCATTTTCAGAGATCCTTTATATTTGGGGCGTCAAATCCATATCTTGATAAGATATCCCTATGGAGGCGTTATATCGATGATATACTCTTGATTTGGACTGGAGAACATACTGAATTGGTCACATTCCATTCCTGGCTTAATGAGAGGAGCCCTGATATCCAATTCACCATTCACTCAGATTCGAAGGAAATTGATTTCTTGGACATCACCATCAAATCTGAGGACGACCATCTCTACACTACTTTGTATCGCAAACCTGCGGAGAGGAACTCTTTGCTCAGATACAATAGCCATCACCCAAGAGGACTCCGAGATAATCTCCCCTTCGGGCAATTTTTACGGATCCGCAGAAACTGTTCAAAGAAGACCGACTATATGGCCCAATCAGATGATTTACTGAATCGACTCATGGAACGTGGATACCCTAAAAGACTCACCAAGCGAGCACAGAAAAGGGCTTGGTATAGCCCCCGCCAAGATCTGCTCAAACCTAAAGAAAGGGATGATGGACTCATGGAAAGAATGATATGTGTCACAACATTTTCAACCCAAAGCCATGCCATTAAGGAGACCATTAATAAGCATTGGGGTCTCATATCAGATGACATTGGACAGGACAACCCTCCTATGCATTCCTTCAAGAAGGCCAAAAGTATTAAAGAACATGTGGTACGTTCCTTTTTGGAAACTCCTGAGACGCCCACCATTACATCTATGTGGAACCTTGGGTCATTTCAGATGTGGGAAATGTAAGGCTTGCCCAACAACAATCCAAACGAAAGAACTTACCTACAAAGACCATGTCATCACTCTGAATTTCTTTTCCAACTGCAACACAAGTAACGTAATCTATGCCATCTTATGTCCTTGCGATCTTATCTATGTAGGACAAACCCAACAGAAGATCAAAGCCCGGATTCTTCAGCACTGCAGCCGTATTAGATGTGACGTACAGGGAGCACCACTTGTGGAACACTTCTCAAATATGAGTCACAGCCCTGATGAATTGCGATGGGTAGTACTAGAAAGAGCCTCCTTGGGCCCTAGGGGAGGCAACATTGGCGCGATTCTAAACCTAAGAGAGTGCAAGTGGATGTCCCTTCTGGACTCCATCAAGAATGGTCTTAATGAATCAGAAATTAGTCATGCCCAATTTGCCTGTATACCTGTGGAATAGTGCATACTTGTTCCTCCGACATCTGAATGTAGATTTATCTAATTACAGACTCCATTGTGCCTATTTGAATGGGTTGAGTTTTTGTTTTCTTTCCGGATATGTCCTAAGTGATTTTCTGATCTGTGCACGTTATGGATATGTACAGTCTTTTATTTAATATATTTCATCTGTGATAACATAATGTACCCCCTTTTCATATATATTTTTATATATATTTTATATATATTATGTATATTTTCAATTGGGCATAAACCTGGTATAATGTTTTCCATCTACGTATCAATTAACGGTTGTAATATATTTTTGAGATAGATTCCATGAGCCCAAGATATGTAAGAACGTTCTCCATCTATGTATTAGACTCTAATGACACGATATTATGTGCAGTCCATGGACCTTCAATGAGCTTATGAAATGCACGCACTCTTTACTGTTTTATATTATACCATTATTATGTTAATGTAGGCTTTTAAGATGGTAATTGAATACTGCGTATACCAACATGTCAAGATACCCCGTTAGTACATTTCAATTGAGCTGGGGTCTCATCTGCACATGGTATCTTTTCAGTGCACCTCCAAATCTTAGTATCTTCCAAACCTTGTATAAGGTTTTCCATCCACGTATTAATCAACGGCTGTAATATATTTTTGATATAGATCCCAAGATATGTAAGAACGTTTCCCATCTATGAATTAGACTACACTGACACGATATTCTATGCAGTCCATGCTCCTCCCATGAGCATATAAAATGCACACACTCTTTACTGATACCATTATTATGTTAACATATGTTTTTAGATGGTAATTTAATACTGCTTACACTAGCATGTCAAGACACCTCTTATCTGCACATGGTCTCTTTTCAGTGCACCTCTGAATTTTATTATTTTCCATTTACATCGCACCGGCACAGGAGACCTAAGTCTGTCTTCAGTGCCCCCACCTCTCCCTCCATGGTGAGTCAGCATTCAGCGCCTGCACGCATTGCTTTGCCATGCGTGATTTATGCCTGTATATAATCCAGTAGAAACCGGCCCTCCGTGTCTTTCGTTCGCACGGATTCCTCCACAGAACAGCGGTGAGTAAGCAGCCATTTAGTGTATCTGTCTAGAGGACTTGACTTTGTTGGTCTGTCAGTCGTTTTCACGAGTTACTGTATTTTTACTCCCCTTTTTTACTTGACTTCTAGACGCGCAGGAAACTTCAATGTTCCAGCCCATTTTTCTAACGCAGGTAATTAGGTTTATTTAAACTCGGTTTCTCGTGTCAGTGGGATATCATGTTACTTTTCCAGCCATTACCCAAGGTTTCTGAGTCTCTGGAACTTTTCTGGAACTTAGCTGGATAGATTCCCTAGCGCTCTAATTAGGTTGGTGGGTTTTTTAACTCTGACTTTCATTTCACTTTAAAGCGTGTTTCTAAGCATTTTGACCATACAGTGCTTTCAGTGGGCCTCCTATTCGTTTTGGCAGACTAGTTTTCTATTTTGCAGGTCTGTACACTGCTTTGTCTCAACCCGGTTCATTTGTGCTGAACTTAACCCTTTTGAGTTAGACCGTATATTGAGCTATGGAATCCTGATAGATGCACCATTTACATGTGCGTGATTTTACGATGTTTCACTAATTGTGTGTGCATATTTGCAGGGTTCTGTTAAGATTCTACCATGTATACTTCGTGCCATCAGCCGTTTGATTAGGCATACAACCTGACAAATGCACTATTGCTGGCGCGTAAATTTATGGTGGTTTACTATTTGTGTGTGCATGTTTGCACAGTCCTGTTCTGCTTCCCTGCTTCAGACTACATGGCATTAGCAGATTGATTAGGCTTGCAACCTGATGAATGCACTATTACATGCACGTAATTTTATGGTGGTTCACTTTTTGTGTGTGCATGTATGCACGGTCCTGTTCAGCCCTCATTTTTTATTTCAGATTATTTGCCTTCAGCCGATCGATTAGGCTTACTACGGTGAAATCCACCTGTATAGTGAGTGATACCTGGATTTATTCCTTCACATATTTCGGCAACATTAAGATTTTAGAATAATGATTCAGCATCTTATTTTCACAGGTGCTGTTTTTCACCCCCTTCTGGTTACTCGGAGCCCCACAGGCCCCCGCATAACTTCAGCCTCTCAGCAGAGGCGTCTTATGGTAATTTACCACTCTCTCCATCCTATAGATATATTTTGTGATCTGTATGACACTACATTTTTTAAGTAATTTTTATGCTCTTCCCTCAATCCCCTCACCCACAATACACCACAGTCCTGATGAAGACCCCGGCTTAAGGATTGAAATAGCCTACTGATATATTGGGGTCGAAACGTCGACACTCTCTCATCAAGCCAGTTTTAACACCAGAGATTTAGTACTGTGTTAACTATAACCATGGCTATACAAGCTTTTTTGTAAATATTGTGATTAATAGGCTCGATCAAGGAGCAACTTGTCTTCTGAGTAATATATTGCCTTATCTTGATGCAAACTACATTCTTGAAGTCACTACCCCTACCTCACTTGAATCACCATCACTCCACCTTCCCTCTTTTTTCCCCTTTCTTTTCTCACCTAGGGATATCATTGTATATAATAATGTATGAATTATGTTAATAATATACCAACGCTCAGTGTGAATTAAACACTAGGAGCAACCAATTTTTTGTCTTAGTTTTATTTATGTTGTAATTTTGGATTTAGAATTGTATGGTCGTATTCTGGGACCACTGTTCTTATGTACCGACACCAAGTTCAGCATCTCGAGATGTAGCAAACGATGGGCTATGCAAGCCCACTCCTTGCACAACACTACTGACGTGCTGAAGCCAACTATGACAGATGCACAATACAGCAAGGAATGCAAGCAACGAAGATGCATGCTGAGGAACAAGACATTTTTGCTGGTCTTAAACTGAACGTCAATAGAGTTGGCAAATAAGATAGTTCTGCTTGATATTTAATATTCAAGACGTGCTTTCTATGCATAACTAAAATGTTCTGAAATACTACAGCATGAGAAATTCATACTATGATGGTGCCAGTGAGCCGTCTAGCACAGACGCAGTTATATCTGCACCTTTAAAAACCTAAAGATGAGAAAAGTAGGTCCTCAAGAAAGTCATTCCACATTAAGAAGTCATGAACGGACCTTTGACTCATTCCAATAAGTATCTGCCAGGGAGAGCGACCCCTGACCTTGACTGGTAGGTCGCTCCCCCACCACACAGCTCCGTCTGTGTGCCCTGCTGCTGCCCCTGATTGTGCTAGTATTTCCTTTCTGTGCCCCCTTGCTGCCCCTGATTGTGCTTGTTTTTTCCTTTCTGTGCCCCCCTTGCTGCCCCTGATTGTGCTCGTTTTTTTCCTTTCTGTGCCCCCCTTGCTGCCCCTGATTGTGCTCATTTTTTCCTTTCTGTGCCCCCCTTGCTGCCCCTGATTGTGCTCGTTTTTCCTTTCTGTGCCCCCTTGCTGCCCCTGATTGTGCTCGTTTTTTCCTTTCTGTGCCCCCCTTGCTGCCCCTGATTGTGCTCGTTTTTTTTTTCCTTTCTGTGCCCCCCTTGCTGCCCCTGATTGTGCTTGTTTTTTCCTTTCTGTGCCCCCTTGCTGCCCCTGATTGTGCTCGTTTTTCCTTTCTGTGCCCCCTTGCTGCCCCTGATTGTGCTCGTTTTTTCCTTTCTGTGCCCCCTTGCTGCCCCTGATTGTGCTCGTTTTTCCTTTCTGTGCCCCCTTGCTGCCCCTCATTGTGCTAGTTTTTTCCTTTCTGTGCCCCCTTGCTGCCCCTGATTGTGCTAGTTTTTTTCCCTTTCTGTGCCCCCTTGCTGCCCCTGATTGTGCTCGTTTTTCCTTTCTGTGCCCCCTTGCTGCCCCTGATTGTGCTCGTTTTTCCTTTCTGTGCCCCCTTGCTGCCCCTCATTGTGCTAGTTTTTTCCTTTCTGTGCCCCCTTGCTGCCCCTCATTGTGCTAGTTTTTTCCTTTCTGTGCCCCCTTGCTGCCCCTCATTGTGCTCGTTCTTTTTTTTTTTTTTCCTTTCTGTGCCCCCTTGATGCCCTGATTGTGCTCGTTTTCCCTTCTGTGCCTGTTTCCCGCTGCTACGCCCCTGCGGCCCCGCCCCCTCACTGCCCATTCGCTGCCCCATTCCCTGCTCCTCCCTCCCACCTCCCCATTTATGGCGGCCGCTGCGTGGTGAAGAGAGCGACCCCTGACCTTGACTGGTAGGTCGCTCCCCCACCACACAGCTCCGTCTGTGTGCCCTGCTGCTGCCCCTGATTGTGCTCGATTTTTCCTTTCTGTGCCCCCTTGCTGCCCCTGATTGTGCTCGTTTTTTCCTTTCTGTGCCCCCCTTGCTGCCCCTGATTGTGCTCGTTTTTTCCTTTCTGTGCCCCCCTTGCTGCCCCTGATTGTGCTCGTTTTTTCCTTTCTGTGCCCCCCTTGCTGCCCCTGATTGTGCTTGTTTTTCCTTTCTGTGTCCCTTTGCTGCCCCTGATTGTGCTCGTTTTTTCCTTTCTGTGCCCCCCTTGCTGCCCCTGATTGTGCTCGTTTTTTTCCTTTCTGTGCCCCCTTGCTGCCCCTCATTGTGCTAGTTTTTTCCTTTCTGTGCCCCCTTGCTGCCCCTCATTGTGCTAGTTTTTTCCTTTCTGTGCCCCCTTGCTGCCCCTCATTGTGCTCGTTTTTTTCCTTTCTGTGCCCCCTTGAGGCCCTGATTGTGCTCGTTTTCCCTTCTGTGCCTGTTTCCCGCCGCTGCGCCTGCGGCCCGCCCCTCACTGCCCATTCGCTGCCCCATTCCCTGCTCCTCCCTCCCACCTCCCCATTTATGGCGGCCGCTGCGTGGTGAAGAGAGCGACCCCTGACCTTGACTGGTAGGTCGCTCCCCCACCACACAGCTCCGTCTGTGTGCCCTGCTGCTGCCCCTGATTGTGCTCGTTTTTCCTTTCTGTGCCCCCTTGCTGCCCCTGATTGTGCTCGTTTTTTCCTTTCTGTGCCCCCTTGCTGCCCCTGATTGTGCTCGTTTTTTTCCTTTCTGTGCCCACCTTGCTGCCCCTGATTGTGCTCGTTTTTCCTTTCTGTGCCCCCCTTGCTGCCCCTGATTGTGCTCGTTTTTCCTTTCTGTGCCCCCTTGCTGCCCCTGATTGTGCTCGTTTTTCCTTTCTGTGCCCCCCTTGCTGCCCCTGATTGTGCTCGTTTTTTCCTTTCTGTGCCCCCCTTGCTGCCCCTGATTGTGCTCGTTTTTTTCCTTTCTGTGCCCCCCTTGCTGCCCCTGATTGTGCTCGTTTTTCCTTTCTGTGCCCCCTTGCTGCCCCTGATTGTGCTCGTTTTTTCCTTATTGTGCCCCCCTTGCTGCCCCTGATTGTGCTCGTTTTTCCTTTCTGTGCCCCCTTGCTGCCCCTCATTGGGCTAGTTTTTTCCTTTCTGTGCCCCCTTGCTGCCCCTGATTGTGCTCGTTTTTTTCCCTTTCTGTGCCCCCTTGCTGCCCTTGATTGTGCTCGTTTTTTCCTTTCTGTGCCCCCCTTGCTGCCCCTGATTGTGCTCGTTTTTCCTTTCTGTGCCCCCTTGCTGCCCCTCATTGTGCTAGTTTTTTCCTTTCTGTGCCCCCTTGCTGCCCCTCATTGTGATAGTTTTTTCCTTTCTGTGCCCCCTTGCTGCCCCTCATTGTGCTCGTTTTTTGTTTTTTCCTTTCTGTGCCCCCTTGATGCCCTGATTGTGCTCGTTTTCCCTTCTGTGCCTGTTTCCCGCCGCTGCGCCTGCGGCCCCGCCCCCTCACTGCCCATTCGCTGCCCCATTCCCTGCTCCTCCCTCCCACCTCCCCATTTATGGCGGCCGCTGCGTGGTGAAGAGAGCGACCCCTGACCTTGACTGGTAGGTCGCTCCCCCACCACACAGCTCCGTCTGTGTGCCCTGCTGCTGCCCCTGATTGTGCTCGTTTTTCCTTTCTGTGCCCCCTTGCTGCCCCTGATTGTGCTCGTTTTTTCCTTTCTGTGCCCCCCTTGCTGCCCCTGATTGTGCTTGTTTTTTTCCTTTCTGTGCCCCCCTTGCTGCCCCTGATTGTGCTTGTTTTTCCTTTCTGTGCCCCCCTTGCTGCCCCTGATTGTGCTCGCTTTTTCCTTTCTGTGCCCCCTTGCTGCCCCTCATTGTGCTAGTTTTTTCATTTCTGTGCCCCCTTGCTGCCCCTCATTGTGCTAGTTTTTCCTTTCTGTGCCCCCTTGCTGCCCCTCATTGTGCTCGTTTTTTTTCCTTTCTGTGCCCCCTTGATGCCCTGATTGTGCTCGTTTTCCCTTCTGTGCCCGTTTCCCGCCACTGCGCCCCTGCGGCCCCACCCCCTCACTGCCCATTCGCTGCCCCATTCCCTGCTCCTCCCTCCCACCTCCCCATTTATGGCGGCCGCTGCGTGGTGAAGAGAGCGACCCCTGACCTTGACTGGTAGGTCGCTCCCCCACCACACAGCTCCGTCTGTGTGCCCTGCTGCTGCCCCTGATTGTGCTTGTTTTTCCTTTCTGTGCCCCCTTGCTGCCCCTGATTGTGCTCGTTTTTCCTTTCTGTGCCCCCCTTGCTGCCCCTGATTGTGCTCGTTTTTTCTTTCTGTGCCCCCTTGCTGCCCCTGATTGTGCTCGTTTTTCCTTTCTGTGCCCCCTTGCTGCCCCTGATTGTGCTCGTTTTTCCTTTCTGTGCCCCCTTGCTGCCCCTGATTGTGCTCGTTTTTCCTTTCTGTGCCCCCTTGCTGCCCTGATTGTGCTCGTTTTCCCTTCTGTGCCTGTTTCCCGCCGCTGCGCCCTGCGGCCCCGCCCCTCACTGCCCATTCGCTGCCCCATTCCCTGCTCCTCCCTCCCACCTCCCCATTTATGGCGGCCGCTGCGTGGTGAAGAGAGCGACCCCTGACCTTGACTGGTAGGTCGCTCCCCCACCACACAGCTCCGTCTGTGTGCCCTGCTGCTGCCCCTGATTGTGCTCGTTTTTCCTTTCTGTGCCCCCTTGCTGCCCCTGATTGTGCTCGTTTTTCCTTTCTGTGCCCCCTTGCTGCCCCTGATTGTGCTTGTTTTTTTCCTTTCTGTGCCCCCTTGCTGCCCCTGATTGTGCTTGTTTTTTCCTTTCTGTGCCCCCCTTGCTGCCCCTGATTGTGCTCGTTTTTTCCTTTCTGTGCCCCCTTGCTGCCCCTCATTGTGCTAGTTTTTTCCTTTCTGTGCCCCCTTGCTGCCCCTCATTGTGCTAGTTTTTCCTTTCTGTGCCCCCTTGCTGCCCCTCATTGTGCTCGTTTTTTTTCCTTTCTGTGCCCCCTTGATGCCCTGATTGTGCTCGTTTTCCCTTCTGTGCCCGTTTCCCGCCACTGCGCCCCTGCGGCCCCACCCCCTCACTGCCCATTCGCTGCCCCAGTCCCTGCTCCTCCCTCCCACCTCCCCATTTATGGCGGCCGCTGCGTGGTGAAGAGAGCGACCCCTGACCTTGACTAGTAGGTCGCTCCCCCACCACACAGCTCCGTCTGTGTGCCCTGCTGCTGCCCCTGATTGTGCTCGTTTTTCCTTTCTGTGCCCCCTTGCTGCCCCTGATTGTGCTCGTTTTTCCTTTCTGTGCCCCCCTTGCTGCCCCTGATTGTGCTCGCTTTTTCCTTTCTGTGCCCCCTTGCTGCCCCTGATTGTGCTCGTTTTTCCTTTCTGTGCCCCCTTGCTGCCCCTGATTGTGCTCGTTTTTTCCTTTCTGTGCCCCCCTTGCTGCCCCTGATTGTGCTCGTTTTTTTCCTTTATGTGCCCCCTTGCTGCCCCTGATTGTGCTCGTTTTTTCCTTTCTGTGCCCCCTTGCTGCCCCTGATTGTGCTCGTTTTTCCTTTCTGTGCCCCCTTGCTGCCCCTGATTGTGCTAGTTTTTTCCTTTCTGTGCCCCCTTGCTGCCCCTGATTGTGCTCGTTTTTTTCCCTTTCTGTGCCCCCTTGCAGCCCCTGATTGTGCTCGTTTTTTCCTTTCTGTGCCCCTCTTGCTGCCCCTCATTGTGCTAGTTTTTTCCTTTCTGTGCCCCCTTGCTGCCCCTCATTGTGCTCGTTCTTTTTTTTTTTTTTCCTTTCTGTGCCCCCTTGATGCCCTGATTGTGCTTGTTTTCCCTTCTGTGCCTGTTTCCCGCTGCTACGCCCCTGCGGCCCTGCCCCCTCACTGCCCATTCGCTGCCCCATTCCCTGCTCCTCCCTCCCACCTCCCCATTTATGGCGGCCGCTGCGTGGTGAAGAGAGCGACCCCTGACCTTGACTGGTAGGTCGCTCCCCCACCACACAGCTCCGTCTGTGTGCCCTGCTGCTGCCCCTGATTGTGCTCGATTTTTCCTTTCTGTGCCCCCTTGCTGCCCCTGATTGTGCTCGTTTTTCCTTTCTGTGCCCCCTTGCTGCCCCTGATTGTGCTCGTTTTTTTCCTTTCTGTGCCCGCCTTGCTGCCCCTGATTGTGCTCGTTTTTTCCTTTCTGTGCCCCCCTTGCTGCCCCTAGATTGTGCTTGTTTTTCCTTTCTGTGTCCCTTTGCTGCCCCTGATTGTGCTCGTTTTTCCTTTCTGTGCCCCCTTGCTGCCCCTGATTGTGCTCGTTTTTTCCTTTCTGTGCCCCCTTGCTGCCCCTCATTGTGCTAGTTTTTCCTTTCTGTGCCCCCTTGCTGCCCCTCATTGTGCTAGTTTTTTCCTTTCTGTGCCCCCTTGCTGCCCCTCATTGTGCTCGTTTTTTTCCTTTCTGTGCCCCCTTGAGGCCCTGATTGTGCTCGTTTTCCCTTCTGTGCCTGTTTCCCGCCGCTGCGCCCCTGCGGCCCGCCCCCTCACTGCCCATTCGCTGCCCCATTCCCTGCTCCTCCCTCCCACCTCCCCATTTATGGCGGCCGCTGCGTGGTGAAGAGAGCGACCCCTGACCTTGACTGGTAGGTTGCTCCCCCACCACACAGCTCCGTCTGTGTGCCCTGCTGCTGCCCCTGATTGTGCTCGTTTTTCCTTTCTGTGCCCCCTTGCTGCCCCTGATTGTGCTCGTTTTTTCCTTTCTGTGCCCCCCTTGCTGCCCCTGATTGTGCTCGTTTTTTTCCTTTCTGTGCCCCCTTGCTGCCCCTGATTGTGCTCATTTTTTCCTTTCTGTGCCCCCTTGCTGCCCCTGATTGTGCTCGTTTTTCCTTTCTGTGCCCCCTTGCTGCCCCTGATTGTGCTCGTTTTTTCCTTTCTGTGCCCCCTTGCTGCCCCTGATTGTGCTCGTTTTTTCCTTTCTGTGCCCCCCTTGCTGCCCCTGATTGTGCTCGTTTTTTCCTTTCTGTGCCCCCCTTGCTGCCCCTGATTGTGCTCGTTTTTCCTTTCTGTGCCCCCTTGCTGCCCCTGATTGTGCTCGTTTTTTCCTTTCTGTGCCCCCTTGCTGCCCCTGATTGTGCTCGTTTTTCCTTTCTGTGCCCCCTTGCTGCCCCTCATTGGGCTAGTTTTTCCTTTCTGTGCCCCCTTGCTGCCCCTGATTGTGCTAGTTTTTTTCCCTTTCTGTGCCCCCTTGCTGCCCTTGATTGTGCTCGTTTTTCCTTTCTGTGCCCCCCTTGCTGCCCCTGATTGTGCTCGTTTTTCCTTTCTGTGCCCCCTTGCTGCCCCTCATTGTGCTAGTTTTTTCCTTTCTGTGCCCCCTTGCTGCCCCTCATTGTGATAGTTTTTTCCTTTCTGTGCCCCCTTGCTGCCCCTCATTGTGCTCGTTTTTTTGTTTTTTCCTTTCTGTGCCCCCTTGATGCCCTGATTGTGCTCGTTTTCCCTTCTGTGCCTGTTTCCCGCCGCTGCGCCCTGCGGCCCCGCCCCCTCACTGCCCATTCGCTGCCCCATTCCCTGCTCCTCCCTCCCACCTCCCCATTTATGCGGCCGCTGCGTGGTGAAGAGAGCGACCCCTGACCTTGACTGGTAGGTCGCTCCCCCACCACACAGCTCCGTCTGTGTGCCCTGCTGCTGCCCCTGATTGTGCTCGTTTTTCCTTTCTGTGCCCCCTTGCTGCCCCTGATTGTGCTCGTTTTTCCTTTCTGTGCCCCCTTGCTGCCCCTGATTGTGCTTGTTTTTTTCCTTTCTGTGCCCCCTTGCTGCCCCTGATTGTGCTTGTTTTTTCCTTTCTGTGCCCCCCTTGCTGCCCCTGATTGTGCTCGTTTTTTCCTTTCTGTGCCCCCTTGCTGCCCCTCATTGTGCTAGTTTTTTCCTTTCTGTGCCCCCTTGCTGCCCCTCATTGTGCTAGTTTTTTCCTTTCTGTGCCCCCTTGCTGCCCCTCATTGTGCTCGTTTTTTTCCTTTCTGTGCCCCCTTGATGCCCTGATTGTGCTCGTTTTCCCTTCTGTGCCTGTTTCCCGCCACTGCGCCCCTGCGGCCCCGCCCCTCACTGCCCATTCGCTGCCCCATTCCCTGCTCCTCCCTCCCACCTCCCCATTTATGGCGGCCGCTGCGTGGTGAAGAGAGCGACCCCTGACCTTGACTGGTAGGTCGCTCCCCCACCACAGCTCCGTCTGTGTGCCCTGCTGCTGCCCCTGATTGTGCTCGTTTTTCCTTTCTGTGCCCCCTTGCTGCCCCTGATTGTGCTCGTTTTTTCCTTTCTGTGCCCCCCTTGCTGCCCCTGATTGTGCTCGTTTTTTCCTTTCTGTGCCCCCCTTGCTGCCCCTGATTGTGCTCGTTTTTCCTTTCTGTGCCCCCTTGCTGCCCCTGATTGTGCTTGTTTTTTCCTTTCTGTGGCCCCCTTGCTGCCCCTGATTGTGCTAGTTTTTTTCCTTTATGTGCCCCCCTTGCTGCCCCTGATTGTGCTCGTTTTTTCCTTTCTGTGCCCCCCTTGCTGCCCCTGATTGTGCTCGTTTTTCCTTGCTGTGCCCCCTTGCTGCCCCTGATTGTGCTAGTTTTTTCCTTTCTGTGCCCCCTTGCTGCCCCTGATTGTGCTCGTTTTTTTCCCTTTCTGTGCCCCCTTGCAGCCCCTGATTGTGCTCGTTTTTCCTTTCTGTGCCCCTCTTGCTGCCCCTGATTGTGCTCGTTTTTCCTTTCTGTGCCCCCTTGCTGCCCCTCATTGTGCTAGTTTTTCCTTTCTGTGCCCCCTTGCTGCCCCTCATTGTGCTAGTTTTTTCCTTTCTGTGCCCCCTTGCTGCCCCTCATTGTGCTCGTTTTTTTTCCTTTCTGTGCCCCCTTGATGCCCTGATTGTGCTCGTTTTCCCTTCTGTGCCTGTTTCCCGCCGCTGCGCCCCTGCGGCCCCGCCCCCTCACTGCTCATTTGCTGCCCCATTCCCTGCTCCTCCCTCCCACCTCCCCATTTATGGCGGCCGCTGTGCGGCCGCGCCGCTGGCACGCCTAAGGCAAGCCTGTCTGCGCCCGTCCGTGCCGTGACCGCGCCCAGCGCCAGACCCCCTGGTCCGGGCATCCCCCGCGCCCGCCACATCAACAGACGCTGATACGACGCCAGCACCCTCCACGCACTCAACCCCGGAAAAGATCACTCCTGCTACCAGGCCACCCCGAAGCGCACCCAAGGGCCCTTCACCTGCCGGAACTGCAGCTTCGCCAGCACCCGCCCCGCCAAACCACCACCCAGGAAATAACCCAAATACCTCAGATGCATCCTCCTCAACACCCGCTCCGCCCGCAAACACGCCATCGAACTCTGGGACCTTCTCGACTCAACCTCCCCAGACGTCGCATTCCTGACGGAGACCTGGCTGAATCCCGCTTCAGCCCCGACATCGCCATTGCCAACCCGGACGGATACAAGATCACCCGCAGGGACCGCACCAATGGAGTCGGAGGAGGCATCGCCATCGTCCACAGGAACACCCTCAGAGTCTCAACCAACACCGACGACACCCTCAGCACCGCCGAACACATGCACTTCCAGATCCACACCGATCCCAACACCACCCTCAGAGGAACCCTCATCTACAGACCCCCCGGACCCCGACCACAGTTCAGCGATTCCATCGCTGACTTCGTCAGCACACACGCCATCGCCTCCACGGACTACATCCTCCTCGGGTACCTGAACTTCCACCTCGAGAACAACAAGGACACCAACTCCACCACCCTGATCGACAACCTCGCCACCCTCGGACTCAGACAGCTCGTGACTACACCCACCCACGCCGCCGGCCACACGCTCGACTCCATCTTTTCCGCAAGCCCACACGTCTCCTTCAACCACACCTCCGAACCCCACTGGACTGACCACCACTGCATCCACTTCACCCACAGGAAGCCCACCACGCACCACCGCACCGAACAAATGCATCGCCGCTGCTGGAGCAGAGTCACGGAAGACCAGCTAACCACAACCCTCGCCCTGAACCCACCCGCCGAACCCTCCGACCCCGACACCGCCGCCCGCAACCTCAGACAGTGGATCGACAACTGCGCCAACACCCTCACCCCGCTCAAGAATCCGCCCAACAGCCACACCAGCAAGAAAGCCACCTGGTTCACCGAAGACCTCCAGGCCTCCAAACGAACATGCCGAAAACTGGAGAAGATCTGGCTCCACGAACGGACAACGGACAGCTACGCCGCCCACAAGAGCACCACCCGCAGTCACCATCACCTCATCAGATCCGCCAAAAGGGCCTCACTCAAAGACCACCTAGACAACAACGCACACAACAGCAAAGAGCTCTTCAACATCGTGAAGGAACTCTCCAACCCCAGCTCCAACACCAACGACATCCAGCCGTCGCGAGACCTGTGCAACTCACTGGCCACCTTCTTCCACCGCAAAATCGCCGACATCCACGACAGCTTCAACACCACGACCGCCCCGGCAACCACCGAGACCACTGCCCCCACAACCACCAACCGCCTGCTCCCCTGGACCAACATCAACGACGAGGACACCAGCGAGATCATGAACACCATCCACTCCGGTTCACCGCTAGACCCGTGCCCTCACCACATCTTCAACAAAGCCAGTACAGCCATCGCGCCCCATCTCCGGAAAATAATCAACATCTCCTTCGAGACAGCAACCTTCCCGGAAAGCTGGAAGCACGCCGAGATCACCGCCTTACTCAAGAAACCCAAGGCAGACCCCAAGGACCTCAAGAACTTCCGACCCATCTCTCTGCTCCCGTTCCCCACGAAGGTCACTGAGAAAATCGTCAACAAACAACTGACCCGCTACCTCGAGGAGAACAACATCCTGGACCCTTCCCAGTCCGGCTTCCGCAGCAACCACAGCACCGAAACCGCCCTCATCGCCGCCACCGATGACACCAGGACCCTGCTAGACAACGGAGAAACAGCAGCCCTCATCCTCCTGGACCTATCAGCCGCCTTCGACACGGTCTGCCACGACACACTACGAACACGCCTTCACGACACCGGGATCCAAGAGAAGGCCCTGGACTGGACCACATCCTTCCTTTCCGGCAGAACACAAAGCATCCGCCTCGCCCCCTTCCGATCCAAGGCCACCAAGATCATCTGCGGCGTACCCCAAGGCTCCTCCCTCAGCCCAACGCTGTTCAACATCTACATGGCACCCCTCGCCCACGTCGCCCGACAGCACAACCTCAACATCATCTCCTACGCCGACGACACCCAGCTGATCCTCTCCCTCACCAAAGACCCTCACACCGCCAAAGCCCACCTCCACGAAGGAATGAAGGCCGTCGCCGAATGGATGAGGACCAGCCGCCTGAAGCTGAACTCGGACAAGACGGAGGTCCTCATCCTTGGTTCCAACCCTTCAGCCTGGGACGACTCCTGGTGGCCAACATCACTGGGAACAGCCCCGCCACCCACCGACCACGTACGCAACCTAGGGGTCATCCTCGACCCCACCCTCTCCATGACTAAGCAGGTCAACGCCGTTTCCTCATCCTGCTTCAACATCCTCCGAATGCTCCGCAGGATCTTCAAGTGGATCCCCACCGAAACAAGAAAAACAGTCACCCAGGCCCTCGTCACCAGCAGGCTGGACTACGGAAACGCCCTCTACGCAGGAACGACGGCTAAGCTCCTGAGACGGCTGCAACGCATCCAGAACGCCTCTGCACGTCTTATCCTCGACATCCCCCGACGCAGCCACATCACACCCCACCTGAGAGACCTGCACTGGATCCCTGTCAACAAGAGGATAACCTTCAAGCTCCTCACCCACGCACACAAAGCACTCCACAACTCCGGACCAGCCTACCTCAACAGACGACTCAGCTTCTACACCCCCACCCGCCAGCTCCGCTCGACCAGCCTCGCCCTCGCCACAGTCCCCCGCATCCGGAAAACGACCGCCGGCGGCAGATCCTTCTCCCACCTCGCCGCCAAGACCTGGAACACCCTCCCCACCAACCTCCGAGAGACCCAAGACCTACTGGCCTTCAGAAGACTCCTCAAGATCTGGCTCTTCGATCAGTAGCAGCACCACCCCCCTCTTCCCCCAGCGCCTTGAGACCCTCGCGGGTATGTAGTGCGCTTTATAAGTGACATGATTGATTGATTGATTGATTGATTGATTGATTGATAAGTAAACAGTGAAAGATCAATTGCCTATTCTAGACGTCAAAATCTCCAAGATGCGCACGCCACTGTCATTGTATTCACAAGTGTGAATAAGGAAACAACTTTAAAATCCAGAGTAATCTACATTGGGATGCCTGCAAGACTCTTACGATCCTCGTCTCGGAGGATCCGTTTTGAAGCAGGACTGGTGATTTTGCATTAACATGTCCTTGGTATAAAATAGACCTGATAGTGTATGGATGGGATCAGGCACCACAGGCTATCACAATCACTATTATGGCGACTGTCTTCAGGACAGTCTCACAAGGCCACTCTGCTCTTCACCTGGGAGAAGGGTGTCATTGAAGGGTAGCATCGCCATCTGGGCCATTAAGAAGTCACATTTCCACGTTGGCTGCAGTGGTGTGTGTGTATATATATATATATATATATGTATTATCTACTGGCGGTCGCCAGTAGATAGTTATAGTTAGGACCTATTTTCCATAGGAAATCCGCGACATTCTATTTGAAATAACTCTTGCGTCGGTTGACGAATCTTCGCGAAATTTTCAAACTTTATTGCCCGCTCCGGTCCGCTCCTACCCTGAAAGTCTCAGGGTGATTCGTCAAGCGGGGGCCGAGAAAAAAGGGGGGTCCCAAAACGTGTTTTCCCCATTCATTTTCCCATAGGAAAATTTAGACACAGCTACAGCCCGAACTGCTGAACGGAATTACACCAAATTTGGCAAAGAGGTAGTTCTTGGTTCAGAAAGAACCCTTTTTGTTAAATGGTGTAAATCCGTTCAGTAGTTGCGGAGAAATTAAAAAGATAAGAGTCAAAAAATCACTTTCCCATAGGAAACTTTATGCAAGGCTACAGCCCGAACTGCTGAACGGAATTACACCAAATTTGGCAAAGAGGTAGTTCTTGGTTCAAAAAGAACCCTTTTTGTTAAATGGTGTAAATCCGTTCAGTAGTTGCTGAGAAAATCAAAAGTAAAAACACATATATATCTGGGCGGAGCCTAACCACACATGTCATCGAAGATCTGATTGGCTGTCAGCACTTCATCCTGGAATTGCTGGCAGCCATCTTGGGACCAATATAAATGATAGTACCCCATTGAAATGCATTGTAGTGAATCGAAGATTTTGAGGGTTACCAAAAGGAGAACTATAAAGGGTGATAACAGACTTTAGTTACATTAGAATTCATTTGTTGATGGTACCATACTAATTTCAGGAATTGTGGTGTGTTCTAAGGTGATTTTACCCTGTGAAAAACCTTCTGCTGGGATATCATGAATCATGTTTGAGAGAAAACTATTTTCACATGCTTGTCCCATACAGTTTTGGAAGCTGCCCCAGAAGCTAAAATGAGAGCATATTTTCTGTAAATTCACATTATCTTTCTCAGTCATGTGAGAATGAAGTCTGACATTCTCAGTAAAACATGTACATCCAACAAGGGCAGAGACTGTCAGTTGATTCCTTTGTGTTCTACTGCAGCTTCCCAGAGTGTTCTAAAGAACAACTAGAGTGCTAACAGCCTTACTTATGACAAAGTATGGCACACCTGAAGCCATCTTGATTGGAATAAACTGGTAACACTTAAAACATTTAATTTAAAAAGGAACAAAATGATGGGGTTCATCTTGTCATAGAAATTATGGTTAGTGCTCTGGAAAGAAAAATTAGGACATGTTTCAAGTGTGATCTCAAATATCTTCCTGTTATATTTCAACAGGAGCAGCCTGTCAGTTGATGCCTTTGTGTTCTACTGCAGCTTCCCAGAGTGTTCTAAAGAACAACTAGAGCGCTAACAGTCTTACTTATGACAAAAGTATGGCACACCTGAAGCCATCTTGATTGGAATAAACTGGTAACACTTAAAACATTTAATTTAAAAAGGAACAAAATGATGGGGTTCATTTTGTCATAGAAATTATGGTTAGTGCTGTAGAAAGAAAAATTAGGACATGTTTCAAGTGTGATCTCAAATATCTTCCTGTTATATTTCAACAGGAGCAGCCTGTCAGTTGATGCCTTTGTGTTCTACTGCAGCTTCCCAGAGTGTTCTAAAGAACAACTAGAGTGCTAACAGCCTTACTTATGACAAAAGTATGGTACACCTGAAGCCATCTTGATTGGAATAAACTGGTAACACTTAAAACATTTAATTTAAAAAGGAACAAAATGAGGGGTTCATTTTGCCATAGAAATTATGGTTAGTGCTGCAAAAAGAAAATTTAGTGCATGTTTTAAGTGAGATCTCAAATCCTCTTCTATTTCATTAGAAAATTCTGACATGCAGACTGAAACAATCACTTTCAATACCAGCAGTAGACTTCCAGTTAACTCCTTGGTGAGCAGTAGCTTTACTACAGTGATCTAATGAACAACTAGAGTAATAACATTCTGAATTTATGGCAAATGTGTGACACATCTGAATGCCTTCTTGATGGAATCAAAGTAAAAAACTGAAAGCATTTCCTACTGAGGAAACTGCAGTAAATGAGGAAATTAGGAAACTTCATAACAAAGAAGTCTTCCAAGATGGCCACCAGTGAAAAAAGAGCCCAAATGTAGCACAAATATTACCCAGATGTAGCCCACATATAGCCCAATGACAAAAGTGTGCAAAACACTTTTTATTTTTAGTTTTTTGCAGTTTTATGTAGTGCAGACTGGTCAGGTATTGGAGCGTTGCATCTTAAAACATGACCCCCTACACTACAAAAACACCACTGCACTACCCTAAACCCTAAAACACTACCCCAGCACGACCCCCTACACTACACAAGCACCACTGCACTATCCTAAACCCTAAAACACTACCCCCAGCATGACCCCCTACACTACACAAACACCACTGCACTACCCTAAACCCTAAAACACTACCCCAACACCACTGCATTAACCTAAATCCTAAAACACTACCCCCAGCACGACCCCCTACACTACCCAAACACCACTGCCTACCCTAAACCATGACCCCCTACACTACACAAACACCACTGCACTACCCTAAACCCTAAAACACTACCCCCAGCACGACCCCCTACACTACACAAGCACCACTGCACTACCCTAAACCCTAAAACACTGCCCCCAGCATGACCCCCTACACTACACAAACACCACTGCACTACCTTAAACCCTAAAACACTACCCCCAGCACGACCCCCTACACTGCCCGAACACCACTGCACTGCCCTAAACCCTGAAACACATACCCTAGCACGACCCCCTACACTGCCCGAACACCACTGCACTGCCCTAAACCCTGAAACACCACCCCTTCACGACCCCCTACACTGCCCGAACACCACTGCACTGCCCTAAACCCTAAAACACCACCCCCAGCATGACCCCTACACTGCCCGAACACCACTGCACTGCCCTAAACCCTGAAACACTACCCCCAGCAAGACCTCCTACACTGCCCGAACACAACTGCACTGCCCTAAACCCTGAAACATCAACCCCAGCAAGACCCCCTGCACTGCCCGAACACCACTGCCCTAAACCCTGAAACACCACCCCCAGCACGACCCCCTACACTGCCCGAACACCACTGCACTGCCCTAAACCCTGAAACACCACCCCCAGCACGACCCCCTACACTGCCCGAACACCACTGCACTGCCCTAAACCCTGAAACACCACCCCCTGCACGACCCCCTACACTGCCCGAACACTACTGCACTGCCCTAAACCCTGAAACACCATCCCCAGCATGACCCCCTACACTGCACGAACACCACTGCACTGCCCTAAACCCTGAAACACTACCCCCAGCAAGACCCACTACACTGCCCGAACACCACTGCACTGCCCTAAACCCTGAAACACCACCCCCAGCAAGACCCCCTACACTGCCCAGACACCACTGCCCTAAACCCTGAAACACCACCCCCAGCAAGACCCCCTACACTGCCCGAACACCACTGCACTGCCCTAAACCCTGAAACACCAGCCCCAGCACGACCCCTACACTGCCCAAACACCACTGCACTGCCCTAAACCCTGAAACACCATCCCCTGCAGGACCCCTACACTGCCCGAACACCACTACACTGCCCTAAACCCTGAAACACCACCCCCAGCACGACCCCCTACACTGCCAGAACACCACTGCACTGCCCTAAACCCTGAAACACCACCCCCTGCAAGATCCCCTACACTGCCCGAACACTACTGCACTGCCCTAAACCCTGAAACACCACCCCCAGCACGACCCCCTACACTGCACGAACACCACTGCACTGCCCTAAACCCCGAAACACTACCCCCAGCAAGACCCCCTACACTGCCTGAACACCACTGCCCTAAACCCTGAAACACCACCCCCAGCAAGACCCCCTACACTGCCCATACACCACTGCACTGCCCTAAACCCTGAAACACCACCCACAGCATGACCCCCTACACTGCCCGAACACCACTGCACTGCCCTAAACCCTGAAACACCACCCCCAGCACGAACCCCTACACTGCCTGAACACCACTGCACTGCCCTAAACCATGAAACACCAGCCCCAGCACGACCCCCTACACTGCCCGAACACCACTGCACTGCCCTAAACCCTGAAACACCACCCCCAGCACGACCCCCTACACTGCCCGAACACCACTGCACTGCCCTAAACCCTGAAACACCAGCCCCAGCACAACCCCGTACACTGCCCGAACACCACTGCACTGCCCTAAACCCTGAAACAACAGCCCCAGCACGACCGCCTACACTGCCCAAAAACCACTGCACTGCCCTAAACCCTGAAACACCAGCCCCAGCAAGACCCCCTACACTGCCCGAACACCACTGCACTGCCCTAAACCCTGAAACACCACACCCAGCAAGACCCCCTACACTGCCCGAACACTGTAGGAGAGTAGGATCTGCTTCACAGGGGTACCCCCACTTTTTGCTGATACTTCACTGGTTTTCGACATTAGTCTGGCTGGGGCCCTGCTATTCAGAACCCCAGCCTAGCTGTTTCCTCTTTAAAAGGGTCTCCATGTGCCTTAGGCACATCTCTGATTGGGATCTGGAGTGCCCTTGTAAGTCCCTAGTATATGGTATACTATGTACCAAGGGCATAGGTACCTCAGAGGCCTGCCAGGGGCTGCAGCATATATTATGCCACCCCTGGTAGGCCATCCAAACTGACACCACAGGTCTGCTACTGCAGCCTGGGTAAGGTGGTGCATGCACCCCTTGCTGTGGTATAGGTTACCTATATCACTAAATGCATACACACATATAAACCTATAAGTCACTCCTAAGGCAGGCCTTATCAATCCTAAAGGCAGAGTGCATGGTTCCTATGTGAGAGGGTGCCCCTGCATGAGCAGGGCCCCTCTGCAGCGTTCGGAGACCATCTCTGATGCTGTTTGTAGTGCAGCCTGACCATATACTCTTAAACGCATTATATCCTCGCGGTAAAATGCTAACTATGGAATGGCTGCACCGAAACATGTCGTGTTTGGTGTCAAACATCTTGGAATACTACCCCCCGCCAATTCTGGCGGCGGGGGTAGCATTCCACCCTTCTAGAGGGAAAGGCATGTTAACTCTGACGAGTCCGGTAACTTCTTTCCAGAGCCCTGGCATCACAAAATGGATGCTGCTGCCACAGACACGAGTCTGGCCTCCTGCTGCTGGACGAAACTCCGGCAGGGGAGGCCTGGACAATAGGTTTCCTGTCCCAGGGAGGTGTGACCACCTCCCCAGACAGGACAATGTGTATTGGGGCTGGGCGGGAGCACTTTCGGGTGCTTTGAAGTCCTGCACTGGGGGCACATTTGGTGTCCCTGTGCATACCCCAGTTCAAACCGGATCAGGGGCTTGCAGCCCCTGCTTTGGCGCGAACTGGACAAAGGGAAAGGGGTGTAGCCACCCCTCTGCCCTGACCCACCCATAGGTGGGGCCACAGAGTAGTCCATCCCCTATTTTTGGAATAAAGGTAGGAACCCAGTCCTTAGGACTTTAGATTATACCTGGACGAAACTCTGAAACAGAATCCTGGACCTTCGACGCTCTACTCACGATTAGAGGACTGAAGAATCTCCCTTGGGGTCAAGGAGTGACTCCCCTGCTTGGCAGGCACCAAAGAAGCATCTGTCCGGTTCGCATCACTGAAGCTCCCGTCAGACGCCGAAGTCATCGCATCACCAGAGGTGGATTCTCAGACTTCCCCGAGGCTACCCTGAGTCCCCAGCAAAGCTGAGGCCCGTGGCTATCGTGGGTAACGTGAGACCGTGACCCCTGGACACCGAGCACACTTGCAAGTGCACCATCTTCTGGGTCTCCCAAGAAGTCGTGCTTTGGGTTCCGAGTAGCCCTAGCCTCCAGCACCACCTGCACCGAAGATCACTGGCCCCCACTCCACGAGTGTCCTGTAAGCCAGCTCCACGTGCGGCGTCACGAGGCTCCTTCGCGGTCGCTAGCCCGTTGGCTAGTAGCCCTTACTGAAGGCCAATCTTTTCTTTACTTGGCAGTCTGGTTGCTCCAGGCCTGCCCTCACTTACCCTTGCTGGGTGAGTTCCCCAGACCTTGCTGGTCTGCACCATCGACGATCTTCAGCTACATCAAGACTTGCCGTTGCCAAGGCTTGTTGGGTCCAATCTGGTCGCCGACACCGCAGCACTCGACAGACATCGTGTACCAGCCCGAATCCTGCTCCTGGTTGCCGACAACGCCTCCTGGACCTCGTGGCTGCAGAAACGAGATGACCGTCAACGCACCTGAAGCACTCGACATCGGTGGGCATCCGTCCATCGCCTCCCTGGTCACTGGCTAGTGACCCAGACTCTGTCCCCTCTGCTTTCAGGTTCTTCAGAACTCCGATCCACTCTTGGATCCACCCGGACACTTTTCTCCTGGTCGCCAGCAGCACTTTGCAGCAGATCGCCATAAGAACCGACGACGAAACCCGACCCCGAAAGGCACCTATGCACCCGGCTTCCCTGGGTGAGGTAACACGAGTACTCCGGTGCTCCCGTGGGTAGAGACTCTTCAAAGTCCTAGATCTCAAAGGGTTTTGTCCTAGTCCTCTTTTAAGTGTCCCTTTCCTCTATTTTCCCGATCCCGACTTTCTCCATAGAAGTTAACGGCGTATCGCGGTTGTGTATTTACACTGCACGCGTCTCCCGTGGGTCCCCTGTGTCACTACCTTGGGTGGTTCCTTGTGGTCCAAGCACTTCTAGAGGCTCTAGGCCTAGTGTCTAGTTCAGTCGTGGTTCGCATACCACTTTATTGGTATATGGTTTGGTACGCCCCTAGGGCCCAAACGTGTATTTGTGCTATTACTGTGATTTAAGATCTTATAACCTATGTACTTCGAACTCTAGCCTCATAAAGAGACTAGAGGGGTGTGTTTAGTAATAAATACATATATTTTGAATATATACCTGGTGTGGTGCTCTTTCATTTGGTCACTCAAGAGATTATAGACTGGTAAAACAAGCTGCTTTACATTCCTTCAAGACTTAGCCTGAAGGCTGCTCTCCACAGCTACCACTAGGATAGCTTTCAATAAGGTTGTCTTTAACCTACCTACCATAAGAGTCGATTTGGACTGGTGCAAGGTGCCCACTATAATTAGTGGACAGCATATGCCAGGCCAACTTCTCACATTGGTGTGCAGCGTGTGGGATTCCAGCTTGCTATTGTTTTACCAGATAATCTCAATTGAATTGATCAACTGAAAACCACTAAAGGTACCTAAGGTACATATAATTTAAGCTTAGAATATCAGTAAGTTCTACTGAACTTAGAGTTGTGTGTTAAGGGATAGCACAACCCTTTCTACAACTCAAGAGAGTTTAGTAGGCCACACTAGAGTAGGTAGTGCATACACCACACCACACTAGTAATGTCTTTAAAAGCAGGATCTAGAGATACCCTGCAGGAAGCCATGGAGCTTCCCCCTCCAAGTATGACACACTCCCATTCTTGGAACTGAGAGCTTTGTGTAACGTGAGGAAATTAAGGACAGGCCAAAGTCCCACCACCCAACACCTCCAGGAGATGTTGGTGGCTTATGATCTTAGTAAGTCCTCAGAGACTGAAGGGGTAGGAGCAGAGGGTGGGCCAGCAGATGAGGAAGGGGCCAGGGGTACTACTACCCCCAGCCCCCCTCTGAAACTGACCAGGAGGGTGACAATGACCCTGACCTGGAAAACCCAATCCCTTCTGGGGAAGATGAAGATGAGGATCTGGAGAACCACACCTTTGTCCCCCAGGAAGGATTATGAGTGTGCTCAGAAAGTCTAGGTCTCCTTCTCAGGAGTCTAACCACTCTGGCACCTCAATAGGGAGCTCTGTTTCTTCTCACAGGAGGGAATCCTCTCATGAGAGAAGAAAGAGACTGGTCCAGTATGAGGAAACTCAACTGGAGATCAGGAAGAAGCAATTGGCTTTAGATAGAGAATCCCTAGATCTCCTTAAAGAGAGAAGAAAGTTGGGACTAGAGTCCCATGGTGGCAGCCATATCCCTAGAGATAGGGAAAGGTCCTATGACCATAGGAACCTGAGCAAGATTGTCCCTCCCTACCAGAGTGGGGATGATATCCACAAATGGATAACTGCTTTAGAGAGGGCCTGTAAAGTACAGAAGGTCCCTCAGGAGCAGTGGGCAGCAATCTTGTGGCTCTCCTTTGCTGACAAAGGTAGAGACAAGCTCCTCACTGTTAGAGAGGAGGATGCTGACAATTACAAGGTCTTGAAGAGTGCTCTTATTGATGGGTTTGGCCTAACCACTGAACAGTACAGGTTGAAGTTCAGAGACACCCAAAAAGCACAGACTCAAGACTGGGTAGACTATGTGGATTGTTCTGCCAAGGCTCTGGAAGGCTGGTTGATGGGCAGTAAGGTGTGTGACTTCTCAGGATTGTATAATCTGATAATGAGGGAGCAGATTCTTAATAACTGTCAAAACCAGCTGTTGCATCAGTACCTGGTTGACTCTGATCTGACCTCTCCCCAAGAATTGGGAAAGAAGGCAGACAAATGGGTCAGAACCAGGGTGAAGCAGAAGGTACAGAACCAAGGTGGGGAAACCAAGAAGCAAGATGCTAAGAACTCTGACAAGGGTGGGGAGAAGGGTAAAGATCAAAAGTCTTCATCAGGCCCCCAAAAATCTTCTTCTGGTGGGGATTCCCAGTCTACCAAGGGTAAAGGCCAAAGAAAACCATGGTGCAAGGTCTGTAAGCAAAAGACCCACTGGACCAGTGATTGCACCAAGTCCAAAGACTCCAGTCCAGCCTCCACCAATGCCCCTAAGGCACCTGTTCCCCCTAGTACAGTTGGTGGAAGTGCTCCAGCCAAGGGTTTAGTAGGGTTCATCCTGGGAACTGAGTTGGGCTCTGACTTAGTCAGGGAGCTGACTCAGGCTGTGTTAGTCTGTGATGGAGGCATGGATGTGACCTCCACTGTGAGTCCCAGTAATCTGGGCAAGTACAGACAACAGCCTTTAATCAATGGACGAGAGGCTTTGGCATTTAGGGACACAGGGGCAAGTGTCACAATGGTGACACAAGACCTTGTGCTACCTGGGCAAGTTATACTTGGTGAAATGTACCAAGTGACCAATGCTAGCAATGTCAGAACAGACCATACTCTGGCAGTTGTTAACTTCTCCTGGGGAGGGGTAACTGGCCTTAAGAAGGTTGTGGTAAGTGCAAACCTACCAGTCGAATGCTTGCTTGGCAATGACTTAGAGACTTCTGCTTGGGCAGAAGTGGAGCTCAGGACCCATGCAGAAATGCTGGGGATCCCTGCAGATGTGTTTGCTGTGACCAGGTCACAAGCTAAACTGTCTAAAACTGAACAGGCCTTGGATTCTGGAAGAATGGACCAAGTGCCTTCCAAGAGGAGGAGTAGTAGGGTTAAGGCAGTGCCTTCCCCTTGGCTCAGGAGGAAGATCAGTCCCTTGAGGGGGATGATCTCAGCCCTGAAGAAGGAACTGTCCCAGAGGAACTTGAGCCTGACCAGGTTGAGTTCTTGGGGACAGGGGGACCTTCTAGGGCAGATCTGAGCCAGGAGCAGCAGAGCTGCCCCTCCCTTGAACCCCTCAGACAGCAAGCTGCTGCTGAGGCTGCTGGGAAAGCTAGTGGTCCCCATACAGTGTATTGGGATGATGGACTCCTGTACTCAGAGAGTAGAGACCCCAAGCCTGGTGCTACCAGGAGGTTGGTAATACCTTTGAAGTTCAGGGGCTTCCTATTGACCCTAGCCCATGATATTCCCTTAGCAGGACACCTGGGCCAGAACAAGACTTGGGACAGAATTGTCCCTCACTTTCACTGGCCCCACATGTCTGAAGACAGTAAGGAGTTTTTCGCTCCTGTGTAACCTGCCAAGCCAGTGGCAAAGCAGGTGGCACTACAAAGGCCCCCTGATACCACTACCTGTGGTGGGGGTGCCCTTTGAGAGGGTAGGGATTGACATTGTTGGTCCCATGGATCCCCAAACAGCATCTGGGCACAGATTTATACTGGTGGTAGTGGATCATGCCACCAGGTATCCAGAGGCTATACCCCTTAGGACCACTACAGCACCTGTGGTGGCAAGGGCCCTCCTGGGAATTTTCTCAAGAGTGGGCTTTCCTAAGGAGGTGGTATCAGACAGGGGTGCAAACTTCATGTCTGGGTACTTAAAGGCAATGTGGAAGGAGTGTGGAGTTACTTATAAGTTCACCACACCCTATCACCCACAATGCAATGGTTTAGTTGAGAGATTCAACAAAACCTTGAAGGGCATGATTAAAGGGCTCCCAGAAAAGCTTAGGCGTAGATGGGACATACTCTTGCCCTGCCTTTTATTCGCATATAGGGAGGTGCCTCAGAAGGGGTTGGTTACAGCCCTTTTGAACTTCTGTTTGGCCACCCTGTGAGGGGTCCACTGTGCTTGGTGAAGGAAGGATGGGAGTTACCTCTCAAGCCCCCAAAGCAAGATATAGTGGACTATGTACTTGGTCTCCGCTCCAGGATGGCTGAGTACATGAAAAAGGCAACCAAAAACCTTGAGGCTAGCCAGGAACTTCAAAAGGCCTGGCATGACCAAAAGGCTGTCCTAACTGTTTACCAGCCAGGACAGAAGGTGTGGGTGTTGGAGCCAGTGGCCCCAGCAGCTCTCCAAGACAAATGGAGTGGACCCCACACTATTGTTGAGCAGAAGGGTGAGGTCACTTACTTAGTAGACCTGGGAACACCCAGGAGTCCCCACAGGGTTCTCCATGTCAACAGACTTAAGCCATATGTGGACAGGGCAGACATGGGCTTGCTCATGGCTACTGATGAAGGGCAGGAGGAAGAGAGTGACCCACTCCCTGACCTGCTCTCACAGAACCCTGACGATGGGTCAGTTGATGGTGTAGCCTTGGCAGGCAGCCTCACTACCCAGCAACAAACTGATTGCAGGCAAGTCCTCAATCAGTTTAGACATATGTTTTCTCTGACACCCAGTCAGACCACCTGGTGCACTCATGAAGTGGACACTGGGGACAGTCTGCCTATTAAAAACAAGATTTATAGGCAACCTGACCATGTCAGGGACTGTATCAGGACTGAAGTCCAGAAGATGTTGGAATTGGGAGTGATTGAGCCCTCAGATAGCCCTTGGGCTAGTCCAGTAGTCCTAGTACCTAAACCTCACACCAGTGGTGGGAAAAGAGAGATGAGGTTTTGTGTAGACTACAGGGGCCTCAATGCAGTCACTAGGACTGATGCCCATCCAATACCCAGGGCAGATGAGCTCATAGATACTTTGGCCTCTGCCAAATATCTCAGCACATTTGACCTAACAGCTGGCTACTGGCAGATCAGACTAGCTGATGCTGCAAAGCCCAAAACAGCATTTTCAACCCCTAGTGGGCATTATCAATTTGTGGTGATGCCCTTTGGTCTGAAAAATGCACCTGCCACTTTCCAGAGGTTGGTGAACACAGTTCTCACAGGACTGGAGGCCTATAGTGCAGCTTATCTAGATGATATTGCTGTCTTTAGCTCCACCTGGGAGGATCACCTGGTCCACCTCAGGAATGTTTTACAGGCCCTGCAAAAGGAAGGCCTGACTATCAAGGCCACTAAGTGCCAGATAGGGCAGAGTCAGGTTGTGTACCTGGGCCACCTTGTGGGTGGAGGCCAGGTTCAACCTTTGCAGAGCAAGATCCAGACCATCATGGACTGGACTGCTCCCACTACCCAGACTCAGGTGAGAGCCTTCTTAGGCCTGACTGGGTACTATAGGAGATTTGTCAAGGGGTATGGATCAATAGTGACACCGTTGAATGACTTAACTTCTAAGAAAATGCCCAAAAAGGTTCAGTGGACAGTTAGCTGTCAAAAGGCATTTGATGACCTCAAGCAGGCCATGTGCACTGCTCCAATTCTGCAGAGTCCTGATTACTCCAAGAAGTTCATTGTTCAAACTGATGCATCTGAATTGGGGGTAGGGGCTGTACTGTCACAATTGAATGAAGAAGGTCAGGATCAGCCAGTAGCTTTTATTAGCAGAAGGCTGACCCCTAGAGAGAAACGTTGGTCAGCCATAGAGAGGGAGGCCTTTGCTGTGGTCTGGGCTCTGAAGAAGTTGAGGCCATACTTGTTTGGTACACACTTCCTGGTTCAGACAGACCATAAGCCCCTCTTATGGCTAAAACAAATGAAGGGTGAAAACCCCAAACTGCTTAGGTGGTCCATTTCCC